>OZ026827.1:781957-856857 GCA_964023185.1 Macaria liturata | reverse complement strand
ATAATTTGTACAATCACAAGTCAAATTTAAATAATTAAGTATATGAATAATCATAATTTTTAATATATTATAATAATGACAATTATTTCTGTTATCACATTATTTCACACATATTCTACCATTTATGTTCAGGTAGCTTATTTTATGGGTAGGTATTGAAAAACTCGTCGATCGTATAAAATGATAGCGAAACGAGCCAGTTCTTATTTTTGAATATGCTGTCACAAGGAAAGCACAAGACCGACACCCAATGTCGACAAGGGCTGATAATGATTACTATAATATTTACAAGACAAACCACCACTATAACCCCAGTTGGGAGTGCCGCACTTCCATATCACTGATTGGCGGGATTTTTTCTTGGTCTCCAGGAATAGGAAACAAGTACATGCAGGTAACTTGGTGGTAGAAGCAACTACTCTAATAAAACCGCCAGCAAGATACAAAATACATAAAATTATGTATGATACTGAGTTATTTTCAGGCCACATAGCAAAATCAAGGGAACTGTGGGAATGTGGCTTACGTGGTCTACCACATTATATAATATCAATTTGATTAGCATTTGGCAGGCATAGATTTATGCTCTTATGTACCTACAAAACAAACTCGTGGTAAGTTAATACTTACAAACTACTATATGTGTAAACATATTTTATATTGGAACTGTTTACAATGGAACGTATTAGTTCCTCATACGTAACAAGCAGTGTAAGTTAGTTTAGTTATAGTATTTAGTTTTTATGTTCACTTGGTGTGTGTGACGTCGCCGCCAGCCGCAACAGAATATCAGCGCTGGTGGCCGCGTGCCATCAGCATTAGGCTGAGTTGCGGCTGTATTGAGACACTTAGCATGTAAGTTTAGCAAGTAAGTAAATAGGTTTAAAGTTTTGTGTGTGTCGCAATAAATATATTTTCTTTCTTTCTTTCTGTAATGACCCAGCTGCGATTAACGCGAAATTCATTCGAATACCAACCCCATAATTTACTGACATTTCATTGAAATAGATTTGGATGAGCTCAATCTTGGTGAAAAATCGGAGCACGTGGGCGCAAACTAAAACACGGCTGATCGCCTCGATATATAGCCATTAAGCAATGCCAATGGACTTGGAAGAGACAAAAAAGTTTAAAATTGAAAAGGTTTTGTAGATGAAAACTTTTTTACTGAATATGAATGATATAAGTATGTACCTAAGCAAGCAATGCAAACCGATACAAATGATATTCACAAGAATCTACAAAGAAAAAAATGGAAATGAATACACAAAGATGGAAAACCCTCGTAATTAATATTCTTGTAATTAAGTAGAGCTAGGAAAGAATTAATTAAATATGTGACATCTATTTATATTCTGCAATTATTTTATGATCTATGAAATGCTGTGGTTGGATATATGTAGTTTTATCTATTTATTACTTTAATTACTCGATGCTCGCATCGTCGCATCGTTCGATTTGTTTTTTTTTTTTAGTTTCAGGGTCAAAAGATTTTAGCCTGTATCCTCTCAGGACTCTTGGATCCGTGGAGCGTTCAATCGGAACAAGCAGGCCAGCAAACCAACACTTTCGTATTTATTAGTATGGTGATATGATAAGTATAGGTGATAGCTATAACCACCCCAATACAACTTCCAGAATTATCCCCACAGCCCGGTAGTTCAACGCCCCTACCAGCCCACTATCTCCTACAATCTAGCCAGTGTAGTCGCGGTGGATCTGATAACAGCATGATGTGGATACGCGGCACTCAGCTGGCTGGAGGCCAAGGCTGACTGATGTCACCGGTGCTTTCTCCGACTCACAGCGCGCAGTACAAATCTGCGCACGGATGTAATCAGAACTATAACAAGCTCTGCAACGTATTTCACAAATTTGGAAAGTTTTCACTTGAAAAGAAATGCCAATTATAATCTTAGAAGTCCTTGGAACTTCCATGATTGGTCAATCACTAGTATTGGTTAAAATTTGACAATTTAGACTTTTTTCATTAGCGTTTCAGTTGCGAGTGAAAATTTATAAAAATGTGAAACACCCTGCCGAGCGGATTTAAATAACTATATTTTGATACGTTTTCACTTTATCGCAATCATATTACGATTGCCGTAAAGTGGCGAACTCTGGTATTGATAGTTTTCGAGCGGCCCGGCATCAAGTTATACTGTCTACAACAACGAAGAAATAAGAAAGAGCACAAATATAAATGGCACCTTGCTTACGACGGCATTTGCTTAACTTTGGTAATTGCGAACGAATACCACAAGAATATAAGCCAGAGACTCTTCCGGTTTTCCGGTGGAAGTGCTGCCACCTGTACGCGCAGTTATCTTGCGCGTAGTTTAATTATACGAGCTTGTTTGTATTTAGTAAACAGAGCGGTGGGTTGCGGCTATTCTTGCAATTTGGATTTTACCTTGTTGTCTAGATGGACATAGCTCTTAGCTTATTTTTAATTTACGCACCTACAATAACACATACTAGTTCAGGCTTAGAACTCGGTGTTCTTGCTAGCTAAATGCTTTTACGTATTTTTGTGGGAGTTGGTATGAACCAAATTTAACAATCTCGCACGAATACCTTTTTCCTAGAAATGTAAATATCGTAAGCATATGATTTCCCACAAGTGAATGAATTACCGCGCGCCGAGTTAGGAATGCGTCGATAAAGGTTTTATCAATAAACGTTTATGTACGCGCCTGTCGAGGAAAGCGCATATCACGACCAAATACCTCATTAACCAATAACTATGTGTATTGTATAGCTGTTTTATGGTATTTAATGTCTTTGGCTAGAAAAACAACATAAGTGCTAAGATATGTATATATACAGATACGAGTACATATATATTATAGCACACTAATCAATAATTTCAGTAAGGCAAATTATGAATGAGAATTAGTATGAGAAACTTATAAACTAAATTGTATTGCATGTTGAGTGGCCTTATAACGATATGTTCTCGGCGACTTGTTAATAATAATAAAGAGTATTCTTTAGTTGAAAACCGTTGTGCAACCGAAATATTCTGGCATCTTACAGTGTCGGATTTCGTTACATAATACACCTGTACTTAATATTACTACGACCTAACTTCGTAGTTTGGTATCGGAGGAATGTTTATTAGATTGACAATGCTGACATACCTAGCATAGCTATGTAGAAATAGCACAAACCTTGTTACCTAATTTATGAAATTCTGAACTACAATCAATTGTAACTGTGGCATATTGGAGGCACAAGCCATCACAAGTTCGCGTAGTATACTATACAAGTAGAATTCACACGAAATTAGCACTTTCAGTGGGAAATTTACTCGAGGTTATCTCCATTTGGCGATAAATTCGCTGAAGTCTGTGTGAAACATGAATAGTATGGTTAAGTGTTGTTTGTGTTACCAAGAACCAAATAATTCTTATAGAAAATATTGGTTCACAAAGTAACTAACCATGCTGTTATATCACAGACAGCCATAATCGTAAATCAAATCCATTGATATAGCTCCGTAAAACAATCTTATTTGAACGTCAGATATAATGAAATGGCTTCCCAAAATGGAACACCTGTCTTTGATAAATCATTGCATGATCAAAATTGATGGAATTTGGCATTGTAGGCTAAATATTGGGTATTGGTTTGATGGTAAGTAGGTTATATTGCTGTATTATTTTTCCACACAACTCAGATAAAGTTCACATGAAAGTGGATAGCTCTGATGTCTAGTCACTAAATCACCCCCAGGGTCTTAATTATGGTTTTTTTTAAGAAGGGATTAAAGTAAGATTAGTTACATTAAATTTATATTTTTTGCAAGTCTCACAATCCACAGACTGACCCCAACATTGGTTGTTTAACAGATAGTAATAAAAAATCCTCATGTGCTTGTTGTAAGGTGTGAAAAAGGTGTTTTTAGAGTTAACTATGCCACAGAATTTAAATTGCTTTTGATCAATGATACAATCAAACTCAGAATACAGTCTGAGCAATCAAAAGCATTTTCAATTAACACAACATAATTTGTTATCACTAAGAGCTAAGTCTAAAATATAGCTACTACAAAAAGACCTAGGTATGTACAAATACATAATGTAGGTACATGGCTAATCACAGATTACATGGTAGCAAGTGGAGGTATATCAGAGCACAGTGTAGGTAATAGTTGTTTAAATGTATTAATCAGGCTAAAAATATAAATAAACAGATGTACCAGACAGGTGTACATAACCTGACTGGATGGTGGAAATGCTTGGCAGCTGATGTGATTTTTTATCATTGTGGGAAATAACATTTTAAGAGACTTTTTTATGTTTATTAAAACATCAGGACCAAAATACAGATTCTTCCAGGGTAGTACTTAGTACGATTGTATATTTATTTATTCATGTAAGTTGTTTTTAATTAATGATGCATTGCAATGACATAAGAGGGCACATGCAGTGGGTCTCATTAAGCTGATGATGATGATGCTGCAATGATGTCATATCAAGTAAGTTAAGTGTGATCTTTGTCTTGTTTACTGTCATATAATGTTAATGTAACAATGGAAATACTAGGACCATGTCTGTATAATTCCCTATCAAAAGACATCAAAATAACAGACAAGACCAAAATAGAGGCAACCGGTTTGCTATAGAACTTTTAATATCACTGATTTATGATACAAGTGAGGATTTGCTTGAAGTAATGACATTGTTATTACACACAAACATTCATCATTACACATTATTATTATTATTATGGGGCTAGATAAGTAGTACTGTATGATATGACCTAAAATATTTATTTACTAACTAGCTGGTGCGCACGACTTTGTCCCGTGGAATAGTTATTACCATAAAAACGGATCTAGTGAGTTAACCTTAAAAGATAGACATAAACTGTTGCGGACATTTTGTTAATAAGTCTTTCATACACATTTTTTTTGATATCTTGAACCGTTTTCGCAAAGATGTATAATTTTCCCCGTTTTTTTCCACATTTTCTATTGTTTCTTTGCTCCTATTAATTGCAGCGTGATGTTATATATCCTAAAGCCTTCCTCGATAAATGGTCTATTCAACACAAAAAGTTTTTTTCAATTCGCACCAGTAGTTCCTGAGATTAGCGCGTTCAAACAAACCAACAAACAAACTCTTCAGCTTTATAATATTAGGATAGATTTATTACACAAACACAATGTGAACACAGCACACTGTAATAATATGAGAAAAACCTTAACATTAACAAGACCATCATGTTTTGCAAAACATTGGACATTTCAAAGTAATAATACAAATTTACATCATTGATAAAATAGATGTACCAGGAGGTTTTTAACAAGTTTTTATAAGGTTGACCTATAATTAATTATCATAATATCAGCCTGTGTACACCCGCTGCTGAGTATAGGCCTCATCTCTCTCTCTCTCCTCATATTTATTATAAGTTTTAGTTTGTAAGTTGTTTTTGTGTCTGTAAATAAATAAATATCTAACTATGTAATCCATGTGTAATTAATGTAATTTCTGAATGTATATTAAGGATACAATTTGTAAAAACAGTATTGGAAATAAGTCAGTAGATAATGATGATATGGCACAAAAACAAAATTGGCAAAACTTGCATGTGACCATGCTGTGATCTAGTGAAAACCCATAGTATATATGTATGTAAGTATAACACATAATCACACTTATACTATATGACTTTTCAGAATGTATGAATCATAATATGTCCATATGTGGCAGTAGGTATTTGTGTTCATAACAATTTACAATTCACGAAAACATTTTAAAATATTACTTACACAACTTTTATGAATCACAAAAAAAAATACTAAGTTAGTAAGTAGGTAAATGGAAATTAAAAAAATCAAATTAACTTAGTAGTTTAAAATGTCAATTGATTGTAGTGAAGTAATTATTTACTGAGCATGCAAGTTTTAACATTCAAGTACTTAAGTGAGGGTTTTTAATAAGAATATGTTGATGAATGTAAAAGTGCATTATAAAAACCGGTCAAAAGTGGTATTTTATTATTCTAAAATTACTTGGTTATTTAGGTTATTATAAATCTAGAGTTAATAATCTTCTAGGTAAGTGTGTTACATCCTAGGCTGCAGCAATACTTAACATCAGGCAGGCTGTAGTCAAACATAAACCTATCCCACATAAAAAAGGTAAATAATAATATACACAAGAATTAATAAAATAACATTTAACACAGATTACTTATTATAATTAATATATTTAATGCAAGTACATACATATTTTCAGATTAGAAATAATTAATTTAAATCAGAATTCAGGACACAAAGTGATTATGAAGAGTATCTTAAGCTTTACTAATTGCACTTGGATGGCATAAAATGAATTAATATAATGTAGATGTCATAAAAAAAAACAATATTTAAAAAAATACAGTCACCTACTTAAGTCCTCACCTACAGTCACCTTTCTCATTATTGCATCATTCAATGTTGATGATCATGATACTTAAGTATTGAAAATAAAAACAGCACAGTTTTCAAACCCATCATATTAATCTTGAAGTTTTTACCTATAAAGTGTATATGCAAACAACTTCCCAATCTTGTCTAATTCATTATGAATGTCTAGATTAGACAAGGAAGTGCATCACCAAGGACATATTTGAAATGAAACATTTATGTCATGTCATATATCAAAACCACAATTCCACAAAAAATATTTTATTGAATTTAGTATTTTGACTGTAGCATCAATATATATATATGAGGCATGCTACTTTGTAATGAGACACCCAGAATATTTTATAAAAGTAGCTGACATCCCGCGAAAATACCCACTCAGATTCCCCCACAAATTAAAAACTTATAAAGCTAGATTACAAATGCTAAATATGGGCCCTAAATCAATGGCTATCAAAATTTTTAATAAACTACCAGAAAACTTAAAAAGTATTGTAAACTTAGAACATTTTGCCCGTGATTTAAAAATATATTTGACTACGAAATGCTATTACTCCGTCGACGAATTTTTAAATGAGAAATTGAATAATTGAGATAAATTTTAAATTGAGATATGAATCGGGCCGCTTCTCACTCAGACTTACATATACATTATGTACATATTTGCATACCCTATCAGGGTCATTGTTAAGTGTTCTTTACAATTTGCAAATAAACGATATGACTATGACTATGACTATGTAATAAATCTGTTTCAATATTATTGGAAGCTTGTTATTAGCATAAAATTAATTCAATTTTGTAATGCAGGTTCTAATTGTGATAACATGGCAGTTTTTAAAACATTTCAAAGCCACTATGGTGGTTAGTAAATAAAATAAACACATCCCAAATAATGAACAGTGTTACAAACACAGACCATACCTTTTTTAAATATAACCAGTTATTATATTATTTAAGAGATTATAAAACACTAGCATTATAAAACTGTAGGTACAACTTTTTTCTTAGGTCTGAAATAGAATATCTAGCTTTCCTAATTATGTGAGTGTACTTTTAGAAGTTTATTTTGATCTCTGTCTAGTTTTCATCTATGTCTTTCTCTGTAAGACATGTTTTCCACTATTTAACAAACATTTAACAAACACACTGTATTATAAGCCCCAGAAAACCATAGCGTTGTTATTCTTGCACATAAATAAACTCGGATACAAATAGCACAAGACAGATCCCATAATACTTGTCATTGATCAGCCACTTTATGTAAGGATATACCTACTTGTTCAACTCAGTCTCAAGTGCCAATTGACTAGCAGTAGGTACTCTAGGATGCCTAGAATTCTTTATGGAACCTGGAAGCTCTATTGTTTTATATGTGTATCAAGGTTTTGATTTGACTTTCAGTGTGTTGTTAAAATACTGTTTGTATTTTTTGGATTATTATTCTGCAAATGAGATTATTCTTCTTTGATTTTAAAATACAGAACACATAATGTATTTGTTTTTATTATTCATATACAATAGAAAGTTAGGTACAGACTGGGCACAGCTCAAATAGAATGATTCAGACTTTATTGCTGAGTTGTATATTATTACCAGAAAATATAGAGTAGATAAATAATCAACAATATTTAATGAGCAGCTCACGCTACTACAATTTATAAACACATACTAAATACTTTTTGGTACTAAGGTTATGTGTAAACCTCAGTATATAAGATGAGTGATTAGTTCATTCATGTGAGTTTACCATTCTACATACAGGGATACTATATTCCTATATATCTACTAGAATTCACTACTGACTCTCAATCATATCCATATCACCAATATTCCAATATATACATAAATACATATTGTTATAGTAAGTAATGCAAGTTGTTAATTTAATTAGATTACAATGGAGCTGCCCCAGCTGTTAGTGTGAAGAGGCTGCGTGGTGCAGTGTGGGTGCGGGCGTGCTGCGTGTGGCACCCCGAGCGCGTTGTTTACGCGCTGGAGACCGACTCCACGTCCTTTGTACGCGGGATGACGCACGCTGCGCGCTTGTCAAACATAGTTGTGTAATAGAGGAGTCCACTCACCTTCCACGCGGTATATCTTCGACTTGATGGCGAAGATGGTGTCGGAGGGAGACACTGTCATCTCGAAGGCCGTGCCCGTCAGCGTCTCCACCAGCAGCTCCATGGTGGCCTGGCTGCCGCCCTCCTCCTGGAACCCCTTCGACCTGTTCGACAGTCTCTCCGGACACCCATGTTGGGACATTTCACACGCGGCGCACTCTTTACTATCTGCACCACATCGCACGACACCGAAAGCTTATGGCTAATTAGTTGTAAAATATGTACGATGAACTTGGACGATCACACGATGACGATGTTGTAGATAAAGTTACGTATCTGGTCACGCGCCGACATTGAAAGGATTTTAATGATGGGCTGATTACACTAAAAAGCGAACTAATTTTCTATTTCGAACTAATCTAATGGTTTTTGCAACAAAAATAAATATTACAATGAAATAAATTCTTCGTGACAGACGATTATTTTTTTCTGTTGATTGATGTGTTGAATGAAAAGAATGAACACATGTGAAAAAATATACGCATTTGTAAAAGAGAACGCACGTTTAAGAACAGGGCAACACTTTACAAAACGGAAATCGTTCAATGTCAATGACATTTTCAGCTCCTCTGTATTGTCTATGATAAAAATAGTTCTTTTCTGTCGTTCTTCGTTCACCGACTCGGAGGTTAGAAACATGGTGCGTAAAGTTTTTTGAGAAATAAATACTTAAAACCTGATTAAATTGTTGAAATCTATTCACTAAAGACGGGAAAGTGGTGCAGTATTGTGATTTGCAAAAGCAGTGCGTGATTTACTACGGCGCGGAAGATGCACGCGTCACCGACACCAATGGTCAGCATGTGGTTTCAGGGTGGATTTCTGTTTTCAGACTCGTAAACGCCGTAATGGAGGACGCGCCAAGCACGGCCGCGGCCACGTCAAGGCTGTGAGGTGCACCAACTGCGCGCGTTGCGTACCCAAGGACAAAGCTATCAAGAAGTTTGTGATCAGGAATATTGTTGAAGCGGCTGCCGTCAGGGACATAAACGAAGCCTCCGTTTACTCATGTGAGTATCAAGTACCCTCTACCCACAGTATCATAAATAAAACTGCTGAAATACCTCACTAATTTGTGTGTTGATCTTCACCTGAAAATAGGTTAACTTCCTCTGACATGCATACAAAACTATCATTTGCAGATACATCAAGTTAACCCAATCTCATTGAACATATATTTGCTTAGTCTCATTTTATCACGTTTATTGCCAATTTCTCATCAACATGTATTTGTCTAGCTCGCCTCATCATAGTATGTTGTCATGACCAATTCCTCATCATCATCATCATCATACAGCCTATATTAACCTACTGTTGAATAAAGGCCTGCTCAACAGAGCGGCATATAGTACAGTCCCCAGCCTACTGTCGAACTGAAACAAACTTGTTTCACTAATATATTTATGCTCAATTGTAAATGTTTTAAGACTCAATATACTTGAAATGCTAATGTATATTTCTCTGTCCTCCAGCATTCCAGCTGCCCAAGCTGTATGCGAAGCTCCACTACTGTGTGTCATGCGCTATCCACAGCAAGGTGGTGCGTAACAGGTCGAAGAAGGACAGACGCATCCGCACACCTCCCAAGAGCAACTTCCCGCGCGACATGAACCGCCCACAGAATGTGCAGAGGAAGTAGTTTATTAATAAAAACTAAGTAAAACCTTTGCTGTTTCAATTCAACCTTCAGGCATACTCGGTCAAGTCATGGCTATCTTATAGGTAAAACCACTAAAATAAGTCATTTTTTTTTGTGAGTACTTATTGGATAATTCCAACTTCTACATGTTGGTGGATTGATACTCAAACATCTAAAAAAATCAAGCTATGGACAGGGCAGGGTAACACTAATCTATATTGTAATATTTTTGAGACTTATGGGTAGGATAGATACAACAGGGTCTTGGTCTTCAAACTTTGGTTAGAAGTTAACTTACTTAACATCAGGCAAGTTGTAGTCAAGCGTAAGCCTATATCATGTAAAAAAGTACCTATATATTTTCTTTGGATATACATATATCCTCATTTAATATAATTTTAAAAGTAGGTATTATAAACCCATTATTACTATGATTTATTATAAATATTCGATTATCATTGCTATTTTTTAAATAATTATTAATAGGTGGGCTTATGTATGTAAAACCATTTATCAACAATTGCAGAAATAGTTGTTGGTACCTATATGAGTTTTTTTTAAATTGAGTTGTTAAACCATGTCAGTCAGTCATGATTTATCTAAAGTAGCCAACTGGAGAGTCAAGTGTCCCTACCAACCCTAGAATTTTGTTCTAAAACTTTCTTATTAAATGTTTAGGTGTATGAAAGAAAATTCAAAGTAAGTCCAATTGTGTATTTTTAAACCATCTTTTTACAATAATACAGTAACATCTACACATTCAAAGATACACCACAAGCACATCAAACACTTTCATTGTAAATCTAGCTAGTTGTCTACTTCATAGGAATTCATAATTATTGCTTGAAAATCTGCTACATAAGGTACAAGCAACTCTGTTGATATTTTGTTGTACGATTTTTCATAAGGCATCATAAGTTATATGGATTTTCATTATCCTTTAGAACAGGCAATTGTTTGGTGTACAATAATAGTTGGCCAAAGTTTGTCTTCAAAAATACTCCTAACATTGCTAAGATAAGAATTAATTAATCTTTTGAATATGTAGTTACAGTCTAAATCTAAATGTTCAATGAAGACTTATTTAAAATATATATTGCAAAAGTCAAGTCTAACTCACTGCTATTTTAAACCAATAAATACATAAGTGAATAAAAACCATATTTGAAAACATATCTTCATAAGCTGAGCTACAATCTAGATAATAAAAAACAATATGAATTATCAGCATATAGTAACAAGGTTACTTTGGCTACAAAATACAACTGTATTGAACATGTTACGATATAAAAGTAAACCTTTGTTAACCAATGATATTAATATTACAAAAAGTCTATTACTAAAAAGAATGTTCAAAATAGTATTTATGTAGGTCTTCTACACACTCATACAGAGTTACTAGCAAATGAATATTTGATAGTTATACACTCCTACTTGCCAAACAGACAACAAACAGCCTACTCTGTTAACAACAAGAGAGTGGAGGGAACATAATACTGTATTAAAATGACATGAAATGGCCACTCTGTTTGCTAGAGTGGATTGTTAGTTGTTGGTTTACCAAAAGGTTGTACATTTACATAAGTCAACTAGGTATTCTGATATTTTGAGGATATTGTCACTCTGTACAAGGTGAAGTAAAATCTTACAGCTATAAGTAGCTTAAGGTCCCTTAATTTTGTAAATTGTTTGGGGGAATTTAGGTACTGATGACTTTTCTGTAGGCTCGAGAGCTTGCTTCAGGTTCTTTTCAAACACTTTCTTGGCGTCACAGAAGCCTTGCTTTGTTTTACCGAAAGAATTTGGTCCTGCTGATGTTGGTGTTTCTCTGAAATTAATAATTGTTGAGTTAAAAAGTTGCACATTTTAGGTAATTTTTCATAAAATAAGAATGTAAGTAAAGAAGCCCAGAGATACAAATGATACCGTTACAAAATGTGTGTACATGAATGTACATCCTATACCACCTAGTTTCCAGGAAATAAATATTTCATTTCATATCATTTCATTTCAAAAAAGCAAGAGCATTATTTGTTAAGGTTCTGAGAGTGACAAGCTAGCTGAAGGCATCTACTAGTGGTGTATATTATATGCATAGAATTGGTAACATCATTTACTTAAACCTCACCTGCCAATATTCCTCATCCTCATCCTGGCTTCAGCGGGCATCTCCTCAGGCTCTTCATCATCATCATTATTGAAGACAGAGGCCACCAGTGGTTTCTTCACAGCGGGCTTGGCCGGCCCTCCGAGGCTCATTTTGATGGGCCCCTTGGGTTTAGGCAGCTCAATGGAGATGGGCGTGATGCGTGGCGGCGGGGGAGGCGCCGGGACTTCTTCCTCGGAACTGCCAGAGTAAGATCTTTTGTGATTTCTGCTGCTCTCTGTAAACAAAGTTATCATTATTAAAAAGTTACTTTATTTGATTGTAAGATCTACATAATTTGTTAGTTTACAATATTTATTGATGAATAATAGGTAAAAAAAGTAGGCAAAGCAGCGAAATTTTTAATAAGTAAGCAATTATCACTCACCACGCTTTCTTCGATCCTTCTCTTCACTATGTGAGTATTTACTATTACTTCTGGTGGGAGAATATTTGCTGCTCTTGGGGGGTGACGGCCGTCGTCTGGGGGACCGAGAGCGAGACCTGGACCTCCGCCTGTCATGCTCCTTCCGGCCTTCCTTGCTCTGCCTAGAATCATCACGCGTGGATCGAGACGACCCTGCCAATGTGAAAACACTGGCAAAGATAAATAACAAATCGCATTTGAGTATTATATGAACACAAAGTTATGTGATATTCGGGGCCAGTTTTAACGAACACCACACCATTCGAATACCTTTGTAATCGCTGTGCCGGCTACTCATTTTGATAAGCTCGTGTTTAAATACAGAAAATCGGCTATTGATTTAAAAAATCCCAAGTTTTATGCGTCAAAGCCATACGCATTCCGCCATTTTTGTATGAAATAAAAAATTTAAATAAAAAAATGAAGTAAAAAGGAGGCTATAAAGGAGGCTATCGTTTTCTTGCCAGCTATAAATAAGTGACTTTGTCAAATAAATGATGCAGTCAACGTCATAATCAGCTGTTTTCGGTTTCTATAGTATTGATGAAATTTGAGTTGAGGTTATCAGACAATTTTATTTCAAAACAATTTGATAATAATAAGGTTTAATTGTATGATTTCCTTGTTATACATGACTTAAGTACAAATAATGTTGATCTTGCAACGTTCCCAACATTTAATAAAACACCTGAGCAGGTCTTCATTCAGAAAATGTCGATGTTACTCCGAAACCGTTGGCTCAATTTCAATCAAGGATAAATTAAAACAGGGACCTGGATTAAAAGAATTCATAGCTGGAACTACTGAACCTATCCTCACTGAACGGCCTCACATACCTTATTTACCAGATAATGATGAAATCATAATGAAACGGAAAGTTTTTTTCGATGTGTATGGATGTCAAATGAACTTGAATGATACAGAAATAGTCTGGTCTATATTGAAGAAAGAAGGTTTTGAGAAAACGGAAGTGGAAGAGGATGCTGATATATTCCTGGTGATGACGTGTGCGATCAGAGAAGGCGCGGAGAGTAAGATATGGCACAGGTTAGACCATTTACGGGGATTTAAACGAAGAGCAAAGAACAGAGCTGTAAAGATTGGTATACTCGGCTGTATGGCTGAGAGACTAAAGGAGAAACTAATAGAGAAAGAAAAATCTGTTGATATTGGTAAGTGCTTTGTTATAATATCAACAAGACATGTAAAATAATAAACAATGATTTTTAATAAGAAATATAAGTAAGGCAGTTGTTAAGCCATATCAGAGGCCCTTAGGGCGGCCTGATAAACTTTTTTTTTTTTTTGTTGTTCCGTCTATACTTTCTCCGACAATGAATGTCATTGTTAGACTAAACATATTGCTTACGCAGTTTGCTTTGTTTATTCATCTGATCGGTAAATAATTTCACCTTTTTTATTGTTCGTTTTAATAATGTAAATAATAAATAAATAGCATTACAGGTAATAGCCTGATAAACTGTCGACACCAGAGTCTAATATAAAAAGCTGTTTTATTACAGCTTGATAAACTGTCTATATCAGAGACAGCAACTGTTATAGTAATGTACAATTGTTTATTCAAACCATTCTTATCTCCAGTGGCGGGTCCGGACAGCTACCGCGACCTGCCTCGCCTGCTGGCCCTCACTGAGAGTGGTCAGACAGCCGTCAATGTGCTGCTGTCTCTGGATGAGACCTACGCTGATGTGGTGCCGGTCAGGCTGAATGAAGGCAGTGTGTCCGCTTTTATGTAAGTGTTGAGAAACTTTTGACTTTTAGTCTTCCTGGTACTAGTGGAAGTAAATAAGGAATTTAGTTGAGTTAGGCTCCAATGGAAGAAATACAAAATATATCCCGATTGGGATGTCTGTACAGGACTTATCATACCCACTTAGAACAAGAATACAATTAAAGGGAGTATGTGAAAGTAATACTACTAGATTTAGTAATGACTAAAGACTTCTTATAAGTCAAGTTTTTATAGAACTAGATCTTTGTGTGTTTTTTGAGAAAAGTAAAAATCACAAAACCTAAAAGGATGGAGAACCATCCTTTAGAGCCAAGCTAGCTTATATCTACAATTTAAAGTACCTTATAATTATTTTTCTACATAATGTTTTTTTTGTCACATTTTGCATGAGACAATTGGGCTTTTGTAAGTAAATATAATTCATCATCATCTGCCTATTATCCTACTGTTCCTGGTTTCACTGGCCTTTCTCCTAGTATGTCACTCTTTTTAAACGAAATATATAACATAAATGTGCTGTTGACCCACAATTACTTAATCTTCTTTTCCTTTACCTTATCCCACTATGTGTGGTTGTCACAGCATGTTGCTCTCTTCCATTTCATTCTGTCACTCGTCATCTCCGCATTCACTCCTCTCGCACACATATCCTCATTCCCACAATTCATCCATGTCTTTCTAGGGCATCCTCTACTTACTCTGCCACTTACCATCAGGCCCATACTCTTCCGTGTGAATTGATTCTCTACGCATAACATGCCCATACCATTATAGTCACCTGCTTTTTAATTACAAAAATAAAAATAATTATTAAATATAAACTATTATTTCCAGCTCCATAATGCGCGGGTGTGACAACATGTGTACGTATTGCATCGTGCCGTTCACCCGGGGCCGCGAGCGCGCCCGCCCCGCCACCTCCATCGTGGACGAGGTCCGAGAACTGTCTGCTAGAGGAGTTAAAGAAGTTACACTGCTCGGACAGAATGTGAACAGCTATAGAGATACGAGGGAGAAAGGATCTTATAGTGGTGGTGTTAAAGGTTGGTGTTGTTTGTCAAAGACAGTGGTTCTTACCACTTTAGTTTATTCCATCGTTGACGAGCTCCGGGAACTATTTACTATAGGAATCAAGGCAGTTACACTACTGAGGCGAAATGTGAACAGCTTATTTATTTATTAGTAGTCTGCAAAACAGCCACTAAGCTAAAACACACATAATATTATAGTAAATAAGAAGAACATTATGAGCGCTTAAAGCCAGAGATACATACATATATAGGTGGTGTTAAAGGTTAGTTTTGTGTTTTCTAGAGACTGTGTTTGCACTTGACCATAGTTAACTTTTAAGGTAAATAAAGTTATGTATCTGTTGTGTTGTAGGTTTCAAGACAGTGTACAAGGTGAAGCAGGGCGGGCTGCGGTTCGCGGAGCTGCTGGACCAGGTGTCGGCCGTCGACCCAGACATGCGCGTGCGCTTCACGGCCGCGCACCCTAAGGACTTCCCTGATGAGGTAGGAGTGTTTTTTTCTGAACTATATGCAGTAATACTTTTTCTTTATTACTTTTATTGTTAACTAGTGGGTCCTCGCGGCTTCGCTCGCATTAAGAAGTCAAAGTTGCATCCCCTATTTCACCCCTTTAAAAGTGGCATTTCCAAAAATCCAAAAATTTTTAGCGGATGCCTACGTCATAACATCTACCTGCATGCCAAATTTCAGACTGATCCGTCCAGTGGTTTGGGCTGTGCGTTGATAGATCACTATGTCAGTCAGTCAGTCTTTGAGTTTGAGCCACCTTTGAGTTTTATATATTTAGATTGTTGATGATGATGTTTGTCTGTAACTTTTGGAATTAATCTTTGACTGTAGCTCGCCTGAATAATCATGGCAGAAGGTAGTCAGCATGCCAAGTGCTGATAGATTACTTGTATGCTGATGAGTGATGATACCTAAATAAATAATTCACACAAACTTCTAGCTGCATATTGAGTAAAACTTTGACTTTTGATGTTGTTCTTGTATTCCAGGTGCTGCAGGTGATAGCGTCCCGGCCCAACATCTGCAAGCTGCTGCACCTGCCGGCCCAGTCTGGCTCCAGCGGCGTGCTGGCGCGCATGCGGCGCGGGCACTCGCGGGAGGCCTACCTCGACCTGGTGCGCGCCGTCAGGGAGGCCATCCCAGGAGGTATAATACCTAATTTTTCTATACGGCGTTCCAATAAATCTAGACCTATACCAATCTATAACTGTGACGTGTACTTGACTTGTCTAATGTAAAAAAAAAACCTAGCGTAAGTTGTTAGCCGAAAAGACATCATTTGTGGTAGGTATAACATATAACGCGTGGGCGTCAGGGCTTCTATGATTGACATTTCGTTTCCGTGAGGAAACTTTGGCTGGTCAGATGCCTGATTGAACGTACAGTGTTAAAGAAGTCACAATTAACAAATTGATATTATATTTCCAGTGGGTCTATCGACGGACATGATCTGCGGGTTCTGCGGCGAGACCGAGGAGGAGTTCCTGGAGACACTGTCACTCCTCGAGCTGGTGGACTACCACCAGGCCTTCCTGTTCCCGTACAGCATGAGGGAGGTCAGTACCAAAACCCACCAACAACAATACCAACAAAAAAAAAACAATATCATGTGTTTGTGCGGTGACATTGTCGTTTTTTTCACTATTCACCTTTAATTCAGATATCAAGCTAAACTTCCAAAAAACTCTATATTGAATTTAGTTGTGCTTCTGTTTCAACCCAGCCATACGAATAAATAAACAAGTAATACATAATACTTCAATATGTTACCTAAACGGTTTTCACTCACGTGTAATTGGCGTATGTTGTTTACGCGTTTCGTCTGCGTGCTGCCGCGGTCCCAGAACGCACGTTCCGAAGATGGATGCCATTACATACGAAACGCGTAAACAACATACGCGAATTACACGTGAGTGAAAACCGTTTAGTTATCATATTGATAAAATGTCTCACGAAAGTTTTAAGACAGAATACTTACTCATTAAACTTACATTTGCAGAAGACCACCGCGTACCGACGCTACCAGGACGACGTCCCGGAGCTCGTGAAGAGAGACCGACACAACCGCATGATAGCCCTCTACAGGAGGAGGAGCCAACTACTCAACGAGGCGGAGGTGGGGAATGTACATCTAGTCTTAGTTGAAGGAACTGTCAAAAAAACTGGACAGTTAATGGGACGGAATGAGCTATATATGAAGGTAGTCTTCGATCAACAGCGTTTGGGGGAAGATACGGGAGATTTTGGGAGCAAAAATGATGTTTTGAGAAATAATAAGGGTAGTAGACAAATTGAAAATTGTAACAGTCAAAGAGAAGTTCAAAATGGAGTATATGGTAGTCAAAATCTGCAAATAGAAACGTTAAAAAGTAATCAGTTAAAATTAGCTTACGAAAGAGATAGTCATTTAAGTGGGAGCGTGAGAGAGATAGAGAAAGGAGATTATGTTGCGGTGAGGATAGTTGGAGCTAAATCGTCTGTGTTGTCCGGAGTAGCGCTGTACAGGAGCACTCTGACGGAGTTCTACAGAGACAGGGGGTGGGCGGATAGAGCTGCTGGTACAATATGAAAAAGTAAATAAAATCACATCAAAGGGTCTTCAAATCCAGAAATAGGTGTCTTCTAGGCAAGCATGCTTCATCTTAGGTATTATCAGCAGACAGGCTGTAGGTAAAAAATCGAAGTTTCCAGAACTTATTTATTTATAATCATAAAGTTCATGTTAAACGTTTCTTTTGATGGACATTGTATAGGTATATATATTATATTGCTAGGTTATTGACTTTGATTGTTAATTTAACACAATAAATCGTTGTGAAAAGTGTGTGTTATTTAATTATTATTTGTACGCCATCTCTTACTGTTGCCAAAAGAAAGAGATGACCGGACATTTCAGGTTACTGTACTTTTAATTGATTTCGGTTCACAATAATACGGTGAAAAATAAAAGTAATACCTAAATAGTTTGTGACACTTGCGAAGTGCAATTTTATTAGAAACAATAAATCAGTAGAAAATTAATCACTATCAATAATTACAAACAGTAGAAAGTTAACGCAATAAATTAAATTATTTAATTACACAAAATACAAACGCGTGTTCACTAATATCTACTTAAGTTATTAGGCACTCTTTATTACTATACTATAACACAAATTATAAGTTAAAACTTATGTACTATTTTTTCTGCTCTCAACTTCTTAAGACAATCCAAGAAGACTTTTTTTATAAAATGTGTATTGGGTTGTGATGGTGACTATTTTATTCTAGTAATAATTCTAGACCGATATTAAAATTTCAAGTATAATCTTGAACTCTACAAGTACCTACAAAGGTTACTGTATACTTTGTCTGAATTAGCAAGATAATCTTCACAGCTGCCATGTCCATACATTGTATATCTGAGGTTAAATTGAAGGTCCCGCCTGTTTAGTCGTGTCAGAGGCCCGTAGGGCGGTTTGAAAATTCTGACACTAGAGTTGGCCTCTCTCATACCACCATAATACGTAAACGCACATAATGAAATGAAATGTATGAAGATAAAAGCTATCAAGACTATTAGCTTATTTATACTTAGACGTTGTAATTAGGTCTAATTTATGAACAGTGGATAAACTATACATAGTGTGATGGCAACATTCAAATGTTACATTTTGTACTTCAAGTTATTCATTATTTTTGTATATTTTGCAATTATTTTTCACGTGCATTTGTGATGAATTTCTTGCTAAGATTTTAATAACTTTAGGATAGTTTTAGCAATGCTTCTTCGGCAATTTTTTGCTACAATGAAATTATATTATATTATTATTTATTTAACAAATGTTTCAATTTAAAGTGAGCCATTTATTAAATGAATTCAGAATGGCAAATTGATTTTGATAAAGATTGAGTTCTATAGAAAATTCCCGAAGGTACACGACTAAAGCCGAATAACGATTACAGGATAAACGATATCTAACCCATACTAAACTTTCACCAAAAACCGGTTGAGAAGATTTAAAAAATCTAGTCTCAGCTGCTTGTTCTTAGGCGTATATTTTCCGTTTATCTGAAAATTTACTTCGTGTGTTAGGTAGCAATAATATAGCTATCATGTTAGTAACTTACAAGCAAAGTGACTGAGGTACATGTGTACTACCGTACTAGTACTTACAACGAAAATTCTACTTTCTAAGTGATGTTAGCTGTACTTTAGTCGGACAAGTCCGCTTTCAACCGACTTCAAAAAAAGGAGTTCTCAAAGCAATAATCCTTTTGAAATTAAATAGAAATTTAATATGTGTTTGAGTATTATTAAGATTAATTCATAGCCGTGTTCACTATGTGCGATTTAATTCAATGATATTTTTAAATCTCAACAAATAACAATTTTAATCATGAGCTATAACCTTAGCGGCACAGAGACATAAGAGTAATTTGTGTCATTCTTTTGATGTTGTTTCTGTTCTTTAAATTCGTCTAAAATAGCTCGATAATTTAGCATATTCTCTCATCTCGTATTC
This sequence comes from Macaria liturata, assembly GCA_964023185.1. Lineage (NCBI taxonomy): Eukaryota > Metazoa > Arthropoda > Insecta > Lepidoptera > Geometridae > Macaria > Macaria liturata. The sequence continues at coordinate 836,800 of OZ026827.1, read as the reverse complement.
TACGTCTACGTCACACTTGCGATTAAATATACTAAGTATAGGAGATAATACCTGTCAAAACGACCATGCTATGTTAAACAAGTCCTCATGCCCCTAAACTAAGCTGGAAGCCCCAATCTGTCCAATGGCCTTTCCGTTGGCCCTTCCAGAGACTTCCATTCCCTCCACATGTCCCGACAGACTCGGGCTTGGTCCCTGAGAGCTCCCATACACCTTCGTACTATACCCAGAGTCATTATGAGACTCTCTATCCGTTTGACTCTGTGTCTCCGTCAGATGTGTATTTATTGCCAACGATTGCAACCTAGTGTGCAAAAGGCTGTGGTCAGGAGCTGGCTTCAAATTCCCTCGGAAGTACGGCGCACGGTTATCGTAGTACATGTCGCGAAAGTGATCGTTCTGATTCGCGATCTCCACCTCTGTGTTCTGGTCTAAACGCTCGCTGTAGCAGTGAGGGACGCGCTCCATTTCTCGCATCATGTGGTCTTGCATCATCGCGTCAAATACTCCCGTCTGACTCTGATGTTCGTAGACAGGGTTCCTGCTTCGAGGTTGTACTTGTCCCGCAGGCAGCCCTGATTGGTTGTAATCGTACCGGTATTGGTTGTCCAGTTGGTACGGTATCTGTCTGTTTGGGATCTCGTGGAAGTAGGCGTCCTTAGGAACTTGTGGGCGACAGTCGATGTAGCTCGGTTGGCTCGGGGAAGGTGACTTGTTAGACATCGCCTCGTAGTTGGGGAGGGGCAGAGTCTGCAGCAGGTTGGAGTTCCTCATCGGTGAGGGTTGAGTCGTGCTTCGAATCGGATTATCCTCTTCGTCGCTGCTCTCTGATTGGTTGCCGTTATCTCGCAGCGGAGCTTGGAAGGTCTTTCTCGTTGGGAAGGGTATGAGGTTGTGCAAGCTAAAGCGCTTGCTTTTCGGTGGTTTCTCTTTTAATACTGGCGCGGGTCTGAGCGGCTGCTGCAGCATCTTGAGTATGCTGGGGTGTGGCGGGGCCGGCACTATGGGCGGCTCGATGTCCTCGGTGGGTTGCACTTTCCTTACAGCTGGCATCGGCGCCGGGACCGGCACCGGCTCGGGTGACTTGCTTCGCTGTTGTTCGACCTGAGCGACTAGCTCTTGCACAGATTTTGTCGGCGTTCTCTCGATGCCTTCATCGATCTGCTGTTTTCTTAACTTGACGTAACCATCTTGAGATATATCCAATGATTTTGAAGTATTTCTAGCTAACACTTCGGACATTTCTTTATCGAGTTCGCCTCTTTTTCTGATATCGTCAGCCGTTCTTTGTAAGACTTGGCTCTTCCACGAGGGTCCTGGATCTCGTAATTCCTTCGGACTTGGAGGTCTCATCGGTGACTTCGCTTGTGACTGTCGACTAGGAGACCTGTACTGGCTGTACCCTCGTACTTCCATGGATACAGGTGACTGGGACACGGAAATCCGATTAGGTTTGACGTGGATTTCTGCTGTAACATTTTGTTGAGGACTCTGCTCTGGGTCTGGGCTGGATATTCGGCGAGGTGAGCGTGATCTGCGACTAGGTCCAGCTTCAAGGTGGTCGTTACTCTTTGAACTTGAAATTACTCTCCTTCTTGGACTAGGTGACCTTCTATCAAGAACATCCGAGCTTCGAGAGGTAGCTTTGCTATCATTCAAGTCTTTGGCATGGCTGTCGTACTGCTCACAGTTCTTGTTGAAGGTTTTAACGATTCTATGTACTCGATTCCATTCCTCGGTGTCTAGGATTTCTAGACTTCTCGTTCTCTTTAGAGGAGGAATGTCAAGGGAGCCTTTAGGACTGTAGTCGAGTTTCTTGACTCGTTCTGACGCCCTGAACATCATGCCTCTTGTAATCCATTGCTCAAGGTGTTTATTTCTCTCCTTGCACATCGCTCTCTCCGCTGCGACGAACCTTGTGAGCTCCGATATCTGCCCTTGGGTCTTCATCTCTAAATCCGTGACCTTCTGGTCCAATCTTTCATGCGCACGATCGATGTGCCGTTTCAGGTCTTTCTTGTCTTCGTTCAGTTTATCCTCCATATGTTTGAAAAACGGAGCACAATAGCACGTGTATCCAGCGCCGATCGGTCCTTTCTTGATATTTCCTGCCAGATCTAAGTAGTACTGCTCGCCTTTTCTTAGCGGTTCGGTGGGAAGCGAGCTTAACTTTGGCTTCGGGAAGTACTTAGGATCGGGATAGTAGTGGCAGCCATATGGCGACCATTGTACTTGCGGCGGGTTTTCGAAGTGTACATTTTTCTTCTTCTTTTCTTTGCTCTTATCTCTTTTCCTGGCTGAATCAGGTTCATCCAAGACTCTTTCTTTGCTCTTGTCTCGCTTTTTCTTGGGTTGTTTGGCGACTGGGGTGTTTAGTATCTGGACAATCTCGTCAAGGTTCTTTCTGGTGGCGATATCCCGTGCTGTCTCTCCCTGCAGGTTTCGTACAGATTTATCGCAGCCAGCTTCGAGCAGGATTCTCGTGAGTTTGCGTCGTCCCATGGCAGCTGCGATGTGTAGCGCGGTGTCTCCGTTACGGTTTTGTTCAGACACCTTGCACTGCGCTGAGATGAGGATGCGAGTGACACCCGCGTGCCCGTAGCGCGCCGCCGTGTGGAGAGGCGTGTCCCCGTACTGGAAGACAAATGAAGTTTCATTGGACACATTGAATCGTTAAACTATGAAATTGATTCCAGCATTCTAAATAGAATTTGAAATGGAATCTTCAGCGTAGTCAAAACAAACCGGCACGGCTGTGTTTCGATTTGAGACATCAATTATTCACCGTGTTATGCAAGTCCGGCGGCGCTCCAGCCAGCAGGGCCTCCCTGCAGGACTGGTTGTGTCCGTTCTGGCAGGCGAAGTGGAGCGGACTGAACCCGGCGGCGTTGAGGCGGCGGAGATCTGCGCCCGCGCGCGCCAGCAGACGCACGCACACGCTGTATCCCTTCCACGCGGCCTCGTGCGCTGCTGTGTTGCCGTACTAGAAACAAAACAAGGCAGTTCTTAAAGTGAAACGAAATAACACATTTGTAGTAAAGCCCAAACGTAAGTTTTAGTGAAGCTTAGATACTTTAAGCGTAAAGGAAATGTAGCATTTGAAAGTCTATTTAAGTTTCTGTACTATGAGCATCAGAGACCTGCATAATTTATCACATTTTCTTTATCCGTTAGAGTCTCAAATTTATTTAAAAATAATAAAGATACGTTCTAGAAGAATATGTACTAACCACATGGTCCTGCGAGTTGGGGTCTGCTCCGTGCGCCAGCAGCACCTGCACGGCGTCCACGTGGCCCTCCGCCGCCGCGCGCTGCAGCCCTGTGCGACCGATCTGGAAACAGGCGAGGGATATGGTTAGTAAACTACGACACTAAACTTAAAGGAATAGCGCGATCGCGTACAACAACAATTATTTTCTTGACCTGTTAGGTTGAATCGTTTCAATTCCTGCGCTGTTTGAATTCGGGTCTTATTTCTTAGTAGTGTGCTCGCGGCTTAGCTCGCATTCAGAAGTAAAACTTGCATCCCCTATTTTACCCCTTTAAAAGTGACATTTAAAAAAATCCTTTCTTAGCGCATGCATACGTCATAACATCTACCTGCATGCCAAATTTCAGCTAGTGGTTTGGCTATGCATTGATAGATCACTATTAGTCAGTCAGTCAGTTACCTTTGAGATTTATATATTTATAGATGTTAAAAATTTTGATCGAATTAAAAAATAATAATACTGGAATAGTGTTTGAACTCGTAGCATCGCGTAGTTAGTTTCCTTAGAAAAGACATCAACGGCCAACGCGCATTTACAAAACATATACCCATAGAAAAGAGTTCAACGCTCTTCTCGCATAAATTATATCCTTCTAGTGTTATTCACAGAACAAAACTTAACTGAAGTATTGATAAATAATGCATATGCGTACATACATGGGTAAAGTAATCCTTTATTTAAGTGCTTTTTATATATCTACTGGGTTGTTGATAACTTTTTGTTCTAAGACTTGACATTTCGTAAAAACAACAACACTATTACTAAAGTCGGCTTTGAATGGTCATGTATTGGTAGACCTTGTATACATAATACTATAACTAGAGTTTATTTATAGCTGTAGGAGGGTACACAAATGTCAGCATCTAACGGCTACCAAATGATAATAAGTAAGTAGCAGTATTGCTAATTGCTGTACTTGTTCGTCATTTCTGTTTATTTCACCTGCCTGCTTCACAGTTTAGTTCATAGGAGAATTACGTAATAGTTATAGTTATAGGACCTTTGCCTGTTATTACAACTACCACAAACCGGTGGTTTGCAAGGTTAATTAATTTCGTTTCATGAGCTAAACAAAAAAGTTCTAGTCAAAAACTCTTCGTCTAATTTAAATAAATAAATATTCCGGGACATTGCACACATCGCCATCTAGCCCCACACTAAGCTAACGCTTGTGTCGTGGGTACTAGATAACGGATATAATACTTATATACTTTTTTATTACTGAAATATTTATTTATTTTTTATTTATTTATTTTAATATAGCATGAAAGTTCTAACGACTTTTCTCCATACATAAAAAATACCTATATAAAATGTATGTACATGTTACATGTATTTTGTAATGTATACCTGCCCTCCATGCGAATATATCATGAACTTGAAATAGCAACTGTGCAGATCCCATATCGATGGAATTTAATACCGCAGAACATGTCTCTCGGTACTTAGCATAATAATAATTCTTGTATAATATTTATAGAAATGTCGGTTCTAAAACATGTGGAGAGTGTCTTTTAATAAAGATTTTAATAACGTTATGATACTTTAGGTTTTGTATAGGTACTGAAAATAGACCATCTAAGTTCAACATAACAAATACAATGTAGAAGTACCCAACGAGGTATATTAGATCCAGGAGGTTAAAAAAACAGGGTTAGTATTGTTTATTCGAACTTAAATGTTATGCAGAAGGTATTATATTAAGTGTAGTCAGTTAAAAAATAAGGCGTCGTTGGTTTGTACAAGTTCACAGATCGTTATAAGCTCTTCAGTAAAATATTTAGCAATAATATTAAATCGTGACTTTCCCAGGCAAACCCGCGAGTCTCTACTAGTTGTATAATACATTAGCATCAGTTTATGATAGCACGGGACTATGTATCTGATAAGTTTATATCCCAAGGAGTAGGAGTTACACCCGCAAGCTGCTCTTGCATTTAATGCACTCGCCAACCAATTGAAATACTCAACTGTGGGTGCAGGGCTGTATCTAGTGTAGGTACATATCGGAAATGTTAATAAAATTTCATGTATAGTAAATGAAATGTCTTTATATCTGGAAACACTCTTATTTAGAATTTATGCCAATCTTAATTTAAAGCAAATTGAATTATGACGTACTATTTACTCAATACACCCGGTTAAAAATGTGGATCCGTCTAATTTATTGCGAGGGTACTAAATTAATAACCTCCTTTACACAAACATGTTTCTTCCTAAAAAAAAATGTGTGTTTATTTGCATACTACCACAATCCAGACCTGCCGAATTGAATTGAAATATCCGAGAACCATAGCCAAGTGTGAGTTGTAAATGTTTATAGCGAGATGTTTACGGTGCGAGCCTTCGTGCGAGCCTAAATGACTGTAATTGGACGGGTGCTTGCATAGCACTGAATTCTGGATAAAATCAAATTTATTTAAATCGGAAAGCTAGATTTAGATTATATTACCTACACTAATATCATAAAAGTAAATGTTTGTCTGTGTTTTTGCGCTGCGCTGATAAAATCTCATTTAAAAGAATCTAACCGGTACTCCCAGTCGTAATATTACATATAACGTAAAGGAGCGAAACGCTACGCCAAATCACATTGTAGTATTTCTATTCTATCGCTCGTCGTAAAAGCCTCTTGTTTAAGAGTAGGACATGATTCCGAAATAAGATTTATGAGTTCTAATTATATGATCAATACGTGATAGCACCAAGCACAACACGGAAACCTGTGGCACTATGGTAAAGGAAAAGCTCTGTAGTTTTTTACCCAGTAGTGAATCGATAAAGGCTGAAGGTGATGATGAAAACATCATTGACGCGTAGATTTTTTTTATGTATATTATAGAACAAGGATTAAAAGTTACATGTAACTTTTTATCCTTGTTCTGCGATGTCACAGACATACAAACACAAGTTACACTCTCGTCAGGACTCGGGTTATTAATGTTGATAAATAAACCTGCCGCAGGCTGACAACTTCATTCAAAGTACTGCGTGCAGACAGTCAAATGAACTCATTTCCATATTATATGACTTTAAAAGAGCAATGCATTAAACTTTAAGGCTTTATAATGAGCCATCTTTAATTTAAGAGTTCAAGTTTATCAAAATTTGTATGTAGTATGCTATAGTATGACTTTCAAAAGTTTATGCACTAAGTAAACTTTAAGGTTATATAACAAGAAATCTTTAAAAAACTTTAAGAGTTCAAACATTTAATTTTATTTAATAAAAAATATGTTTGGTGTGGACTATGCCTTAGTATAGTAATTAAAAGGCATATTGCTTATGAATTCAGGAAATATAAAATACGCATCTACTCACTTAGGTTAGATTAGTGCTTGATCTTGATTAGGTACGGAAATTAGTTCTAAAGTCCATTTATTCCTATGGAAACTAGACATTTCAGAAAATGTCTTAGTATTTATTTTTATGTTAGGGTTATTAAAAAGAGACACGAGTAACAGTTGTATAACTATTGAAAAAAAAATACTTGGATACTTATTTTAGAAATGTCGAACTGTGGTTTCATGAATTTGCAACATGCTCTAGGGGCTAAGGATAGCCCTTGTCAATAATTAATTAATGTCATTTAGCAAAAACACATTCTAGGAAGGTGTTATATGGCGAATGGATTCAGAGTGTATTAATAATTATAATACGATATTCAGAGACATATTTTGGTACATCGTTACCAATAGGTAGATGTAGAGATACTCTTCTTTCAACCACACTGTCACGTGTGTAAGCAGTAACTTGGTAATCTAATGCCTGACCGTCAAGTGTAAATATCTTAATCTAAATATTAGTCAAACAGCACCGCGGATGTACCACACGGCAGGTTACGAGAGCCATCACTTTACATAATTTACTACTTCGTTTAGCTAAGCACCGGCGTTAGTTAAATTGACTTATCTCGGAGCTGACGTTAACCTATGTACCTACAAGTCTGGTTTGCCTGCATTTTACATATCTAATTGAGATATTAGATAACTGCCAAATAATTCAGATACGCAATTATATTATGAGTTTATTTTGTTCTGAAACATTGATATAGGCTTTAAGTAAGTATGTCAGAAATAATGTTACCCTACCTACTGTTAGACCTACTATCATGATAATATAAATAAAAGAATAATAAATATAGAAAGAGTTCCCAAAGGCTAAAATTGTTTTTTTATTTACGTGGGATAGGTTTACGTTTGACTAACAGTCTGCCTGATATTAAGCACTGCTGCAGCCTAGAGTGTACACTAGTAAGTAAACTTTTTCCACTGCCTCAACACTAAACTGACCTAATCATAAAAGCTGATTTACTAGCTTTTGTCCATAACTACAGTTTCCAATGGCTTTCTTCACATATGTAGCAAGTAAATGTATGTATCTATAGTAAAACCTACTACAAGAATTCATGTCCGTAGAGTAACTGTAATGTAGGTATTCAAAATTGCACTTTGAATATGGTGTTAATATTGTATATTTCAGTATGATGGCCCTTTGTTATTGTCATATATACCGTACATTAGATTTTACATCTTATATTGTTAACAATAATGTGTATTTTCCAAGGTGCTGGCAATTGTCATGAGCGTGCTATACCAGGACAAATGGACACGAAATACGCTGGATTTCCTAGAGTCGTGCGAGGAATTTATGTGGATAGGCCGGAAGATGGCGTTGTATTTAGTTTTTGGTTTTTAGTGTTTTTGAGACAATCATCACCATCTGCTTGTAGAAACCAGTGCGTCATCCCTATAAAACTGCTAATTTCTATAAATCCTAATAGTTTCCAACTTTAAAATAAAGAAAAAATGTATTTGGATAACAAAGAAAAATAAGAGCTAGCGATAATTTTAAGGCTAAATCGGGAAGTTTCTTCATGAATTAGGTACCTACCTATATCTTTTTGTTTACCTCTATCTCACAAGTTCAAACATAATCGTACTACAAGCTAAAATCGTTCCATAGTAAACAAAACACTCCCAAGCTCTCGAACTACAAGTTACAGAAACAGCCAACCCGGGGGCGCAAGCATCGCGTTGCGGTCACAACACTAGCCCGGCTAGTGATGCGACACTGTCGATAAAGTTGTCGCGCCGTATTTACCGACGTTGTTTCGCAGCTCGCCCGCGCCGGCCATATTTTACAGGGAAGTCTTGTTGTTGTCGATTTGAATAGAGATTTCTATCTAAAGTATTTTATTTCTTTATTATTTGGTTAGCAGAGTTTATTCTTAGGCTATAGACGATTTTTAGTTCTTGTTTATCAAAAACGACTGTCGAGATGTTTAGATACTATGAAACCTTTTAGCTGACGTGAAAAAAGTCGAGAAGTATAGGTAGGTAGGTAATATGATAAAGTAGTATTAAAACTTTTTATTTTTATAAGGGTTGTTTTATGACAAAAAATACAACACAATTCAATACCAGTTCGTGTAGTTATGCAAGAGCTATTGCGGTTTATTGCGCGTACCCGCATTCGTAACCAAGTAATATAAGACCTAGAAAATTTATACACATGTTTATATACTTACAATGTATGTAAGCTACGTTCTACCTACCTCACAAGTCTTTGATTGAATTCTCTCAAAAATCTAATTAGTGCCCGTAAAGGCTAACTATAAATCTATAAGATAACAATCTTATTTTCGAAATTGGATCAAATAGCTAAAATAGCGGAAGTTGTCTAATTAAAGTTGGCATTGAAACTTGTGCTATGTAACAAACGGTTTTAAAAACAGTACCAAATAATAATTGGCTTCACACCTACCTAATCAAAACTGGCTTTCGACATAACTTGATATACAATGTAATAAATACATAATACCACTATATTATAATACACTATAGTTGAACGTGCCTACATAATATAATATACAATGTTCATAAAGTTATAGTATATTATTTTATTCAAATGATACACTATATATCTATATATCTCGCATCGTGATCTCGCTACATAGACATGGCAACATTACTTCATTGCATATCCAACTAACTAGTTACCCTAATGAAATTCAACGGTAAGCCGTTCAAATAAATCCTTATCTCTCAGTTAACAAGTGTAAATGTCAGTAACCGGACAACTAACAACACGACATATTATGCTCGAAGCGACACATTAATCTCACGAAAATCTCTGACATGCGTTGATTAACTTTTAAAACTTCATCACACTTTCCCGCCATAACAATTTGTTTAGAGATAAAAGTGCTGCCGCAAGTAAATGCTTAATTCGATACGACAAAATAAGCCGTAAAACGCTCGACCTCTTAATATACTGCTTTCACTTTAAATCGTTAAAATGTTCGTTAAATGCATAAACTGGCAATAAAATCTATAATTACGACCTTTCAAACCTTGAATAATTATCGATTTTAACGGAATAGTCGTGTTATATTCGTTTGATGCGAACTTGTTCTAGGATAGATATCACCTACGTAAACTATTCCCTTATCTACATAATCAAGACATTTCTTTTACATAATTAAGATACTATCTGTAGACATTCGTGAATATTAATGGCTCTCGAGAGGTAAGTAAATAAAATGCGGAAATAGTGGTGTCTCTATAGGTGGCAGCATCATTACCAATCATTACGGAAGAACTCGTCTTGAACCTAGCCATCATTTTATTCAAATGCCTCGGCAAACGCGACAAATCAGTGTATCTATAAGATGGCGGGAACAATCCGTGTGCCGCCAATAAAACCTTTTCAGTTACAAACAAAAAGGTTGCACTGCAATCTACATCAAACGTCAAATAGTTTTGACATCTGTTTATGTGTTGCTATGCGTGAAATGAGAACAGTGGCCAGTTTGATTTTATGGCATGATTCTAAATCAATCATCGTAATAAAATCGGGCGCTTCCTGTGAATCGAATCGAGATTATCTCTTTCTCTTTATTAACTAGCCTTTATAAAGATATGGACCGTTACTTAATTGGGATTAGTAATTGGAATCGTAACGGCTAATTTGAATGAATAACATGAGCGTTAAATGTAACAAACTAAAAATGTTTTGATAAATGGGCATTAGTGTTGGGCACAGCATGGGGCACGAATTGCTTTTGAATGAGCATCGATCGATTAAATTTCTTTTGTACAAAATTGGTTTTCCTTGGTTCGTTTAATTTAACAATAATAAATAGAAACCTTTCAAAAAAACCATTTTTCTTTTTGCTAAGCTACAGATAAATATTTGTTGCCACTATATTATACATAACAAATATTTAGACGAATTATATATCATATACAGTTATATAGGATAATCGAAGATTGTAGTATATAGGTATCAAGATTTACTTTTATTTTCGTTGTGCTCGTCAACGTGTGTAGATACATACGTCCGTTATTAAATGCACCCACATAATGCGTTGTATTATTTATTAGATCTAGTCTAGACGGTATAAAGACACGGGTTGATTAAGATTCGATCCGCCACCATCGCAGTCGTAAATAATGATACAAAGTAGAGCCATTTAGTGCAGCTCACATGAATTATATTGAGGAGGAGAGAATACTAAGTAAATAAAAGGGTCAGCAAAAAGTTTTCACTCAGTGTTAAATCAGTGACGCAACGATAAAAGGTTGTCAAGGTAAATTGGCCGAAATATCTTAAATCATTTATTTAAAAAAACCTTATAAATTGTTTGAAATTAGTTCCTTGTGTCTTATGTATACTGTGAACTGTTGACGAGACTATCTAAAATTTAACTATCAATATTATTAGAGGCGTATTATCCAAATGTGTCTTCATGCAGTATCCGTGACTTTATACCTCTGCGGCAAGTTGAATGCGTTCCGATTAGTTCTCTCTCGCGACGACATGAATCAACTGTTTTATCGCATTTTTTACAAACTTGACAGCGTTTGTAAAACCTGATACGGAATGTTTTACATGTTTGTTGAACAAATATGATAAATATCGAATTTTATTAGATCTAGTCTAGTGTATCATCCGTAAAAAAGATACCAAAAGTGTTAACGAGTTAGTTAAAAGAATAAACATGAAAACGGTAATAAATGTAATGAGTGCAAATGGTGGCAGTGGCGATCATCAGAAGAAGTCTATATAAATAATGCAGGATCATTGGCTAGGCATGTAATCTCTTTGATATCTCAAATGTCACATTTCTAGACAAACAAGCCTCTGAATAGCCTAATTAAATGATCCCAAGAAGCAAAGCAGGTGTATAGAAGATAAATCAAGCCGCCCCGCGGTGTTAGTTTGTGCCCTGCTTTTTGCCGATAAGCCAGGTACATTTGCTGGCCCGAACCCGTAGTATAGTACTACGGGTTTCAGCTTGGCCAATATTTAGACACCACGTCTAAACTTGGATAGCTTGTACTTTATATCTATTAGATATAAACTCGTAGGTTAGAGGTAGGAGGTTGTTGATGTAATTATGTAGAATAAGGTATACTTATTTTTTTTACGTTGTCAAACAAGACTCCAATGGAAAGTATTCATTGTCAACTGCTCAAAATTCGAAAACACGTCATGTTCTTCCGGGAAAGAATCTGTATGATCACCACGAATTATTTGCCAAATCAAACTTTCCTTATAAATCTTATCCGTGGGGATGACCGTCGTTTCTGAGGAATACGACGTCAGGAGGAGAGGTTAAGACATTGCTGTCTGTTTGTTTGTGATTTGCTAATACTGAAGGTAGAATCTTTCACTAGCACTAGTACATGCAGGAGCTTTATTGAAAGCTCAGCTCACACAGTATTTAAGTTCCATACAATTCCAAACGTGGCGTCTGATAGCCACAACCAGCACTAATGACACCTATACAAGTATCTAATAAAAACACTGCTTGTAGTGTGGAGACATACGTGCCAATACAGGGTTAGAAGGCAAGGCTTTGCCTGACAAATTCATTTTTTTGTGGATACATCAGATTAAGAGATTTTTAATATGCTTTTTTCCACAGCAATTAGTTTTTTTTAACTACAGCACGTCTGATAATGACATCTGTAGTAGTGTTTTTTCTTGATAAAAAGACTCTGTTATGAATAAATACCAAGAGACTGCTGACTTTCCCCAGGGTTTTTCACAAATTGGGAACGTTTTCACTTGGAAACCAAACTACAATCAAAGACGTTTAGACTAACATGCGTTAACCGATGACAGACGACCTATCATAGTACATAATTCCAAGGGATTATACGACTGGCACATCGATTTTCGGGTGAAAACGTTCCGTGTTTTTGAAATACTGTGGTCTTCTTTTAATGATCCTTAATCTTTCTAAACAAGTAGCCCAGTAGACGCGTGGCATCCATGGCAATGTAAATGTCTGAAGATGGCGCGACGCTCGGTGGTGCTCTAAGAAGCGGTCACAAAAACATACATACAGTCGCTCTCAGGGAGGGACTGGCTAGTAGCTGGAATTCTAGATAGTACTTGCATAGTATACTAGTCGATAGTAGAGACTGGTCAAGATCACTCATTATACGGCTGGTTGTTATCAGTATTAGTCAAGTCTTCGCTACTACGCGTATCCAAAATGCTGGCTTGTACTAGACTTTGCCCAAGATTATTTTTCATACTCGTCGGGTCAATGCAACCCAAATTTGTAGAATTTCTATAAACTATTGGATGTTTCTTATGATTTTAAATTAATTTTGTGCAGTGTAATAATATTTTTTATTTATTTTGTTAAATTTTTCAAGGCTTGATACTCAAGATCTTTTTAGTTTTGATTTTAGTAGCGTGCAGTCAGTTTTTGCAGACACTCTTATGGTGCTGTGTACTGGGCACAGAATACACTGGTACTGGTCGCTTACAATGTGATATAACTTTTGGTATTCTCGTATTCATACTGTTTTTGTTACGTGTCTCGCCTGGACAAATGAAAAAAAATATGAAATATGGGAGAGATATAATACGAATATTGAATGGAACTGAATCTCGTATTAGATTGCCGAAACACACTGAGCTTAAGTTTTGGTGACAGATTTTATCATATCATATCATTTTTAACGTGACATGATTATTTATTACTAGAAACTTCGCTTGCTTGCTTCGCTTAAAATAATAAGTGTGACCATGTTATTTGAATTATTAAAAAACTTTCCAGCTACAAAAATGCCCTAAGACCGTTTAAAAATTGGCATCTGCGTTTGTCGGCAGCTACCTAAGCTTACTATTTGAAATTGAGAGCACTTATCTCTCGCGAAGACCCGTTTAAGAAGCGGGCCCATTTCTCTCATGCCACATTGTACTCGACCAAAATGCCAGTTGCCAGTCGGAATAAAATTAAAAAGAAAAATAACAAGAGTGCGTTCGGTAACCGGTTTACAAGAACTAGTTGTTTAATGGTCCCTAAAGACATCATACCGAATAGATTACACTTTGTAGCGGAAAAAATACGACTCAAATAAATAAAGATTCGTCATGGACGCAAGCTTAATTCACCATTAAAAGTTTTTTTGATAGGATATGTAAACAACAATTAGGTAATTTTATTTTATGAGCCAGTAAAATAATATAATTAGCCGAACACTTATTGCCAGAAAATGATGTTTGTGTAATCTCTTTAATATTTTTCTGTGAAAAGTTTGGGGTGATCCTGTTTCAAGCTCTAATGGTTCAACCGATTTGGATCAAATTTGGTGTGCGTGCTAATTTGATCAAATTCAAAGATCAGACCCTGTGTTAGCACATAGGCTACTCTAAAATCCAGATTAACACGGTAACACCGTAGGGCACTGTCAGTCAATTGTCAAACTGTTTTGTTAACCGTATCGTATCGCCTAAATTTGTAGTTAGACATCTCCTGATTACATTATCTATGGTCCCAGACGATACGGGGAGTTCACTCGCTAGATGACAGATGATAAAGCCTCGATAGTGAATAAATAATTAATTGTTCGAGGTTCGGAACGCGGGCGGTTGGAGCTTGAAGGCAGGTGGACTAGACTCTGTCAACATGTGTATAAATACGCTGACAGTTACGAGGAGTAGAGAAGGTAATGATAGGGCTGGCTTTATGTAATACTGTTATTTGTAACAGGGATGGGGTTTGTGCAAAATATACCTACTTATTACTATAGGGCAAGCTGTAGTCAAGCATAAATGTAGGGAAAAGGCATTAATCGAGCGACGACAGCAGGTAGAAATAATGAGTTAACTTTAGAATCGATTTATAAAACGATTGTAAATTATTTGTCTCTGTTTGAAGTTCAAACTGTTAAAATATCTTTCTGAAGAAAATTGGTCTGTTAAAGAAAAAATACAACAAGTATCTAGAGGACGCATGTAAAACTTTTCCCTGCTTCAACATGTTTAAAATCACAGGAGGCTTTATTAATCCTACGATTCCCATAATTTTTCAATATTCCCAGCCATTTTTCCTGCCGTTTATGATATCTGGATATATCCAGACGTAACCGTATCAGATCTGCCTTTACGATAATTTTAACGACATTTTGCAGAAGATTGCATTAATACGGATGATCTTCGCAGATTAAAGGCGGGTTGTTCATAAAAGTTCGCTGTAAAACGCTTGTAAACTTTATGACGTTTGTGATTGGTTGATTGTTATATGCTATTAACAAAGTTATAAGTAACTAGTTTGCCAGGATAGTGAGGCTTGATAGTAAGACACAGAAGCTTAACTTATTCTCACGAATTTGTATTTTCTTCGCAATGTCAAATAAACTAAAATTGGTCCTAAATTTGTGTTTTGTTTTACGGTGAAATATTTTGTCATCTTTGTGTGAATACAGAATGTAAATTAAATAAATTAAATAATAGGCACAAAAATACCTGACATGAAAAGTTACAAACATATTTTTTTATTTTGCACCCATACAATTTTGAAGTACCCTCTTCTTAAACTAATTCTAGGTACTATTCAGAGCAGATAGCTTTCAATCATTCGGTTCCATTGCAAAGGTTTAGAAAGCCGCTCGTAGGAAAAATACTCTACTTTTTATACCACTCTCATACAAGGAATGTGGCTCCAATGTGATAGCTATATAGCGATAATTGATTGATAGTAAGCAATTTATGTCGGTTTGTTTCTTGCTAACTAAGATAGGGCATAAAAGGCTTTACTTTCATAAATATTTCTTACTTTGTTCAGGTGTTGGGTTATGGATGGTATATATCTTATTACTTTCACTTTTCTAGCCATTTTTGTGCGTAAGTTGTAGTTAAATGAAAAGTTGTTTGTTGGTTGTTTCGTAACAAGGCCCATTGCCTGGATTTGACTTAAGTTTATAATTTGTGTTATTATCTTTTGAAGTAGGTAATTGTTCTTTTTTTATTTTAAAGAAATAACAGTTAGAACGGCTGTTTTGTTGGCATAGAAACAGTCCCATAATTTAAAGATCAACAAATATTTGCATCAACAGATAAATTATACATAAAAGTATCAGAAAAAACTTATCTACATGATGAAATCTAATTAAATTACCAATTCCGATCACAATTTCACGCAAGTTGTGAGGTATAATAAATTACTTTAATGTGGCCTTAATTTGTTCGCGGTCGGGCGTCTTTTCTTAACAGATCCGCTACTGCATTATTAATGGCAGAGGGAAATTAATTGCTGAAAGTATTATAAATGACTTTTATAGGCCCTGAATATAATACATTACTCGTACTTAAGTACTTATCTGCGGTGTGGCTATCATAGAGCAGAAAGAGGTCTATTGTTAATACTTCCGACTTGTATTTGATGGGTCTTTGTTATTAAAGGCAAGATATACTTCCAATCTTAACCAACCTTATTTATCTGTCGTATTACTGTTATTTACAGAGTTTTTTTTATTATTATAATAAGTATTTGCACGACTGCACAATAGACATAAACATAACTAGTCTAAGCTGCAAATAGATGAAACTGTACCTAGATAATAGCGGGGTATTTTAGTTTTTTTTTTTCATTTTCCGTTTCCAACCTTCTTTGGACTTGCTTTGACGAACTTTAGAACTTTTTGTTTTTAAACTATGAATGTGTTTGCGGTCGCCTGTAATTCGCCTGATGGTAAGCAATCATTACGGTCTTGGATGAATTTTTATTAGCATAGCATCACTTTTTTCTGTTGTGACATACTTCATAATCATAATAATACTTCTACGAGTACACTGTAAGGTCGCGGCTGCTTGCAACGCAATCGTTTTGTTACAGTTGGTTGTTGGTCGCGTTGCTGTGGCCTTGGCTTAAAAGCCTCATGGTGCCTCAGCACCTAAGAACAGTAGGAGCCATTGAGTCGTATTCCTCATGACCGAGGGTCATGACTCCCCCGCAGAATTCATTAGTTAGTGGAGTTCTTTTGGGCAGATATATCGTGGTGGGTGCCAACTTCAGCCAAGGTCACACACAAGGACACATGTCCTTGGATATTGTGGTCCTTAAACATGTCTGTTTCCTGACGATGTATTCCTTCGCCGCTAAGCGAGTGCAAATCCACACATAACATGAAAATACAAATCACTGGTGTAGGGCCGGATTCGAACCAGGGTGCGTCTGGATAAAAAGCAGACACTAGGACCGGCGAGCCACACTCGCGTCACCATAAAGACGTGTGTGTGTGTTACCTCATCTGCCCCGTGCACGAGGCGGTGGTCGGCGAGTAGCGCGGCGGCGAGGAAGGCTGCGTCCCCGCGCGCCGCCGCCTCCAGCAGCGCCCCGCTGCCTCCCATGCGCCGTCACACCATCACTGCAACAACGTGACACACACGTTACACACACATTACAAGCATACAAAATTGGGACAACAGCAGATCCATAATATGTTAGTAAAGTTTCTTGAATTTAAGGTTAGTATTAGTCTAAAATAAGCAACATTCAATCATCATTTAAGTATACAGTGTAAAGACAGGCATTTCGGCCGGGTTCAAGAAAATTTGAGATAGTAGAGAAGTCTCAATGAAGCATCACCCTGACAAACCTCAGCACAGGTGCACAAGTCCTCGTGTACTCGTATAGTTATGTAAACTAAGTTTTTATTATAGATATCTAACTTAAAATCATGATACAAATTGTAAAAGCGAATGAATATTTATTGACTTGTTGTTTTTGTTTCACATTGCAACGAAGCGAAGCATGATCTTTGTTTTTCGAAATATGCTACATGCGTTTATGTCCAGAGCCAGAGTAAACTACGGGACGGTTTACATATTTTGTTGTCGCAGCTGAAAGTCACGTTACGATCAATATGACACAAAACTATTATTACCCTTGAGCCTGTAACCCAAATATTTATTCGACAACTTGTATTAATCTACCAAGGATCCTCCAAAGTAGGCTCATGAAAGATTAAAACATTGACAGCTCCCTCAACATCCATTACATAAAAAAATAATCCTCGCAATAAAAATAACACAACCCTTTAATTTCCTGTCCACATTTCCCTAATGCACATCCTCAGGAAAGTAACATGGAGGAGCATAGAGAGCATGGAGCTAGTATTTTCACAGTCGGCTCTGCAGAGAACAATAACCAGACCGAGAAATAGGTCCTTTCATGGGCATCATTATAGAATATAGACCTCGTCGCATAATGAACCAGACCAGCGGCCTTAGTATGGGGCTTCTGATGATTCTCTTCACAGTAGGTATAGTTTTCCGAAAGATGTCTATGTTTTTTTTGCTCTGGTTCACACGTCACGCCGTTAGAAAAACGTTTTTAAGACGTTTACGTTTGAGCACAACCGACAGTTACCTTCTTCATAAAAGGGAATTTCCTTATGGCCAGGAAAGCATGTATTTTCTTAGACTTCATTGTAGAAAACTGACACTAAACGTACTTTAATAACATACTCTTATGAATAGATATGATGTCTATGATAGTATGCACAATATGCCATTATTAGTCAATGGCGTGCTAAAATAAGCTTACTGAATTACAACAAAAACCGGTTCATAAATAGCGGAGTCGTTAGTAACATGCTCATAAAAAAACATAAATAAGAATAGTAAACCTCCGTTTATGAAATTGGTTAAAAATAAGATTATGAATCATCTAATCCTGTGCTAGGCTTTCAGACTAGACTAGCCAGCTCTGGCTATCTTTTATTGTGATTTCACTTCTCTGATACTGTCTGTCGCTGCAGATTGAAACATCCATCTTATCCGACTGGTTTATACTCGCTTTTACTTTTATATCAATTTACAATGAATTACATTAATTTAAATACGCGATAAATAATAACTTCGCTTAGTTAGTGACGTAACAAATGAATTGGAAATCCTGGTTGTAAATAAACTTTAATGTTTTTGTGGCTGGAATATTCTAATATTAAGGTCTTTCAGAGTTGAATTGAATGTAATCATTAGCTTAAAAGAGTTTATTCAACTAAGATGTATGTGTAAACAAACAAGTTTAGGTTTTTTTGTGTGATTAAATATCACTAACGCAACAAAATAAATCCTGTAGATACATCTATACATTCTACATATTCTATTCCTTACATTTTGGTTTGTAAATACATATGTATAGTTTTTATACACTGAATAATTAAGTAAAAAATCTAGTAATATTTGTTTAAAGGGCAAAATGACTCAACCAACGTATCCTCTAACTAAAACATTGAGAAACATCCTAAATAATCTGAATTCTTCTAAAAATAATATCCCTGTTTGAAAATAATGCCTTATTATGTTATTGCCGTAGTTACCGCCCGAGGATGTTATTTAGTTCTAATAATGACCACTTTGCGGTCTTCTTAAAGCATACTGCTGGCAACACCAAGCCTTTACTTCATTTATTCATTTAGCACTAATTACAGACACTATAAAATTTAACATTCAATAATGAAACAATATAAAATAATAAACAATGGCTACAATTAAAATCCGATCTTTTACTGAGTCAATCAAAGCTAAAGAATTCATATTGTAATGAAGATAAAAGCACCGCAATATGAGAGAAGCAATTATGTTTCCGTTGTTACGGCAATTATGCCATCAACATAATAATTTGTTTTTAATTTATCGTACGAGTATGAGAAAACGCAAAAAAGTGTGAAGAATCGCGATCTTTGCATTAAATAATCAATGTTGATTGCTTTTCTAATGAACCAAGGAGGTTTATTGAAACTATTTAACTTTTTAATTTGCTCGTAAATCGCGGGAAAAGTTTTCTTTTTCACTTTGGGCTTGGCTGTTTGTATATTTGACGTTTATTAAAACTAAAAATTAGTTGTAGTTTTTTATGTTTTGTGTATGTAGGGTTGGTTTAAAACTAAACTTTGCTATGTTTTAAAAAGTACAACTGTTTTGTTATAGGTCCGAATTCGTCCGTGTATATCTTGTACCTATGCGGTAGGTTTGACACAAGCGCTGCTCTACCAATAAGAACGTAGGCAGGCATGTACAAAAAGTGGTTAATTGACATACCTTGCCTTAACTATCACAAAATACTATTGAATAATTAATGATCGATTGCGGCCCACGTTTTTGCTGTATTATTTCCGTGGCTAGCATAATAATGGCCACGCACGATCGATTTCATGGCATCATGGCCTTCGTGAACAAACTCCTTGTAACGGACCGAGATTCCATTTTCAAACTCCGTTATTTGTTTTCGGAACGATGCATGACAACTTCACACGTGCTTCATTTGAGAATCATTTAATTTTATGGATATACAATCTCTTTGGTGAATCTGTCTTAGCAAAAAGGTTTTGAATGTGAAATTTTAATAATCTTGTACTATAGAAAGTAACTTGTTTGTAAGGTAATCTTATGTTGTAGGTATCTGTTTAATGTTCAATTGTCCAACATAAGATGCGATAAAAATAGAACAAACCGGTATTATATGATTCTACGCAGCAAGGAACGCGTTGATGTCTTTTGTATGTCGCAACATTTTTTGTTCAGATATTAATAAAATATTTTAATTGAAGACTAGTGGATGCTCGCGGCTTCGCTCGCATTAAGAAGTAAAACTTGCATCCCTTATTTCACCCCTTTAAAAGCGGCTTTTCCAAAATCCTTTCTTAGCAGATGCCTACGTCATAACATCTATCTGCATGCCAAATTTCAGCCCGATCCGTCCAGTGGTTTGGGCTGTGCGTTGATAGATCACTATATCAGTCAGTCAGTCACTTTTAAGTTTTATATATTTAGATTAAATAAAATGACGACTTTGAGTTTTATATTTAGGTATCTAAAATAAATTGGCTGGCTTTTACATCTTACCAAATAAACAATGATCCTTTCAAACAAACATAACTATCAACAATATTAGTTACTAAGCACTACATATTAACAACTTCACACTCATATTGTTCCCTCTATTGATATAGTATGACCAGGTTGATCACAACGTGGAACACATGTGAGCGAGCGGGTCGCGTGACCGATACTGGGCTAATGTTCGGTGATCGGTCACGGATCGCATGAAGATACCAGTCATACTGTAGCTACTTTATAGTCGATACTTTGTCGATACCTAACGATGCTTCGGGAATTGGGAAGAGGTTGAGTTGCATGAGTGGCAGCGAGTAGAAAAAACGCTTACGCTTATAACAAACCTTCCATTAAGTTCAAAAGTTATTTATTGCCAATGGATTTAGTATATAGATGAAGAACAACGGTACTACAAGTACCATGAGATCTAATGTTTCAGTGCACGATGATTTAGATACACCTTTATTTTCAAGCATCCAATATCCAATTTGTTTAGAATAATATGAGTTGGTTAATAGACATAATCAAATACATCAAATAAACATAATAACACTAAAGTAAGTTCATATAAGAGTGGCGAAATCGAACTAAAACGGTGAAATCGCTAATCGCTCCGCCTATGCTCCTAAACCCTCCCAATCCCAACAATAGGGAGGCGCGCCCTTCCTGCTTGCAACACTGCCTTCACGACGTGTTTATAGCTCGAGACAAGAGGATGGGCTTCCGACTATTATACGCAAATTGTGGCGCACATCTGGGAGGTATTACGTGACCCACTTTTGTAAAGTAAGTTACTAGATTTATATGGGGGTGGATACAACTTATCTTACGGACCAATGGAAGCGGTTATATGAGGGTGGTAAACACGACTGAAACTGAATCCAACCCAGGCATCAAATGAATAAAGAACCGGGGTACCTATCTCTATTCTAAAGTTCATTGATTTTCAAGACAACAATGATTCCATTTGATCATGGCAAGTATGTTAAATCGTAGACTGCATCTTTAATTTCCCAACAAAATAAAACAATCTTTACAAGATTATCAGTTAAAAACTCTACAGATAACTTTTTCTCTTCTTGAGACTTCTCAGAGTTATAAATTGAATGTTGCATTAGCTGTCTTTAAGCTCCAATTATCTACAGTCTTTCATATGTATTTTGAAGTGAGACATGTTCCCATATCAGTTTAGTATCATCCGAGTCATGTTTTCACTCTCATACAGTTTAAGTAAATAATTAATTTATTCAAAGCCCCGTCTGTACGCCATTATGTTCATGGTACTTGATTAAAACAGCGTCTAATCTCGTTTAATTTAACGCACATGGGCTCACTCATTACTACACTTGGGCTATAAGATTTATCGCACAGATAGAAGAACATATAGGCAGAGGTTGTGAAAAGATTGAAGATAATTTGGAATTTAATCCGGGTGTAACATGGTCACACTATTACGGCTCTAAACTTTATGTGAAGATGATTTGATTTTTGAAAATTTTAATTGACGTGTCAAATATTTGATGTAACTGTCATTATGTAGAGATGAAATTAATAATAATAAACGTTTATTTGACCTTATGAAAAAGAAACAGGTATAGCAGTAGTGAACATTTGAAATTGTACTGTGAAATAGGGCTTAGGAATATACAATAGTTGGTGAACCCTGGACATCAAACTAAGTCAGCACCTGTGTGATGATGTCCAGTTATTTCTTATGAACAAACAACAGAGCTAGTTGTAATATTATGGAGAAAAGTTATGAAATTAGTGTTTTACATTGAGCAAACTTTACACAATTAAATAAAATATTGAAAGAAGTCGTAAGTCCTCGTGAGGCATAAGACCTATATTTATCTCAAAAATCAAATCTTGTTTGATGGTTTGTCTACATTTCACAAATTGTAAGTCTTACACACAACATTTCAGTATTAGTAGTACTTCAAACAGCTTCAACCAGATACTGCCTTCGTCTTCAGTAATAAATCTTTTTTAGCTAGATTGTGTTCGTTCCATCAGTAATATCTCTGGACACCACAAAAGCCATAAAATGTCAACGTAGATTATAATATAACATCCATTGGAGCTATAAAGATAAAAACCACTTATGAGACCGCTGACAGGCTGCGGGCCATCTTGCGTGTGCGCAGGTTTTTCCACGAACTTCACATCAAGTAGGTATTGTATCTGAGCTTTATATCCTATAATATAATAATATATCGATTTACGGGTAACATAATTAACAGAATGTGACATTATATTTAATCGCTTATATCCTTGCTATAGTAAGTATTATGGAAAAAATAAATACAAGGTAGATACTAGATATACCTACTGACCGGCGTTATTTTGGGTGAATTGAAACAGACGATCAATGCGCTGACCACTACAATTAATTTAAAATGTTGGTTATTAATGAGATGAATTTCATAATATTTAATTACCGTGAGAAAGAAAATGTCAGTTTTTTAGAATACGCTCTGCAGCATTGATGATTTATCCTAGGAAGTTCATATCAATGCGTAAGCACGTCTACGCATCTC
Source organism: Macaria liturata (assembly GCA_964023185.1). Lineage (NCBI taxonomy): Eukaryota > Metazoa > Arthropoda > Insecta > Lepidoptera > Geometridae > Macaria > Macaria liturata. Next base: position 813,837 of record OZ026827.1, on the reverse strand, counting down.
TTGCCCATAAAAAAGCTCATCAAAATTCCAGAGAGTAAGTGTTGCTACATAATAAAACAATAGTGGCTGCAACTTGCAGCTATGCGGAAGAAATCACATTGTGTATCTATGATATTATTATGATAAAACATCTGACATCGAAAATGGCGGCAAAAACAAAATGGCCGACGTCATTGTGTCCAGTTGATGATGATGTAAGGAAGATGGTGTGGCGACAGCGTAGCTGTAAAACTGCCCACATCAGGCGGTATATGTGTGCGAGATGTTTTGTAACTCTTTGTTTGTTTTACGAAGGTCGAGTTTTGATACTACAATGTAGCTATTACTATGTGTACTTATATATACTGGTATATAATATGCTGGTAGTAACTATTAAAATATACGTTTAAGTAGATAGTTGAGTTATTTTAATAACATATCAAAAGGTAATTGCTATTTATCTCAATTATATTTTTTTATATATTTACTTAACTAGATAATACTTAAAGTAAGTTAATTTTAATATCATTATCAAAGTTAATAAGTAATTGCAATTTATCTCAGTAATATTTTTGTACATTCAACTAGATTATTGAGTTATTTAAATTACATATGAAAAGTTACTCTACTTGCAGTTTATCCCAGCAATAACTATAAGTAAATAAGTAAGTAATGAAGGCTTTTCCAATTAACATTAAGACTTTGTTTTTTATTAATAAGTAATTACATTTTACGGTGCACAAATATTCACGTTCATAAATGCTACTCGTAAAAGCTCGACTTCTTCTGCCCAACCGTATCACTATAAAATCTATAAACTCTATAAAAACGTCTGACCGTGAACAACTCAGATTCATATACAATTTCACGCCTGTCCAGTTTCTATATTTGTCTGTTTGTAGAGCACAGATTTGAATAATTTAAGAATATATATATATAATTTCTCAAGGAAATAGATTAAGGATGCCGAATTACTTATACTTACCGAAACTATTTATCAAAATGATACATAGTTCTCCTAATTTATGCAAATGGCAGATGATTAAGCAATTTGCATTAATTAGAACATGTTTTGTTTTATAAGTAGGTTGGTAAGATTTGTTTTTTGTCTGTGAGATTTAGAGATATAATTATTAAATCTACTTTATCAATGTTAAAAGATACCTATTAGTAGGTACTTATAAAGGTTAGAAAGTCATTCAGCACTCAAACATTCCTAAGCTAATTTTGGCGTAACTCAAGTACATACATAACCTTATAAACAAATAAGTACAAAGAGTAAGAAGATATTCAGGTAACACTTGGCCACAAGTACTACATGGGTACTTACCTAATCGAATCATCTACTATTTCGGTGAGCATACAATGGTTAACAAACCATCGACAAATAGTACAAAATAGACGCTGTTATGACATCACATTAGTGGCAGATGAACGGAAACGAACTATTATCACATCACTTTACATCACAGACACTACAAAATGTTTATTTTGTACTTCACACGTAACACAACCTTTTTAACCATTCAAAACTTTTTACAAACACGTTTACTTTTTCTTTTAATTGTGGTTTGGAACGCTTTCAGTATTTGTATTTCAAAAATGGAATAAACAAACAAGATGGTCGGAAACAGCTGAATGCGTTTGTTAGACATCGTTGCCATGGCGACGGGGGTCAGAGGGCAGGCGGAGGTTAATTGGAACCACGGGCACAATACTGGCAGACTGCTAGCTCATGGTAGTTATGATACACTACTATCTGTTATGGGAATCAATGTATTGAAGGATATAGAATTAAGTTTAATCGTTTTGTTTGTTACTATAAAACCATTGCTTGAGTATTAGATTATATTGAGGTTTAAAATATCCATTGGGTATATATGTAAGTACTTAATAAAACTTATTTAATTTTTCTAGTTCTGTTTTGTAACTAGCTAAAACCCAGGAAATTTTATGTCTATTTTATGCCTAAGAGACGTCCCGAGTAAATTCGTAGATTTTGTACCGATCTCCTTATATTTTTCGTCTGTTTAAACGTCCAGCCAGTACCAATCAAACCCTTTATGCTCTGTCTACGGTCAAAACAAGCGATAAACTATGTACCAACATTACAGCGTGACGCGTGAAAGACCCGGACGTGACGTCACACGTGTCAACTTATCGAATAATCATGGTTCCGGCTCATGAACGCGATAGTGAAAGTGTACGACGTGTACGTACGAGTTGACACTTCCCGTAGGAGGGGATTTGAATTTGGAATTCAATGAGATTTAAGTGCTTTGTGATTTGGAAGGGTGCTGATAGAAAGGAGTTTGCATGCCCTGGGGGAACTGAGGAGGTTCGTTAGGTTTGTACTTTAATATTGCAATGTAGGCTGTTGCAGTGGAGATATAATTAAGTGAAATCTGAAGTGCGTTTTAATTAAGGAATATGTAGGAAAAGTTAATTTAGCTGACAATGTTGTTTTATTTAGCTTTAATATTCATGGACTTCGTCTAGTTTAAACAAAGGCATTCTTACGTACACAAGAAAAAATTCAACTGCAATCGCAAATTTGTAAATATTTGTAAATATTCCGGGACATTGCACAAAGCGCCATCTAGCCCCACACTTAGCAAACGCTTGTGTCGTGGGTACTAGATAACGGATATAATACTTATATACTTTTCTTTTGTAAATACATATGTACTTACTTATCATACATACAAACGACCAATGAAATGAAAAGTGCAAAATCGCCTCAAATGACTGAACATGAGTGAAGTTATGCCTGGAAGTGATGTAATTATGCATTATAAGTACATAGTTGGAAAAAAATAATTCAAAATGCTACCATGTGTGAATGAAATGAAAGCAAATTTCGCTACTCCATGCTGATGTTCGTCCGTTTGATTCGCCATGAGAAAAGCCATAAAAGCCCCGTTGTGAGTCGGAAACCAGCACAAAATACTCGACGGAAGACACAAAGAGGTATAAATTCGTATTTATTTATACGGACACATGGCGGTGGCTTTGTATGAATTCATTAGTGAATTTAACGATATAAAAGCTCTAACAATGGACGGAATTAAGCCCTAAAGGCTTAGACTTGTTAAGGACAAAGCGGTGAGTTTTTTTATTGGTTTGTGGCCGTGGTTTGTGCGCAGTTTGATATGTGTGATTATTATTAAAATCACAACGGTTTTACTTCAAGGTTTTACAGAAGTGACTGTACAAAATATTTGTATGAAACATTTATTATTTTTATTACACGGAATAGGCCTACGTTTGACTACAGATTGCCTGTTTGCCTAGGAGAAATCTATTTACCTATTTAATTTATTTAGATTGGTACATACATACATATATCTAAAAAAAATATGATAATCTACATGATATTAGGGTTCGTTCTAGTATTCACTCGACCTAGCACAAATACTAAACCTACATTATAATGACGTTCTGCAAACTCTAGTTTAAAATACATATACACTTAGTTTTGCTTAACTATGTAGGTAGTTTGCGACCTGACCTACTAATTTAGTTATTTATTTAAACAGTATCAAACAGCGTTTCTTTATTTACGTAACAATACAATGATGAAATACTCACTGTATAACTATTTCCTCAAACTGTTCTAGATGTTATTATGATACAAGATAATATGGCGTTAAGTATCGACATAATACAGTAAACGACAGGCTTCGCGAATACTTTTGTATAAAAAATAAGAAAAATGTGGCAACATAGATGGCACTATTGGAATACAATAATTTAAATGAAATACATCTTACACGCTTTAGGTTAAATTGTTTAAGGGCCCCAAGTAGAAATTATACAATTAAAAACATTATACAATTACAAAAAAAAAACAAAATTACGTTACGCCCTTTCAAAAGTTATAAGTCCCCTCGAGATGATATTATGTTATCATATGATGATATCCCCTCGGCATGTGTTACTGACTCGTTTTTAAAGAGATGCCGAATTGTTTTTTAATACATAGGTACATACATATGTATATTCCTGCATGTACAGAATGTGGCGTTTTGCCTAGTCTTTCACTGTTATATGTCGACTATGCTAAGCACACAACTTAGTTTGCCCGCGGCGTAGAGAGAGTACACCTTTGTTTGAGATCTACAAAGCGCATTGGAAAGTTATCTTCATAAAGCTTTGTTTGAACTTTACATCGATAACTTCAGCATTCGCATGAATTGTAGTTTATCGTGAACATTTACAATGTTCTAACCGTAAAGGCAATGATACTAAGTTAACTGATTTTGATTTACTTATACTGATATAAATTGAAAGTTCAGATTTAACGGTAAGGTTTAGATTTAACAGTAAACAACGTAGAGGACAGTAAAGACAGTAATGTATGTACCTACAGTACAGTTTGCACGGAAACATTGAACTTTTTAGAAAATTATCGAGCATTACTGTATATTAAATAAGCAACAAGCAAAATTGAAGCGGTTGTCACAAAATTTTAATATCAACTACTTGATTTAAAAAATCTGTAAAATACTATGTAGATTAACATATTAATATTATAAAACATTCCGAAGGAAACCGTTCTCTTTATGTTGAAGAAACCATATCAATAAATTTTGCGAAATGTTTTTGTGTGAGCTTGTGCAAATGTAAGTCTTACATTATTGATTTAGAGTTGATTTTTAATGTAAGTTTGTTTATATATTTGTAAGTTTTATAGTCTCTTATCGTATAGGATTGACATTTTCATGGCTTCATTGGAAAGCAGGAGGTCTCAAATGTCAGAGTATGTTTATTTACGGCCATAGTCATGCAGTTAATATTTTTAAAATCTTGTCTTAATTTGAATAGCGTAAAGAGTTGAGATAATTAAGACATTAGTTAAGTTTACAATTTGTATTTGGACAGGCGAGCGGGTTTTATTAAAACTATTAAATAATAGTAGGTACCTTAGCACGATTAGATAGGATTGGTTTTATACGGGGTCTATAAGGGCACTGCCATAATACTTTTTCAGGGTTTCTCATTTTTTGGTACTTCTACGAGTTTAACAATCGAGAAAAGAAGAACCAAACTCGTATACCAAATTACTAACTCTACATTTCCCATCTCTACAATATCACTCACAATCTTCGAAATATGTATGTGAGTACCTACACATCAAAATATATCTACATATACGAGGTTCAGGCCAAATAAACAGAGTTACCCAATTTTTAAAATCCTCTATTTACATTACATAATTTCACCAATGCAATACCGCAATGAATTAATTACTAAATACATTTTTCACATCGTAAGTACGAAGTTGCAAACACTGACCACTTCAAACATAATGATGTTGCTAACTGGAAAACAACAACCTACAGTCGACAGACTAAATATCAGCATGGGAAAATGTGTAATGTTTACCAAAAACATGAAGAAAGCAATAGTAAACTGTCTTTTAGTTCCCGTAAAAACACAAAGAATTTAGTTTACATTGAATGCAGTTTGTGTTTTGTAGTTTCAGTTGCTAATTAACTGTGGTTTGGGTTGTATCCAGATGATTATAAGAATGGAAACTGTTATGGTGATCTGTGTTGGTGTTTTATATCAAGGTATGTACAAAGTCAATTTATATATTGTATGTACTGTACATAGGTAAATTTATTTTGAAGGGGTTGAATTTCACAACAGGCCGTATTTGCAGCTAATTAAGCTTTTCAAGCATGTGCCCTTCATCATGAGAATATCTAAACCTTGGTGGCCACATAAATAGTTTGTAAATGAAAGAAAATGATCCATACCTAAACAACTAATCTAGATATTCATATTTTAAGCATACATGTTAAAATTGTACGTCCATATTTTATAACTAATTTATATCAATGTATGTAGAACGTAGTAATCAACCGTTCCTATGTATATAGTTGGCAGAAGCACCTGCATCCAGTGGCAGGACCTGCGCTGCTCCTCCGACCCCGAGGAGCGCCTGTCGGAGGGGACGGTGGCAGACATCGGCCGCTTCCCCTGGCTGGGGGTCGTGCAGTACAGCTTCAGTGAGTACTTGCCTTTATTCTTATATTTGTGATCATTTAATTAGATTTACATTTCTAGATGTATCTTTAGGGTTTATTATATTGAAGAGATGACACTCCGTCACAATGCTGATTCAGTAATCGTAATCGCATCAAATTTCTATAAATTTGTAAATATTAGTAAATGACCGCGGCTTCGCTGGCGTTGTGTTGAGACAAAAAGTGATAAAGCTACATTCTATCACTTAAAAAATAACCTACCGCCGCCGTACGAAAATTCACGATTATCCGTCAGCCTGTTGCGGCGTGAAAGCGGAACAAAAAAACCAACATATATTGTTGCACTTCTATGTAAGGTTTTATATTTACTAGGAAGTAAAACTTGCATCAGCTATTTCACCCCGTTAAAAGTGGCATTTCCAAAAATCCTTTCTTAGCAGATGCCGCCGTCATAACCTCTACCTTCATGTCAAATTCCAGCCCGATCCGTCTGGTGGTGGTTTGGGCTATCCGTTGATAGATCACTATGTCAGTCAATCATCTTTGAGATTTAGATTTTTTTAGTAACATAGTTTTCCTCAATCTCTGTTTCCCCAGTGGTGGGTAACGCGGCCCACTTCGCGGTGACCCCGGCCGTGTTAGTGCACACCGGGTACGCGCTTGCGCCGGCGCATGACATGGCGAGGATACCGCACCATCAAGTACTGTATGTATCCTGCTGTACTACTTTTAACACGCCGTTTATTAGATCATCTAAATAATTATGTAATAAACTCTAAGATTCTCATTTATACGTAGGCACTTCTAAAATATCGTTATGATCTGAAACATAACATTAGATAATATTATGTAGTTTGGATGGCATATCGATTTTTGCATTGTCGACCTGATATGATGATGCTGGAAAGAAGGCACTGGATCTCCTTAACGGAACTTCTTTCTGACTTTGCACTGCAGATGATTTTCATGATTCTGATGATGGAGTAGATAAGCATGCATTTGATTAGCTTGTTTTTAGTTTAACTACTAGTGGCACTAAAATATGTTTCTCTTTATTTCCTACCTCGTGTGTGTAATGGTTACTATAAAAAAAAAAAACTATCTATCCTGCAGCATTAGTTTCAAAAGGGACTGCAGACTGCAATATATCTGATCATACATTTATTTGAGTCATCTATTTATGTATGTGTGTAGAAACAACACCAAGTTCATAGTGTGGTACAGCGAGGCGGTAAAGTACTCCATCAAGGTGGTGGACTACATCCTGCACCCCGACTATGACGTCACGTCCGCCTCCGTGGCGCTGCTCGACCTCGTCGTGGAGGGTCAGACCATGGCTGCCAACCCACGTAAGTTCATTCTTCGTATACGCAAGCGCCCGCAGCTCAGCTAGCGGAGGCAATCGCATGCGTGCACCAATGTTAAGCAACGGTCGACGCGGTCAGTACGCGGATGGGTGACCGAAAAGTGGCATTCCATTTTGGCCGCTTTCGTGGGTTGGATGACACGTTAAATTGTAGGTCCCGGCTGTTTGTCTAGTAAGGCAGTCGTTAAGCCATGTCAAAGGCCCTTAGGGCGGCTCGATAAACTCTCGACACCAGAGTTGGCCACTCTCATTCGATAAGAAGAAGAAGTTTATTCTTCAAATTTGTCCATTAGTAATTTTACAAACGACAATAATTGTCTGAATCAGGGCTTGACAACCACAAACTTACTATCTTGATCTTATAGAATTAACTAACCCATAACTTTTTAAAGTTTTATCATCGTTAACGTACTTATATCTATAATATGTAAAATCATCAGCTATGATTTATGGAAATCAATCAATCAATTTTGGAATGCAATCTGCTACGACTTTGTTTTGTTTTTTTTTACATGAGATAGCCACTACGACTTGCCTGATGTTAAGCAACGTTATCTGATAAGAATATAAAATGCTACCCTTTGTGTTCAGGTGCGGTGCTATCTGTGTGCCTGCCGCTGTCCGGCGCAGGAGTGTTCACCGACTTGTACGCAGTCCGGATGACTGACCGTGAGTACTCAACCAAATTATCTTCTTAAATATACTCGTATATCACACTTGTGGGTGCTCGCGGCTTCGCTCGCATTAAGAAGTATAACTTGCATCCCCTATTTCACCCCTTTAAAAGTGGCATTCCCAAAAATCCTTTCTTAGCGGATGCCTACGTCATAACATAACATCTACCTTCATTCCAAATTTCAGCTCTATCCGTCCAGTGGTTTGGGCTGTGCGTTGATAGATCACTATATTAGTCAGTCAGTCAGTCACCTTTGAGTTTTATATATTTAGATTCTTCTTTTTCCTTTATGCTTATTCAGACAAAGGTTGAAGAATTCGCTTTAAGCGATAAGGTCGCCGCTTGTGGCACTAATTTAAATATAATTTGTGTTATGAACTGTTCTTTTTTAGTTTTGTGTCAACAATAAAGAGTTTATCTATTACAGATAACAGATAAACATTTTTATTCATAATTTGTTAGAATTACATGTCATTACATTTCAATTTGTCTTTATACAAAATAATAAAAGATCAATAAAAATTGATAATAAGTAATTCAATTCAATTTATCTATACATATATTATACTAGTTAAGAATAAGTATAAAACTATTATTTGCTTTTTAAACCAAATTGTACTAAGGGCCAAAGTTAGTAGTGTAACAATAAATAGAACTAAGTTTTAGTATTGCTGAGAATAGTGAGATGCCCGAGAGGGCAAAACTGTTTGAATTATCACAGAAGTATCACCTATTCTATAAACCTATTTTCACGTGATATAACCTAATCGCAAAGCAATAAGTACGATGTCTATATAATGCGCAATTTAATGTCCTGCAAGTTTAAATAGTGGGCATCTCTTTCACTGGTACATAAGTACCAGTAAAAGATTTTAGCCAATATACGACAAAAACATATTATGGTAAAAACCGAAATGTATGTTTTATTTCAGAAAATAAACTACTACAGAAAGAGGTATTCAAAATGAAATATGTGGACGAGAAAGAATGTAAAGATTTCTACACCAAAAATAAGGTAGGTTACAAGGTACATACATCTTTCCACTTAATTTTTTACTGACAATTAGTTTGGCTGGAATATAAAACTTAAAAAGTCGGGATTTTTGTAAGAAACGTCGTAATAATTATTGTCCTTTCTTCGAATACCCGCCAGCAAAATCTTGTTACCTAAGCAAGACCAGCAAACAATAAAACAGCCAATTTAAAAGACATCACAAAACAGGTGGTTAGTCATTGTTTACGAGGAAAATGGTTGCAATCTTTAGCAGCGAACAATGTAATAAAAACATTAGAAAATAGGTAGTATTGCTGGGAAGGAAGAATGGCTAAAGTTTGGTCGAATAAACTAATCCTTCCTTTCTCTCCAGTTGTCACAAAGCAACATGTCTCCCCTAGAGGGCACGTACATATGCGCGGTGTCTGCGCGCCCCGCGCCGGCCTGCGTATGGGACGGCGGCGTGGCGCTCATCACCCGCCAGACCTGGGGCTTTTGGAAGATCGTACGTACTACATACAAAACTAGTTCATCAGCCACAATCATAAGGCACAGAACGTCAGACAATGAAATGGATAGACGACATTAATATGTGGACAAAACTGAGCTATCCGCATCTAAAAGTAGCATGGGATCGGAGAAAATTTTGCCAATTGACCTCCTAATTCAATATGAAAATTATGATATCGACATACCGCCTTTGCAAAAAATATTCAACTTGGGCCGCTTCATTTGATATACAATTTTGCAAGTTCTCTGACGTCTTGGTAGCCGTTCAACAACCATGTTCCCTTTGAAGTACAATTTATTAGTTTTGAGAGAGAACTGGGTTTTCCTAGGAGAGCACGCTAGGTCGCCTGTAACGCTGTATGAAAATAGGCGAGTTGTAGTCAAATGTGAGTCTTTTTATCCATTGGTAGATCTGTGGATTGTTGTTGATGATTGAGATGAGAGAAGAGATTGATGAATCTTCTGTAATTCTTATAAAATAGGGAAAATATTAGATTTTCCCAATGCATTAGTTGCACCCAGGTGGGATTCAGCGTCCGAGGGCCAGGATGCGGCGCCCCGGCGCGGTTCCTGCAGCTGCACGACTACATGCAGTGGATAGATGACGTCATCTCGCAGCCAGAGCCCGGCTCCGGACTCTACAAGATCGGCGTGCGGAGATTCTCGCCCATACACCAGGTACTCTACAAAGGTACGTTGTTTCATACCTTAATAGGAAAAATTGTATTTGAAGGAAACACATGATCGCTTACAATACTGCAACAAATAATAATCGCTTCCATTAATATAATGGCATGATTTGGTTTAATAGATAGAATAAGATGAGCCATGGAGCTTTCCGTTGAAATGTTAAAAAAACTAAAATATTTTTAAGTACCTTCGCTTTTATTAATAATGCTGCATCATGATATCAATCAGGTGAGAACTGAAATAGCATCAGTAATCATCCCATGAAAAAACATCCACCGAATTCAAAATACTTATACGAAATTAAAAAAGCCAAAATTGGCTTAAAACCCCTAATGATCATTATTAAAGAAATCCTGTTCCAGCTAGCAAAGGCATGCCGAGCGACATCGGTAAGTGCGGGAGGCGCGTGCGAGGCAACACCCTGTACAAGGACGCGGCGGAGATCACCGCCACCAAGGACTTCGTGCAAGGATTCTTCTACGTAAGAGCTACATTCATTTAGGCTCTTATTTGTGCCTGTAACCATGTGAAGCGCCCGCAGCTCAGCTAGCGGAGGCAATCGCATGCGATTACCAATGTTAAGCAAAGGTCGACGCGGTCAGTCCTGGGATGGGTGACCGAATTCATTCATTTTGGGCACTTCCGTGGGTCGGATGACACGTTACATTGTAGGTCCCAGCTGTTTGTCTTGTACGGCAGTCGTTAAGCCATGTCAGAGACCCTTAGGGCGGCTTGATGAACTCTCGACACCAGAGTTGGCCACTCTCATTCGATAAGTAGAAGAAGACCATGTCAAGACTGCATGATGTTTTACAAACTTGGAAAGCTTTAAGTAAAACAAGCGAGTGTGGCTTAACGGTTCCAGTGTCTGCTTTTCATCCAGACGCACCCTGGTTGAACCCAGCCTTACACCAATTATTTTTATTTTCATGTTATGCGTGGACTTACACTCGCTTAGTGGTGAAGGAAAACATCGTGAGGAAACCTTTGGAACTCCTATTATTTGGATTACTTGTTTAAATATCCCAGTTTAGACGGCTTTGATTGGCGTTAAGTTTTAGAGTGGCATAAGAATGATATACATTTATTTAGAATTGAAAGATAAATCGTATAACATACAAACTAAAATACCTAATCATTCGAATTTTACAAAATGTTTTTCTTTTCTGTATGTTAACTATGAACCTTCTCTTCATTTAAAAGACTGAAGACCTTTTTTAGACTGCTCCGTTAGCTTAGTTGGTAGTGGCTCTGCCTTCTAATCTAAAGGCGCGGGTTCGATTCCAGCTTAACACAAGTAATTATGAATATTAAAATTTGTGATTACCTACTTGTGTTGAGTCTGGTCGTTTCTATGTATAATAAGTATGTATTTACAAAAAAAAGTATATAATGTACATATTATATCCGTTATCTAGATACAAGTATAAGCTTAGTATGGGGCTAGATGGCGCTGTGTGATATGTCGTGGCATATTTATTTTTATTTATTTAAAGTTTGTTACAATATAGTTTGACCACGTTGCAGGTGATAATCACTCAGATAGCGGTGTTCAACTGCGCGGTGGTGAAGATGTTCGACATCACTCACCGCACCAACACCGCGTTCTGGACGGAGCACTACTGTCACCGCGACATCACCGGCCTGGCGGTGGGGCAGTCCCACCCGAGGGACTACAGACGGTGGGACAACTCAATAAATAAATAGATGAAACTCTGGAGAGATATATAGTGTTTTTGACGCAGCGGAATAACGCTATATATTTCTCCAGAGTTGAATTTACAATGGATTTCCGCAAAGTAACGCCTGATTCAATATCTTAAATAAGGAAATAAAAATATCCCTGATCATTTCCCACACCACCTTTAAAGCCTTAAATAAACGCTTGTGTTATTAACTATATTACCATATAAAAGTGTATACTCTTCTGACTATGTAAGTACATTACTAACTGATCTACTAACAGAGCTGCCTGGGTGAACTGCACCCTTATGTAAAGCCAACTCCAGTTCGTTTGAGATCGCAGAACTTTTAAGACAAACTATTGTATTTTATACATTACAAGCTGACCCGGCGAACTCGGTTCCGTCTTAGAGGCAATAAATAAGCAGATTTTGGATTTATGCAATCCAATTTAAAAAAAGGGATAAAAAGTATCCTATATCCTTTTCCTGGTTCTAAATTACCTTCCCACCAATTTTCAGCTAAAGCTTTCCGTTCAGCCGTTCTTGAGTTATGAATGGTGTAACTAACACCACTTTCCATTATATGTAGGTATATATAGTTTTTTTTTATTTTTTCCAGTCAAGCGTGTTTCATGTACTTCAAGTCGTCCGCCTTCATCCAGTACCGATTCATGTTTTCCTTCAAGACCAGTATAACGGTGACCATATACGGCACCGAGCAGATCCCGCGGTACCTTCCCAACCCCATGATCGTCCCCGAGATCACCAACGCGTGGGTGCCGACCGACAAGATCATCAGGTGGAGCAGCTTCGTGCCCTACTCAAAGTGGTACTGGGGCATGTGAATGGGTCGTTACGTTAATTACAAAGTCACTTTCCATAATCATAACCATCTTTATTCATAAAAAAAAGTATTACATGTCCACTGGTGCCGCCAACTAATAGATTTATGGTGGGCAAAATTCCCTCGATAAATTAGCGGGTGATAATTGGCGGGTGGATATGGTGTCGCCATAATGTAATTATTTTATATTTGTTTGTTTTGTGTGATGCCCCTTTCCCGCTCCTATCCTAATACCAAGGTGCATTCAAATTCGTACGTCGAGTTGGACAATACGTGTGAGTGCGCTAGCGCCATCTAGGCGCGCAGAAGAACATTCCGAAAAAATGGACACCGCGGCAGTAACATCTCATGTGAAAGTGTGTGAATACTACCTTGGCGTACTGCACGACACGGATAAGCCATAAATATAAATATGAGTGTTCGCCGTTAAGCGTGATGTGACCGGAGCTGAAGATATGTGCGAGGGAATCAGGGTGAGTGCGCCTTATTCCTAACCAAGTATCCTCAATTCCAAATTGTCGCATCACAAATTTAAAAAATACAGTCCACTAATTTATCGAGGGAATTTTGCCCACCATTCATCTATTAGTGGGCGGCACCATCGACAAAAAATACAATTATTAAAACTAGCTCTGCCCGCGACTTCATCCGCGTGGAATAGTTATTTTGGGCATCATATTTATTTTAGCAAACAAACTCTTCAGCTTTATAATATTAAAATAGGTCAAGGAATAATTCTTTCATACATATTTTTTTGATATCTTGAACCGTTTTCGCAGTGCACGCAAAGGAAGCCCTCAAAGATGAATAATTTTCCCTGTTTTTCCACATTTTCCATTCTTTCTTCGCTCCTATTAGTTGCAGCGTGATGTTATAGGTATAGCCTTAAGCCTTCCTCGATAAATGGTCTATTCAACACAAAAATATTTTTTCAATTCGCACCAGTAAGTAGTTCTTAAGATTAGCGTGTTCAAACAAACAAACTCTTCAGATTTATAATATTATAGGTAGTATAGATTAAATATATTTTCAATTTTCTTACTTACAATTTTCCACGTCTGTCTGAAAGAAAGAAGAAAGAAAGAAAGAAATATTTATTAAAATTATAAATATTACAAAACAAATAAATAATTATTATCTATCATCATGTAACACTATGATTTCTTGTCATAATTGTTTTTAATTGAGCCTGTACCCCACGCCACGACACAGGTCATCAAGTGTGGGCAAAAAAAACAACATTACGTGTACTTTTGTTTGCTCAGTTTGCTCCATTCATGAATTTAACTACAGATCAACTGATTTCATCATTTATTTATTTATTCCTCTCCGTCCAATGGCCTAGAAGAGATTGCTTTTAGCATTAAGCCCGTTGTGTTACAATAAAGAATTATCCATCTATGTAAACATTGTAAGTAGTTGTTCAATAAAGATTTTAAGTATTAATTCTAGTGCAGCATGTGAGCAGAAAGTCCAAAGTCAAAATAAAATATGTCTATCAAGTACGTTTGAAATTTGTGATTTGATCATGCTATACTAATTTGACTTTGTTTATTTCGACTTCCAACACTACCCATAACACACGCAAGCTAATAAATTAAGTAAATAACCATGAATTCACAAAACGTTTGAAACACTTAATTATGTAGAACATTAACTACGGTCACAGTGTAACACTTTCCAAAATTAGCCACATCTCACAAGTTGTCAAGAGTACAGTCAAGTACTTGGTACAGTCACAGAATACAGGTACAGTCGGCACTAGAAAGATGCTATCAAACAAAAGACAAGATCAACGCGCGCGTCAGTAGAACGTGGCTCTGGGTGTAAATAGAACAATAAAATAGCTAAATGTTTTTGCCATGCGTGTTGTAGCCAATTTTTGTAGTCCATTAAATAAATAAATATTCCAGGACACAGCGCCATCTAGCCCCACACTAAGCAAACGCTTGTGTCGCGGGTACTAGATAACGGATATACATATTATACTTATGTATATACTTTTCTTTTGTAAATATATACTTATTATACATACAAACGACCAGACTTATAAATTTTAAAATTCATACATACTTGTGTCACGCGGGAATCGAACCCGCAACCCCTAGATTAGAAGGCAGAGCCACTACCAACTAAGCTAACAAGCCAGAAAAAAATGAAATTGAAATAAGAAGAAATCACTGCTTTACACTCGTTTTTCGGTAAAATAAGTAATTTAAAAAGTCATAGTTGGATACCTTATACTACCATGTCCAATAATGAGTTATTTGTGAAGTGCTAAATCCGCACTAAGGTTCGGGCAGTCGTGATTATTTTCGCTCATTTCCAATTAAGTTTAGAATGTCCATTATATTTTATACATCATAAATTGTAATGTACGTTGTCCATGTCATAAAACATGATATTATGACAAAATAATTAAATTACAGACTCAATTTAAAAAATATATAAAAAATTAGAACAAACCGTAATAAGTATAATAAATGATACGCGTAGTTAGCTTATTTTTTCCGTGATTTAAATTAATACTGATTAAAATTAATACTGATACGTGATTAAAATTAATACTGTTTAAAATAAGATGGAAATTTCTTTGTCTATAATAAAAAAAACACCTTTGTTTATCATTCCGATGAATGCATGAGGCATTAATGTACAAAGCATAATATTTTAAAATCAAGCAGAGTAGCTCTTCCAGACTAAAGGCCTTATTTATTGTATAAGTCTCGTTGCTATTAAAGATTTTATCCACTTTGATTGATGATCTTTTAAAATAGGTAATAGCTTGAACCAAGCTGGACGGTTATTTCGGAGGTAAATATTATTTCGACTATTATTTGTTCACTTCTCTATGTATTTAAATATTGTTTTTGCTGCTATTGTGTTTTTTACGATGTTATTGGTACCAGGATTTTTATAAGCGACTGGTTTTGTCCGTTATAATGCTTGGCAATTAGAGATTAGCTATAGACTATAGTTCATCGTGTAGAGTTCTTGTTTGTGCGTATAGTGATATAATCAAATTAAGGTAGATGGTAGAGTTAAAAGCTTGAATCATTCAATAATTGGCTCGGATAACTTAAAGGTTTTAATGACTCCGTGTTAGTACTATAAGCGGGTGTGGCTCGGCGATTTAAGCGTCTGCTTCTTATCCTAACGCACCCTGGTTTGAATCTGGCCTTACACCAATGATTTGTTTATCAAGTTATGTGTGTATTTGCACTCGCTTAACGATAAAGGAAAACATCGTGAGGAAACAGACATGTTTGAGGACCACAATATGCGAAGACATATCTTCCGTGGAAGGACCTGGGCGTCTACCACGATGTATCTGCCCAAGAGAACTTTCTTAACGAATTAATTCTGCGGGGGAGTCACGACCCTCAGTCACGAAGGAATACGACTCATAGAGAGTATTAAGTACTGCATTAAACAACACGTTCTCTATAGGTTGTACGAGTATATAATAATACTTGTGGTAACATACCTCTACATTCTCATGTCGTTGAAATATGCACAGATAGATATCAATTATTTTGCTGAAAATGAGTTCTGTGAGGACTCTAGGCTTTTAGAGACACTGATTATTTTTGTAACATAAACAAGAAATACAAATAATTGAATTTTTCATAAATTCAGTGTCTGTATTATTAATTTTTAATAATTCAAATATTCTGCTATAAATATGCATAAAGATTTCAAGAAATAGGCTACGAAATAACAAAGTCGCATATTTCTACTAAGAGCTAAATGCCGGGGTCATAAACAGCACCAAAAATGGTCAAGCCAGCCTATTGTTCGTAACTCAGTTCTGCAGCTTCACGGAAATACATTAACTTTGCCTTAACTTGAGTTTAAGTATAATTGTAAATACATAGCATTGATTTACTACTCTTCGTTTTATTTTAGACTAATTTCACATGTTTTGATTCTTACTGTGAGGTTTTTAGTGCAAAATTTGGATGTATATGTGTATCATTTGATTTTCACGTTTTTCTTTAGAAATTTTATTTAGATAGACTTAATAATGTATCATAATTAACAGCTTTAAATTTACAAAATGTTAGTATGTACGTGTTTACTATTCCAATCAAGGTATACTCTTATATGTACATGTATGTACGTATTAGCGTAAAATTTTACATTAGGCCATAAATGAAACCTTTGCGACTCACCTCCGATTCATCCAGTAAGATTCCTCGTATTGCCACAATACGTCACACACACTGCTGCACTAAACACACACACTGTGGAAACAATGCACCCCATCCATCACACGGACACAAAAACACCAGCGAAAATACACTTCCAGCCACGGAAACGCTTAACAAGCGAGTATTATCCACCTTGCGTCATCACTGTGTTATAATAATGCGATAATTGCAATTTTCCGCGTCAATGCGCGCGGTTACAACTAGGGAAATGCATGGAAAATACTCGTAACGCAACGGTCCGCTACGTATGGCGGTCTCACACCAACTGACGACAGAGGTCGCCTCGCCACGAGCGCGCCGCGTCGCATGCGCAACTACAGCCTTCGAGACCTGTTCGCCTCTCGCTCGCACGCACACATAAACGCCGATCGATCTGAAAAAGATAGAAATATGATTAAATGAGGCTTCGATGGCAAGCTTTTGATGCGTTACGAAAAAAGTTGTAATTTTTATATGGAGGTCGTACACGCGGCGATACAAGTGACCATTGCTGCTGTACCGACATATTTGTCTCGGTAACGGGACCGCAGGGCTCCGTCATTATCGGCCCGAAACTCGAGAATGCACCACAATCATACAAACTCGGTAATAACTGCAATCGAGATCTGCCCGATAACTTTATTGTAATTGAACTATTACTGCTCTTTGCGGACAATTACTGGACATTGTTGTATTAAATTATTTTACAGACAACTCAATGTACCTATCTATTATTATGTTCCATGATAGTTCTGCGCGCGTAAGATCTGATGTGGTGTTAATATAAATGTAAGTGTATGTAGCTTCGAGCTCAATCGAAGCGTGTCATTACGCATCCTGAAATCTTATGAAACATTTAATAATTTGTTCAATGAACATAAAATGGTATAATTGTAGCTGTAAGGTCGATCGTTTTAGATTCGTTGTAACAGAAAATCTTTATACTATGATACATTTTCTTTTAGCAACAATTATGTACTACTATGTAGATAAGTACATATGTTGTTTATATTTTTTTCCCAATAGACTGAAGACCTAATAAAAATTTGAATTATTTGTCCCTTTTAACTCAGTTTTCCAATGAATTAATTCAATATAAACAATGTTCAAAAAATGTACAGATTAAAAACAACACTAAAAAGTGTAATGAAATTTTACAAGCAATAAATAATGAACAAACGATTACTAGATATCAAGACCTCCCGGCGCGGCCGACTAGATTTCGGATACTTTATGTCGCCAACGCACGACACGACTGTTTATTTTATAATTATTTGTAAATTAATTCATTAGGTACAGATACCACACGTAATTAATGGAGTTTTCATATCAAACGATGCTTTTTTACTAGCTCCACAGAGCCTTTACAACTGTAAAGTACTTTATCTACACTAATGTTGTAACATTCTACTTATGTTTCCAATACTTGACTTATAATTACTACTGTTATAGCGCAGACAACAAAACACTACTAACTACTTTGGTCCTAGGTAACCCGGTAAAGTAGAGCATGACTGAAATTTGAAGAAGGTATGCAATATGATGATGATAAGATGATATGCAATATACACAAACTAATAATATATTAATAAGGTGGGCTGACGGCATGAGAAAAACCGCAGGGAGCACCTGGACTTAATCTGCACAGGACCGGGACGAGTGGCATATTAGAAGAGAGGCCTATGCTCAGCAGTGGGCGTTAACAGGCTGATGATGATGATTAATATATTCATCTAATAAGGAAGGTAAACAAAGGTTTTTTCATGAATTTAATAAATAAACTACCCTCAGAAGTCAAGCAATCTTCAAAGCGAGAGTGGACCTATTCTTACAAGGTAATCACATTCTATCTCTGGACCATAATCATTGGTTAACAAGAAACGAATTTTGTCACGTGCAAATGCATTTATGTTTTAAAAGTAATGCAGATCGTATCTATTTTAGTTTTAGAATTTATTTTTTATTACATAAGTTTGAATAAAGCATTTTTAGAGTTACCTGTGTTGCTGTGTCTAGGAAGATAAACTGTACAACAGAGACATTACTTCCCTATGTCTGTGATTTTGTCCAGTTTTCCACCCACATGGGGTGAATGACCGAGTAGGTATTACAGGTGCTATTATAACGCTTATTCGATCACTGGAAAATTGAATGCCTACCACAAAAACCGAAAAAATAACTCAATTTCAGACCATTCCATTCCATCATGCTCAGTTTCGTGTCATCCTTCATCGTACAAAAACTATCGAAGATTAAATGAAACTAGCGAACATTAAGACGGGGTGCTATGTGAAATCGACATTTCATAAAAATCAAACAAAATATAAGTATATACTTATATAAAATAGAGCTACATTTTTTCAGTTTATATAATTTTGATTCAGTGTTAAGACAATAAAAAACCCCAAAATACGATTACGTATACTTCGCTCGATAGATTTATTTTTTGAAAAATATGTAGTTGTTTTGAAATATTTTTTACCTTTATTTCCAATAGTTGTACAGAAATTTAAACCAATCTAATTATATCTTAAAGGTAATGTTATTATTTAGAGGAGTAGAAAACCATAAATAGAATATTCTGAATTGCTGATTTTATTTCGTCAAAAACGTCTGCAAAACTGTTCAAATTGTGCAAAATTGTTTGCGTGTGGACAAGACTCGTCGGCCGGAACTAGGTGCGCGATGCTCGCCCTTGCTTTCATGTTAATACGGCGTAGAATTGAATGCGAAAAAGCAACTGTAGGCATTTTTCCAAGCGCAAAGCGTTTTCGGGTAAAATATCGTGGTATATATTCGGGTAAAAAAAAGCCCGTAGCTCAGCTAGCGGAGGCAATCGCATGCGATTAACAATGTTAAGCAAAGGTCGACGCGGTCAGTCCTTGAATGAGCGAACGAAAAGTGGCGCTTCCGTAGGTCGTCGAATGACACGTTAAATTATAGGTTTGTCTAGTTCAGCAGTCGTAAAGCCATGTCAGAAGCCCTTAGAGCGGCTTGATAAACTCTCGACACCAGAGTTGGCCACTCTCATTCAATAAGAAGAAGAAGACTAAGGTAGTAGTAGTAACGTAGGTGTTAAAGCTACCGTGCCATTTAGCTGATAATTAATACGCAAACGAAAATAATTAATTGAATAATTATTTATTTCACGAAATAATCAAGTTTGCGGTTCAAGCGGATTCTTCAATTATCAAACATTATATAAAAGAGAAAGTTTGTTTGATCTTGTCTCTTACCGTAACAGTGTAAGTGACAGATTATCGCGATTTTCGGTATGTTGGTAGTAAGTGTGATGATTGGCTACTTTTTATCCCGACACAAAGCGGACAAACCCACATGCAGCTACTAGTAATTACTTTTACTTACGTCTACATTGAAACTACTTATCAACGATAACTTAATTAAAGATTTATGACCAGAAAGTATAATAAATTATGTAAAAATGCGAGCAAGTTTGGTAGCAAGCATGTTTTCCATTGAATTATTGGCTCACTTCGCGCGCCTTCCGCCGTATTACTTCACGTGACTCGACAAATATTTGTAGGCCAAGAGTTTGTGTACTTGTTATCTGTTGGTACTGCATATATGTACTTTTTTACTATTATTTACAAACTTTAATTATTTTATTTATGTATTAGAGGACATGTGTCTTCCGTGGAAGGACCTGGGCGCCCACCACGAAGTATCTGCCCAAGAAACTCCCCTAACGAACTAATTCTGCGGGGAGTCACGAACCTCAGTCATGAGGAAATACGACTCAAAGAGAGAAAGATTATTTTATTTAAGTACTTATAATCATCTTCAGGCTTTTCTAAAGATTTTCTTACTGCTTTTACGAGAATAAAAATAAACTCAAAAAAAAAAGATAAAATAACCATATTATTATAGTCGCTCAAAACAAAAAGTCTGTGGAAGCCGTTATTCAGTTTTTTTTTTACATAATACTATTAATTTATTTGTTAACCTCTGTAAAACAACTGATCAACTTATGCATTTATCTTCGATTAGGTAAGTAACAAATCATGGAACATAACGTTTTAAGTTATTAAAAAAATGGCTCCTATCTCTCCGACTAAAATGGCTATAATTAGACAAAGATCTAAACTATAGGTTTCACACACATCATTACACTAATACACACCTTGTATCGAGTGTTTTAACATTCTTACATCCCTTTATTATAGCATTCCTTTCTTGGTTAGAACAAACCTTTTTGCAGGCGGGAGAAAATTAGAAAGTAGGTTGAAACTATGTACTAACGCGTCATGTATGAAAAGTGCTCTCATACAATCGAATCTTGTTGAAACAGTGAATTTGCTATTTCTACAAGTTTTGAGGATTTAAAAGTGTTAATATATAATAAAAAAAAAATATATATATAAATGAATTACTTTAATATGAGGAAATTTAGCATTGTCATGACATATTTATGTATATTTTACTACTTACTTTACTCCCATCACATGTTCAACTAATTAAGAGTTCTTTTAAAGCCACTTTCTATGTAAAATTAATAATGGTCGTTGATGACATATTACATTCAACAGGGCTATATTGATAGCAAATCCACCTTTTCTTAAATTTTGTCGCAAGGCGCATCCTTTTTGTTATGCGAAACTATTATTAGTGAATCTCTAAAAGTCATTCAACAAAATTGACGCTACCTTATTTTGTGCTCGTTTAAGTTATTTAGTTTTAGTTATTTTTGAATTTGAATTAAGTTCGTATGAGAAGAGTTAACTCTAGTGTTTATTAGTAGTGTATACCAGCGCAAGCTATAAATATGAAAATACATACGCTTATGGTATCCATATCTACCGTAATGCACACAAATAAGACATCCATATAATTACCTACTTTAAGACTTTATCCTATACTTTCTTTGCCTCTACAATACATATTACAATTCCATTGTGCTGTATTAAGAAGTAAATCCCCCGTAATTTATATTATTTTCTAAAATAATTTGAATTCGATAAAACCGGTCATAAACTTTCCTTTCGGTGATATATTGTTTAGAAACTAGAGATTTATTAAGCTTATTGTTAAAACTATCTACTTTCTGTGTATTAGATAAGACATACTTAAGTGGAAATTAGAAATCGTGGGCGGACCTTTAATATACAGAGGATAATAATAAAACAATAGTAGGATGTCTTGATATAAAGTTTATGAAACTCCTGCATGCGTATGTACTTTACTTGTAAAACATGTCTTACTGAAAACAAAATATTGTGTAGGTAGTTCTTGTAAAAAAAGGAACATAGACATAAGTCCATTTAAAGTTAAAACTGAATTGCAGGAACATGAACATAAAGTCAAAGTCAAAGGTATACATTATATTGATAAGTAAATTCTTACACGTCATTGATTCAATCTAAATAAATTTATAAAGTTACAACAGTCCATATCTATTGATTTATAACCATATACCTATATTCATTTATTTACAAGCAAATGTAACTTACTGGCTAACATAAACGCTACATTTTTAAACTATAAAAATATATGTATAAAAATACAAAAATAATGAGGTATAACTGTATAACAAAACATAAGCAGATATATTTAACAAGATATCAATAGTAACATCATAACGTCTGTTATACTCATGAAAGAGATACATATAAGAAATAAAAACAGAAGTAGAAGCAAGTATATATATCGGGCCAGTAGTTGCTGGTAGGTGGTCCGAGGCGTCCGCTGATTAATCTATCAAGTTACATTCTAACTTCTTAAACACACAACTTGGAACACAGAAAATACACACTAAATTATATGACAATAAGGTTCACGATAAAGCTGACTTAAAAAGGTTTACAGATCAGCTACCCAAGATAGAGTTTCTTTGGTTTGGATGAGTGGAACCAGTGAACAATTATTATGACCGGAATCACGCAACTGTCAAATTGAATCAAACAAAACGCATTAACTGTTAGTAGCATTTAGCTACTAACAGTTGATGCGTTTTGTCTGTTGAAAAATAATCATATCTAATCTACAACAATAGGCAGTTATATAAACGTATCGATGCATAATATAACAAATTGCATACATTTCTAATTGCGATTGATTGGGTAGGTAAACATAATGCATGCAAACTGTATCATCGACTTTTATTAAGCAGATAAGTATCGACCTCAAATTATCTAAGTATGTGTCAGCCGTACCTAAACACAACACACAATAATAAAAACACAGGCAACTATCGAAGTATAGAACAAAAGACAACGTGATTTTTAGTGTCAGGGATTTCCAAATATATGCTCATTCTTGAGTGACAAAGCGAAGAGACACATGACATCACCTATTAAACCTGTATCGTTGCAATATATCGAACGGTGGCTGATAAGATAAGCCAATTGATAATGAAAAATAACGCTCTGAATCACATTTTATACCGGACTCGCGCGCAGTACATATTATTAAACAAAGACATGTCATAATCTCAACAAGTTCCTGAAAATACAGGAATTTATTTGTCTCGTGCGTCAAGTCGATCAGTTTATTTAACAGTGTCGAATAAAGTGCGAATGCTATTCATTCTATAGATCGATGTCTCAGCGAACAGTCAAAACATTGCAATATATTACGTGATACAAAATGGTGGACGATGATCGCTTACAAGAATATTCCAACTTAGAATATGAAACTAGAAAGAAGAAAAACAGAAGGAGACGAAAACTTAACATGACTCTTAAACCAAATCCAGATGAATCAGAATTAAGGGATCCAGACTCAGAAGAATCAAGTGTTGAATCGAATCCCATTTTATATCCCGTCGAAATCAGAAGCGAGACAAGCACAAATGAAGGAATGGTGTTGGATGGTATTCGAATAATAGAAGGATCGAGATGGATCCGAACAGAAGAAGGCCCAGTGCCGGCTCCAATAGACGAAGAAAGAGAAGAGGAAAATGAATCAAAAGTTGAACCACAAGGACCAGTACAAATTACAGAACCTTTTTATGAAAACGCATTACCTAGGTTTGCAGCCACATACGAGTTAGAAAATTTCAAGAAACATGCGCTTATAATATTCAACCAGGAAGATATAGACGACGAGTTCAGATATGGCACAAGTGTCGACGTAGACGCACTTGTAAACACGTTTGAAAAATTTGGATTCGAGGTAAGGGATAACGTGCACAATGATCTGACGAAAGAAAAGATCTTTGAAAAACTAGACGAGTTTATGAAGAGAGATTACAAAGAATACGGTTGCGTCGGTGTAGTGGTACTCACGCACGGGTCGCGGTATGGCCGACTCAGGGCCAAGGACAAACAATACAGTGAGATAGAGATCATTAACCACTTGAAAGTGAATAACAAACCAACGCTGGTGACGAAGCCAAAGTTTCTTATAATCCAAGCCTGTCGCGGAACGAAGATCAAACCGCCCGTGCCTGTGCTTCAACATCAGTCTGGGAGAATACAGACGGACACAGATCCTGATTTAGAGCCATATCACCTGCCAGAAGAAGCCGACATGTTGATCCTGCATAGCTGCTACGTCGGCAGTCCAGCGTTGCGCCACGAGGTCCACGGCTCCTGGTTCATCCAGACTCTCTGCCAGAAGATAGACCAGTTTGCCGCAACGCACGACTTTGAATCCATCATCACCGAAGTAAAGCGAGTGGTCGCTATAGACAGATACCTCCAGGAACGTGAAACGTTGCCGGTGCAGATTGGTCAGATGCCAGTTCTTACGTCAACGTTAATCAGGAAGTTGTACTTAAAGAAGCATGGGGATCCTCCAGCGTTGGACACAGGGTTGGTGCTGGCATCGTCAGAGTTACTAGCACCGACTCCAACACGGAAAGACAGCAGGCTGCTAGACCCGAGCACGCCCCTGCTGCCGCAGTTCGGTCCGTGCTACTGCTTCCTGGAACACTTCAACTACATGAGGGACTGTCTCAGGTACTTCGTGGAAGACAACCCAGACGATAAAACAGGCAAATTACACCTGGACCTCGCTAACGACTTCGATGATAAAACAGAACATAACACGGCGAAACAGAAGATGCTACGAATAATGCACGACCACCTCAAAAATAAGGCTAAAGATTTCGAGTATTTTAAATACATGTTCATCCATGACAAATGACAAAACGGAACCAGTTTTTAAGTTAATAAATCTTAAGTTAATGAAATGAAAATATTGTTGTTTTTGTGGATGGATGCCCGATGAATCTTTCTTAGTTCGTGAAATCTCATAAGTATTTTGTAATGGGATAGCTATGATAGTAGGTGAGTAAGTAATAGAATAAAGTAGGTACATTTCAATATAGTGTTAAGTTTTAGTAGTGCTAGAGTTCCTAAGTTTTAGATTCTATGGAATTATCTGCACCACTCGTAGTGTGTACAAGGCTGCGCGGTCAGTGATAGATTAGATTACGTTTATAATATGGACTATCATTCTGAAAGATAGCGAACTATTTTTGTTTATATACTTAGGTATCGGATTAAAAGAACGAAGTTAAAAAGAGTGTTGGTAGATAAAATTTGCCGCACTAAAACCACTTTTTACATACTACGGATAATTTCATTACCTTAGAGGGGACTTTGAAAAAAGTTTCTTTTACTAAACTTTTTAGTCAACTATAAGACATTAGGTACCATAGAGTTATATAATACCTACACCACCTACACACTTGCTCCATACTAAGCGAACCAAGTTAAATTATCATCATGAAATAGGTACATATGTGCGTAGGTAAGTAGGTATATATTTTTATGTCATAGGTGTGCTCTTAAACGTTGATATCTAACCAACCGTGCCTATCAAACCTGCCCATCATTGGCGTTAAATGAAGCAAAACCAATGCGTATATAAATAAATCAATCACAACAATGAACAAAAGTTATGAATGACAAACAGCTCGCTTATAAAGCAGCCAAATACTTAACCTACTTATTATTGGATACGGTACGGGTTGGTACGACAATAATAATCTACTGAATAATATGTAGGTATATACTTAACCTAGTAACAGGGCCGACACACTTCACTGAGCTTTTTGTTGTGATTCTTAACCGATCGTAAATATTCAGAGGTTTGAGGTTGACAAAGAAAGGTGCAGTAGGGCAACAAGATGGCGCTTAAATATAGAGAATTAATCTTAGTATATATATTTTATCAATAAGATGAGCTTGCTAAGAAATAAATAACTCCCCTATAGGAATAGAATATTGTCTGGCAAGAAATAAGCAGTCAGCAGGGGAAATTACTGTAAATTTACGGCCGGAAAAAGAAGCCCTCCAATCACAGAAGCCTAAAGTATAATTACCTTTTGAATTATGTAAATTTCAAATATGCAACCATTGATAAATTTGAACTAAATATAAAGTTAAATAAATTTTCGAGGGTAATTGCCGCATGAACTTCTGACCTGCCATGTAATATGTCAATAAACAGTCACGCAAATGACAAAGCAGGTAATCAATAGATGGGTTGAATCAGCGGTATTTTTGCCCTACTTTTCCAATCATGGTGGAAATCGGTGCAAACCGCAAGATGCTTCAGCAAAAGTCTTTAAGCTTGTTCCATTAAATTTGTTAATTGGGAAGGAAATTTATGTACTCGTGTAAATTTATTGATGCATTAATGATTGATAAGTGAAACAGTTTTGCCTTTTACAATCATTGAAGTTTTTAGCAACGAGTGGAAAGTACAAATCAATATTAACTGAATAGTTTAATCATTGATCATCTTGTAAGGCGGTTTTTAAAGTTCGAATAAATACAAATGAAGGGAAGGGACGGGACATATCGGTTACGATATCGATTCCACGATAACTTGCAAGTGCACGTAACTCTATATTGCACGCAGCTGCAGATCACAAACCCGATTTAACCAGATAAAGACGTTAAAACATAAAAACTGTTATGATAAAGGTTGTTTTCGAGTTATTTTTGTTTTTCTCTCGATGGTATTTTGTCAGGAGATCGCGTTGGAGATAAAGTGGCTACTTTGAGTGAAAGATTAATTTCCTTTCATTGTTTATTAAGTACAAAGGAATGCTCTTATGTCTTGTCTGAATAAGGCGATAGGTGATCGAAAATAAGTAACGCAAGTATTTTTACAATGGTTTTGCCAGTGCTAGTACGGAACGGCTATCATTAACATGAAAAAGAGGTTTTGGTATATCTACTGTATTTACAGAACTTACCTTTTACATTAGGTACTAATTTCTAATGCTTCTTATGCTACTAGATATTACTTTTTCCTTCTACTTTAGCATTGTTTATCGATATTCATTTTTGCATCACTAAACTTCATAGGTAGCTAAAATCTAGTTCACTCTGTCCACATAAAAAAACCGATTTGACAAAATTTCGTCACAATTTTGAAATCAAGAAAGAAAGAATGAATCGCGCTCGTGCGGCTCCGTTGGACGCGTGCGGTGTTATTGGTTCTTTGGAGTTAGTGACTTTTCCGTCCTACTCGCTCTTTAATTGATTTATTACGGTTCGAAAGGGAAAGGTTGCGTGCCTTCGTAGGTATTATCTTGAGTTTAATTTGTCTATCGTATTGTCAAAGTTCGAGCTCGAGCTTATTAGCGAGCTTTCGCGGTTTTCTTTCATGAAAAATTGTCTAAGTAAAAATTTGATAAGTACTGGAAATCATGTATTGGTACG
The DNA here is from genome assembly GCA_964023185.1 of Macaria liturata. Taxonomy (NCBI): domain Eukaryota; kingdom Metazoa; phylum Arthropoda; class Insecta; order Lepidoptera; family Geometridae; genus Macaria; species Macaria liturata. The sequence continues at coordinate 786,264 of OZ026827.1, read as the reverse complement.
AGTCATATCTATTTATGTCATGAAGTTATATTATATTAAGTAAATAAATTAAATATAATTCAAACGTGATGCTTAACAAAACAGGCGACTTGTTGGCCTCATGATATGAGAAAATGAAAAGGTTTGCTTATGTAGGTACTTAACTTACTTTATTCGTAATGCGTACGTAAATAAAAGCAATGCCTCGTATCATAAAAGTTCAAGGGCGTGAGAACTAACCTTCAATCCCTTTGTGAGATACTATATCTACCTACTTATTTATATAGTGAATAACAATCTATCTTCTATCTATTACATATAATAAAGCTGAAGAGAGTCGAGTATCTGTACCTAAATAGAAGATACTTATTAGAAAAAAATATTTGAGTATACTTTCGATACCTATACAAAACACGTTTCAGCAGTTTTTTTTATAATTTTTGTCAGTGTCTCTGTTTGTCTGTTTATTTAAACGCTCATCACGCAAAAACGGATCACCAAGATTTTTGGTATGTAGGTAGTATGAGGTCTTAGGAGTGTCATAGGCTACTTGTTATCCTGAAACAATGCGAGCGAAGCCGCGGGCGTCCACTAATCAACATATGAATCTTATGCTAATTCAGGCTTGAGAACGGGCACAGTATTTACAAAACACGATCATACTTTTATATGGTTTTCGTTTACGAAAATAGCCTTGTATAAGGACGTACCTATTGTGTGTGAGTAAATAGTATATAGCACGCTCAGACTCTTCTATAGCACGTTATTTACTTGACAATGGAAGTGCGTCCGAGCTAAATAGCTGTGCTGGCGGATAGAAGTGGCACTATAAAGTTCTAGCCAGAATATCTTGAAGGGCTAATATTTTGTAAAAGTGCTGCCCCCAGTCGAACGTAGAATCATTTAGCGACTCCACGCCAGGGGTTTTTATGAATGAGTCAATAAAATACAACACAAAAATATATGGCTGCGACATTGACAGATGGATTACATAGATAAGGGGTTTTCTCACGCAAAATAAGGCCCTCAGCCTGCTGATAACAATGCCCCTCTTTTTTGTCAGTAAGAAGTAAGAATTTTAGACTGCAAATAATTAGCGTAAAGTAAGTGTACAAAGTTACGCAAACATAAGCTATACAATATTTTTATTTAAAATAAGTTAGTTTTGTCGCTGTAATATAATTTACTCATCACTTCAACTTTATGTTAAACAAATGTCAACAAGGTCAGTCCTTAAATTGGATGGGTGACCAAAAAGTGGCATTCCATTTTTGGCGCTTCCGTGGGTCGGATCTTATAAAATTATCCTGGCTGTTTGTAGCACAGTAAGTAGTTGTTAAACCATGTCAGAAGTCATTTTAAAAACTCTGACACCAGAGTTGGCCACTCTCTACGAGCTTACATCGACCATGCTGGTTGTGTACATAGGTACGTATTTATATTATAATTTTATGCAAAAACCGTGAGTATTAACAATATTAATTAAAATGATAATATAAAGCCTGACATGAATCGCATTACGCCTGAGGCCGTATTCACATAAATACCACTGGTTTAGTCGAGTCGAGTTAAATTGCAGGCTTCAAGACATTGTGTGGAACACAGTCATTAATTGGAGATTTATTGACCAATGGTAGATTACTTTTTATTTTTCATTACTCATACTCTGAAAGTAGGTCTGAAGTTACCTGAGGAGCGGGTTGAAAGTAATACTTTTCATCCCTAGGGAGAATCCTTTGACGATCAATCCTGATTGATGAAATCTGATTGATGCTCGAAGGGAGAATCGCTTTCAACTGACAGCTGTCAAATTAACATGTAAAAACTCTGCGCGCGACTGGCGGCAGCACTTATGCCAAGAATTGGCTTCTGATCTGATGCATATTGCAATCAGAACATTTTAGTTCCAATTTTATCCGCGCGCAGAGTTATCTTAAACTCTACTAACTTCTTTACAAAAACAAAAGAGTTCCTATACCTACATTCAACAAAAGAGTTCTTATCCCTACATTTAACCAAATAGTTCTTACACCTACATTCTAAGAGGTTCTACGTCACAATACGTACTATAGCAGAGATTTAGTACCTATAAAATGAGTTCATCTGATTTTAATATAAATTTAACGCCTGATTTTATAAAAGAAGAGGCTAAAGCGGTAGTGGAAAATCATCATACGATTTGAGGTATCTTTGTTTTGACTTGGGTGGTAAAATAAAATTTACTCATATTTTCTTTAGCTAATTCATGTTTTTATTTTTACTTTCCTCGTATTTGTAATGAAAAACAGTGTTTACCTCGGGTTAAAGACTTATTTAGTCCCTCGAACTATTGCCCGTCTCGGGACTAAATAAGTTATTAACCCCGTCTCGGGACTAAATAAGTTACTTTCACCCCTAGGGTAACAATTGGTATTGTTGATCGAAGGTAACAATGTACTATTAATACTTGGTAAGTTAAATCAATCAAAATGCTGCATTTACGTTTTAAAAAACTTACTAATACAATATGTGTCTAAGAGTATGTTGTTATATGATAAATAGGCTAAATATATTACCTATCATGCCTTTCGGTGTATTTCGGCCTCCTCGTTTGAGATCCAGATTCATTCTAGTGCAGGTAGGATCTACCTTAGACCACAGATTCGCGTCAGTTGATCTGATGGTCAAAATTCTGACTGTCTAATAAAAAATATGCCATAAGCTTAACACAATACTAATAGCACTTAACTAAAGTAAATTTAATTAAAATCGGTACAATAAAAACACATGTGAAAATAACATTCATTTATTGTATGTATGTAATCTTAACAATACTATGTACAAACTCTTCTTTGTATGATTTTAACTTTACTGGACATAGGCTTGCACTAAAATAATCGTTTGTTGTAACAAATTATCATTTTTACATTCCTCGACTAGTTTGCTTCTCATCATATTATTATCATTTGATAAAACCACTTTATTCAATAGAGAAATGCATTCACTCTTTTTGATATTTCCAACTCCATTTATTATACCCAGCATCTGATTTTTCGTTAATGTTTTAATAGCTCTTTTCGTCATAGAATTGTACACTTTGATAAACGATATCATATCGTGTTCGTCTAAACCCTCAATATTTCTGTGGCAATCGTGAAGAATAATCAATATTTCGTTTTCGATATCCTTATTCAGTTTAATTTCCGGAAAATCGTTAGTTTTCCCGCGACTCGCGTTCAATTGCAAACCCTTTGTCAGTGAGTTTATCTTCATACTGTAGAGGATATTTCCGACGACATTCAAAAGTCCTTTTGCCAAGATCTTGTCCGATTTCTTCATGCTTCGAGCGACGGCGTGAAGCCAAGATATCAGTCCGTAGCCCTCGACTAATATCTCAAAAGCTCTAGGCACCGAAACTAACGCACTAACAACGCCCAGAACTTTCTCCTTGCTACTCCTATCGCTCAAAACGGACGAGTAGTAATCCATTATCATCTTTATGCACATGGTTTTAAAGACGACATTCAAGTCTGCGACTGTTTTGGTTCCATCTTTGATGATGTCCAGGATCCAGAGTCGGCGTTCGTTTGTTTCTACGTCACAGTCGTGGAAGAGGCTGAGGAAGTCCGGGACTACTGTTAGGTCTACGAACTGTTTTGCGATCAAGAAGTTGTTGACTGGTTTGTAGAGAGGGTCGAAGGGTGCTGTGGTGGCCATCAGGGCCCGTGCCAGGTAGAGGGCAGGTATGCAGGGCAGGCGGGGGCAGGCGGCAGGGCCGGCCGCCATGTTGGATGACGTCAGACTGTGACGCAGCGTGTTGATGAAGTCCGTCAGGAATAACTTGTCGTTCTTGTGGCGCCTGGAATAAGGATAAGTAAGATTATAATATAATGTTTCATGCAATAGCTGACACGGGTTAAATAAGTACTAGAAATATATTAAAATTAAATAAATATACATTATACATATATGTATATTATATATAAGTATATGCGGAGTTGGGGCCGGATTGTGACATGAGACGTGTACTTACTATATATCTTTATATTTTATTGTATTCTGTATGTCGTGTTGTTTTGTGTCCCAATAAATGTATTTTATTCTTATTCTTAAGTAATGTATTTTAAAATTCTGAGTGAATAGGGATGATGATGCCTATGACTGATGCATTGTATCATGTATGTATGTAGGTAAATCAATCCTCACCTCCGTTAAAATATAACATAAAAATCTTGTACATGACATTATTTTGTAAGATACAAATACGTAGGTATAGATAATACAATGAACTCACGTCTCTGTATCGAGTAGCATGCAGAACCTGTGCAGCACGTGGCAGGCGGCGGCCC
>OZ026827.1:543691-781757 GCA_964023185.1 Macaria liturata | reverse complement strand
GCAACACGAACAACGGGTCATACACCCCCTCATCTTCCTCTGAGTGGCTTTGGTTCACTACCTCTGAGCTTCGTAACGTCTCGATCGCCTGCCAATACTTCCCTTTCGACTCAAAGTTTAGCACCGCGCTTTCACTGTCTTTTGTCATTGTCGATTTCAAAACGCCATCCTCGCTCATAGCGTCCAAAATGTCACGAAGCGAATGCGACTCGCCACTGATATTCGACGGCAACTCGTAATGGTAGTCCAAAGTTTGCAAGACGGGAAAGTTACGAACGGTCCGTTCGATGATATCCTTCTCGAAGAGATTCAACACTTGGTTGGGGGTCGGATGCGCCCATAATGATGAGCTCCTGTTTTTACGCACCGCGTAATAGTTGGCCCCGGAATCGCCCCACACATAAGGCTTGTATTCATTGACAGGTAGGCCGCTAGCTTCATAGTGATGTAGTATAGCCAAGAGAAGCCTGTCGGAAGGAGAGCGAGTGGCGCGGTACGAGCTCAAATACACTGGGATCTGAGGCGTCTTCATAACGGATTTGTTCATTCGAATCAGAGTATACAGAAACTCGACCAATCTCGATTTGATCTCTGAACTGTGGTAGCTGAGCATCACGTTTAGGAATTCGGAATGGGATGTGACCATGTCGAATAGAGAGCCGATGTCTTCATGCTCGTCGGGATAAAACAGCTTCACTAAGCCAGTTAGCAGACAAAGCAGCTGCGGCCCGAGGAACGCGCCTTGGTCGATCGTCTTCACTCTGAGGGAATCTTTTAACACCGCCTTGCAAAAGTTCTGCCACAACGCGCCCTCTGTTACCTTTCTGAAATCTTCCTTTTGTGCCACATTAAACTGCGGAACGATATTCGTGATCTGAACAATTTGATAAATGTTTCCTACAATTTCCCCAATTATCGCTATATCTTTTACTTCTTTCAAGGCTATCGACGCTAAATGTAACATTGTCGTAAAATAGTTTATCAAATGGTCTTTCTTTATAATTTCCGAAGGGCAGAGTTTCAAAAATATAGTCTGCATCAAATTCAAGTGGCTTAATTCGACTGACTCGAACTTGTGGCTTTTCGTATACAACTTTGCACAATCTTGCATTTCCATACATTCTAAGATAAGTTTTCTGATAAATTTCCAGTTGGTTATATAAACTTGGCCTGCTTTGTGTGGCTTTTCTAAGAGTTTGTTTATGTTGGATTTGTACTCGTTGTAGAAATCGGCCAGAAGTTGTCTGTTCTGTAGTATGAAACCTTTGTGGCAAATAACAGCACTACCCAGGGGTAACGCGAGTTCTCTCTGGCTCAGTATCTCAGGTTTTGCAATTAGTTCTTTGAAAGAGTTACAGAATTTTATATTTTTCTTTAACAAAACATGCGCTAAATGAGACGTTGTCTTCCGTACTGTGTTGGCTTCAAAGAATTTCTTAAACAATTCATCTGACACTTTATTTGCTTGATGTGGCTTGTTTTCGAAGTACAGCGCCAAAGATTCTTCCAGTTTCGTTAAGTTCGCATTTATTTCTTTGTTCATCAATAGGTTGGTGTACAAAATTACGCATTTCCTCAATATTTGCGGCTGCAACTCTAAGGACACTGTACTAGAGTACTTGTTGATGAGATTTGTCAGCAGTTCTAGGACAAAGCTAGGTTCTCTGTCGTCTCTGACGCAGTTACTCGCGTCTGTACCAAATATTTCTTTGAACACTCGTTCGTCATCTTCATCAGATAGTCCTATGATTTCCAATATGAGGGTATGATCACAATTGACATTCTTTCTTTTGTTAATTTTAACAAACGCTTTCACGATTTCATGGTAATTCTTTTGCTGATATGAATTCAACACTTTGTTTTTATTATTTAGGTAGTTTACGATATCTCTATTGTCATGAATCACCTCTAATACGAATTTTGTAGCAAGTAAGCTTTCTTCGCCTTTCAAGTCTAGTGGTTTATATGTTTTCAGGACATGGGGATTTTTCAGTAAATTCAAAATCATTGCTCGACAAATTTCAACCTTATGATGGCGTCGCACAAGGCCGATAATACACTGGAAGTAATCTGTTATCTTCTTAATGCAACTCTGCGTCAGCCGATTCATATCAGACAGCCTGACTGTACAGAACACAAGATACTTGGCCCATATCAATATTTCGGAACTGTCAATTTGCCTGTCCATATTAAATTTAAATGCCTTCTCATTGATAATGATTTCATTATCTTCATCCGTCTTACATTCCTTTAGAAAAGAGAATATATCAGTAGGGCTCAAGTTTTTATCATCAATGACTGATTTAGACATCTTAGCTAATGTTTTATCACAAGCTTCACTGGTATCAGGCATGCAAACAGGCTGTGCCGTCCAGCCGGCCACATAGCTCCTGGCTGGCAGCTTGCAGTCTCCCATCAATATTTCAGTCAGTTCGGGTGAAAAATTATTGTGAAGTAAATTAATCACAAAAGAAGATAGGAATGGTTTCAAACTTTTTTTCTCACCCTTGTTCATTTGGTAAAATTGTATGCAACCAACTATAAAAGGTGAGGGGACTTTATTTTCCAAAAATGCATTGTCATCAAAAGGCTTGTTTTGCATCAAATCATCAAATAAATTCTGCATTGATGCTGCATTGCTCTCATCAGAAACAACAAAATTAACAAGCTGGCTTCTCACATATTCTGACAAGTCATTTATATTTTCAAGAACATACTCTATGACATCACCTATCAATGATGGTGGATCCCATGTTGAATACCTTAAGGTATAAAGCACCAGGTCAATTTCATCTTCGTCTGTCTCAAATATTCCAGTATTCTTGAAAAATGTCTTTAAAGTATCTTTTGCATACATGCATGTTTCTTCTTGAGCATACACATCCAGCATTATGCGCAATAATTCTTTAAACATGGGATTCTTTAAAGAGATCGCTGAGCTATCCAATGTCAACCAGAGTGAGACAACTTTAAATTTCAAAAGTGAGACTCGATCGTCAGTCAATGTTACTGAATAGTCCAGGATTTTCTTCATATCAATAGTGCCTTCCAAAGATTCAAAGAAAGTTGGGTGTATATCATTATACAACAGTAGTAAGTCTGTTAGAGTTATGAGAGCTTCAGTGTTGGAAACTTTTGGTAAAGTATAGTCTTTGCTGGTCTCTGATTTCTTTGTACCAGCAATCACATCTTCAATGAGTTTTACAACTGTGGTTGGTGCTGGCAGATGCTTTGGCAAGAAATATTCCAAGCGATTCCTCAACTCAGTTATGGGGATCGTTGAATCACTTGTTTCTAAAATCTCTATGTATCTCTTTAAAGTCTGAAGCATTTGAACTAGAACTTGAATGCAGTTGAGTGCTACAGTCTCATCTTTTTCAAGGTTGTTTTGTATGACCTTCAGTAGAGGTACAGGTAATGTTACAAATCTGACAAAGTTGCCAATCAGTGATGGAGCTAAATTTGTCATTTTGGGAACTAAATCTTCTGGTTTCAATCTGTTTAGTAACTTCAAAGTAAATTGTATTGTTTTCTCCCATATTGGGGAATGTTTTGGCTCAAAACTTTGTTCTAGAACATTTATAATAGCTCGATGTAGATCAGGACATTTATGTATGATTTGTAGTACTACTTCCCCCTCTGCTTCATTTTCCCACGGTCGCTTCAAACTTAGCAATGCTTTGAAAAGGTTTGGGTTCTTATTTGCTTCAGTCATACCGAGAGAACTATCAATAAAATGTAAGCCAATCTTATGATTGGTAAACAGTGTCAGCATAATATTAGACAAGAGAGCCACAATCTCCTGTTTGGACTCATTTTTGTTTGAGAAGTTGATTTCAGGAGGTCCTTTCCATGAAAATATTTTGAACATATTGTGCAGCAAGTGCTGACTGAAAGTTCTAAGTTTCAAGCTCTTAGATAATAAAGCATTGTCAATAACATTTTTCTTCAAAATGTTTAGGAACATCAAGACTGCTTCTGCCTCATCATGGAAGAGGCCCGGAATAATCAAACCAAGCAGACCTTGCTTCTCTAACAAGGCTTTTATGAGAGGTAAGTGGCCTTCTACTAGGAAAGATGTCATGAAGTGTACAAAACATGTTCTCACATTGTCCTTTTCTTTATAGTTGCATTTCTCAACAATATGCTGCAGATGTTTGGGAGTCAATGGAGCCTGATTCAATACTTCAATCCCCAGATCTGAGTTTAGTGTGACCATTGAAGTCAACAACTTCAGGACTATCTTCCTGTGCCTCGGCCCTGAGCTCTCACTGATCATAATCTCTACGGTGGACATAAATGTGTTGAGGAAATACCGACATGCTTCTTCTGTGATGGCTATCAAGTGAGGCAGAGATGATTGTACCTTCATTATGATCAGGTGAAAGAGATGGAATGCTGGTGTAGTCAGAGTCAGGTTCTTTTTGCCATCCACTGTTATTTGCCGAAGAATTTCGTGAGAGTTGCCGCCACATTTTAGGTATTCTAACATGTAGTCTACTTCATTGTCAGGGTTCAGGCAGACTTGGAGAAATTGTGTAAGCACTGAAAAGTACATCAACATACATGAGAATTTAAAAATCTTCAATTACTTACAGTGAAAATTGTGATTAAAATTGAAATAATTTGAGGTTATGTTTACTAGTGTACTTTTTACATTTGTCGTTTATTTATTATTTTACTCACCCATGGTCTGTCCCTGTTTAGTTGCAAGCTCTTTTCGAAAATGTTTAACATCAAATCCATGAGGATTATAATGCTCCTCGTCATTTTCTGGTAGGTCTGAATTTGGTGGTCCTTCATTATCAACTTCTGTTTCTACAATTAAACCTTGTTTAGGTTTTTTGGAACTGTCTGGTTGCTCACTTTCATACTTTCTTTTACCCATTTTAAGTCATTGAATAGATCAAAAAGCGGTAAAATAACGCAAGACAACGTGTGTTTGTTTTGAAACTGCAAGTGAGTGGGCTGGGCATAGTGGGCATGCGATGCGATGCGAGCATGCGATAATTCGTTGACATTGACAGACACGTGGTAAATGGCATTGATCACGGAATCTAGGAATTTTAAGCTTCAAATAACTCGTTTTATTTAGCCACATTATAGAAATATAAAGTTACAAATAATATTAGCTGTAAGTAGGTATTACATTTTTCTGCTTTGATCATAACAAAATCCGATTTGAGGTCATTGCTCTAAGCAACTACTTAATTAGGTTCTTATCATTATCATAGGCCCAATTCAGAGATTAGTCGTGAGAGTTAGGTATATCCGGCCCGCATAGCTAATATACAGATACCAGACCAAAGCGACAGATGAAGGTATAAAAGCTTTTGCGTTTGAGTGGCAAAGAATGTATTTAGACTAGGTATATATAGATGCCTAATCCCTCTAAATATGGCATCTCCACAAAACGTTTGTATCGGATGCCTGCATACTGCATAATATTATACATTGTGGCATTTCTCTTGAAAATCTTTCTGCTACGCGACCGGACTGTAGCCAATACTTTATAAATAAAAGTATTTGTTTAGGTCAGGGGTGATGTGAAATAATTATATTTTTTCTGGCCTGTTACCTTAGTTGGTAGTGGCTCTGCCTTCTAATCTAGGGGTTACGGGTTCGATTCCCGCATGACACAAGTATTTATGAACTTTAAAATTTATAATTACTTGTGTTGAGTCTGGTTGTTTGTAGATATGTATAATAAAGTATGTATTTACAAAAAAAACCACGACACAAGCGTTTGCTTAGTGTGGGGCTAGATGGCGCTGTGTGCAATATCCCGGAATATTTATTTATTTTATTGCTTTTATCCTATGCATGACAATATATGTACTTAAAGTTAGAAAAAACAGTAAGTAGGTATTTAAATAAAAAACTCGACACTGATTCATTCTTTATTAATCAACTTTCAATTATAAATAAAAGAAGCCAGCTTACAGCAGACTTGAATATAACACCTTGCTTTGGTTGTACCAGGAATTTAGAGTTTAGTTTTTATCACGAAATAAGTTCCACAAAAAAGGTTGAACTTAACATTAATAAAGAGAGTAACTTTAAATCATAATATCGGTCGTTTATAGGGCTCAATATACGGAAATTATTTTGCGACAACATTGTAGTCATCTTAAAAATATCTAGAAAAGCATTACTATGATAAAATTAACCTTAAAAATAAGAACTTATGATACCGTTCGCTAACAGTAATTATAAAAAAAAATATCTTAAAGTTAAATCTTATAAAAATGTTTTAATCCTATTTTCGCAACTGGAAATCGTTCAAAGCTATTGTAACACATTTTGACTAAGTATAAAAATCGACGCTTATACAAGAAACCGTTATCGTTAATTTTTATTTAATTAAAATCTTTTTATGAAGTTTCGTAACAAACTATAGAAATTTGAGCTTGGATCTTGATATTGGATACAATTTTTTTATCTGTAATTATAGCTAACTATATTAATTCATACAAATATAGCATTGAGTGGCTACTTTAAAACAGTAGACTGGGCCAGATTATTGACATATGTAATATTTAAAAAAAAAAAAGTTGTGATGTGTAACAAGAAGGTGTTATTTTCAACGATGTCATTGCGATGCTTTACCACTAGTCGTAACAGAGTTTTACATAAACATTAAACATATATTTGATATTGATGCCTTGTACTGTATTTACAACTCGCAAGTTGGCAAAAAAGTGTTGAAAGTATGATAAAAAAATATGTGTTTGCTAGCAACCAATTTTGATAACATGAATGACTATTTTTAGATTCCCGAAAAAAAAAACACCAAATTACTTTCATTTCTAAATGTTTTGTCCAACCTGTATTTTAGGGCTATCAGGTGTAATTTTTAATGCTATATTTGTATGATGTACTTAATCTCAAACCATCACAGATCTTTAACACAGTCATACAAATCACAATATTATTGTGTTTGCCTTCTCTCTTTATAAACTCGAACCACACTCTGTCTTACAAGATTCGTGTAAAAATTAGTGCAATATAAATACATTACAATGTAATTTAATTAAACTTGAGGGGAACGTCACATCTGCTTGTATATGTATATCTGATATAAGAAGTTTGCATTTCTTCAACAACAAGTGTGATTCAATGTTCCTCAATCCAATCTTTCCTTAAAACTAAGTCAGTGTTTAAAAATCACAAAACAGTAAATGTCTATTATAAAAATACAACAGTCGTAATTTTAGATGTGTCATACCATAAAGTAAGGTATCAAAAATATATTTTAGCCCACATCTATAAACTAAACTATTAAAAACTACGTCACAAGTTTTAAACTCAGACTAGAAGAATTAAAACAGCAAAAATTTAATTCAATTAAATAAAATATATATATAGTAGTAATATAATGCCATTGAATAAAAAACAAAAAATCTCAACACAAACAATATTATCGTTTTGTAAACTTTTCAATTTGTCATCCATAATATATTTTAATATTAAATCGAACATAAATTGTCACATATTAAAAACAACGAAATCAAAATAAATGCAATAGAAATTATAATGAACATGTCAAATAAGAAAGAAACGACTACAAATACGTAATTTAAAACATAGTTGCCTCCAAATATTTGTGTAAGCGATATAACCAGCACATGTCTACAACTACAAACAATAAACAAACAATAGAACAGTTTCAACTATACTAGAAGAAGAGCAACCAACATATTGTAAACAACACCCAACTATAACAATAAACTGGCAAATATTGTATTATAGACAAGTTTGATCTGCAATTTCTATAGAAAACCTGTCAAATTGAAAGTTCCAATTCAAATACATGATGCGTCTATTTTTTTTAATAAAACTGGTTTGCACCTTACCAAAGTTTGCCTGATGGTTAGCAAAGGCTATGGCCTAAGATGGAGCGTGGTTATCCTGAATTATAATCTATCTTCATTGTTTACTTCAAGCAAATAGAGTGCCTTAAGAGGCTTATGAGAATTAATGTATAGTATTAAATTGACAACGATAAACCAACAGATAATTAGTTTATCTCTCTTACACATATATTTCAATAATTCGGAGGTAACTTTACCGCTCATTGTAAAGTATGGTTGTCAGGCAACGTACATTTATTCTTCTTTCCGGTTCTGTGCTCTTCTCTCTAAGATTTGCTCCTCGAAATCCGGCGCCAGCTCTTTGATCCTTGCCAGTAGGATCTCAGCGAGATTCTGCGTCGGATCTTGGTCTGAAAGCAAAATTATTCTATTTTAGTACACACTTTTCTTAGCTTATAAGGGCGCCACTTGCTGCACTGAAATAAGTTTGTCTGCTTTTTATTTTTGAGTTATAATAAAAGTATACCAGATCAAAAAGTGTAAAAAATAATAACAAAACCAACTTAAGGTGCGGTGTTGGTCAGATCTTAAGAGCCACGGAGGCCGTTGGGCAGGAGGTGTGGCGGTGTGGTATATGGAGGAACACACCTAAAAACTATCAAGTTTGTTGTTTGAAGTCGGTTAAGGAGCAGTCGCAGCGGAAAAAAACACTAGGTATATATATATTTTCCAGAGTTTCATTTACAATGGATTTCCGCAAAGTAACGCCTGATTAAATATCTTATATGGTTAAGAGACTCACGGTCGTAGTAGACGAGCTCGCACTTCCCTCGACACTCGGGGCTCTTGTTGAGGATGGATTGCAGCGTCGTGCAAAAGTCATTCTTCACCTCCTCCACGTCGATGTCTGCGATCTCTGGAAATATACAATATGCAATACTTCATGGCAGGAATGTAGGTAAATCCAAAAGGGCCGCCGCCACAAAATGGTGGATTACGTATTTCCAGCAACTGCCTACATAAAATTTAAGCATGGTGTTTGCGATCTCTGGAAACTGAAAGAAAACACGCCTTTTAATTGTTTTATCGCTAAACTTTAAATTGATTGGCACATCTGCATATTTTCGACAACTACATCAGAGTGCTATCAAACAAGACGATTTCACTAGTGGACTTCATTTGAACAAACTTTGTTATAAAAATATGTTGTTCTGTGTGTTGTGTAGTGTCTCTGAGATACCTTTATACACCGTGGATCGGATGACACGATGTTCTTCATAGTACGTCAGTCAGAGCCATGTCAGAGTCACGTTTTTTTTACAAGGAATGGGTTTGCACTTGACCGTAATTCGCCTGATGGTAAGCAATCATTACGGTCTAGGATGGAACGTGCTTACCCACGTAAGGCGGTTTGAAAACTCGGTCACCAGAGTTGGCCTACTTACGAACAATGTACGATAACTTGTATACCTTCATACAGCCTCCTGTTGTTGAGTACCTTGTACAGCGTGTGCAGCGGCGTGGCGCACTCGGCGGCGAGGCACACGGGCGGCGCGGCGGGGCGCTGCAGCTTGTACGCCGTGTTGTGGTGCTTGCGTACCTTCATACAGCCTCCTGTTGTTGAGCATCTTGTACAGCGTGTGCAGCGGCGTGGCGCACTCGGCGGCGAGGCACACGGGCGGCGCGGCGGGGCGCTGCAGCTTGTACGCCGTGTTGTGGTGCTTGCGTACCTTCATACAGCCTCCTGTTGTTGAGCATCTTGTACAGCGTGTGCAGCGGCGTGGCGCACTCGGCGGCGAGGCACACGGGCGGCGCGGCGGGGCGCTGCAGCTTGTACGCCGTGTTGTGGTGCTTGCGTACCTTCATACAGCCTCCTGTTGTTGAGCATCTTGTACAGCGTGTGCAGCGGCGTGGCGCACTCGGCGGCGAAGCACACGGGCGGCGCTGCAGCTTGTACGCCGTGTTGTGATGCTTGCGTACCTTCATACAGCCTCCTGTTGTTGAGCACCTTGTACAGCGTGTGCAGCGGCGTGGCGCACTCGGCGGCGAGGCACACGGGCGGCGCGCCACGCCGCTCCAACTTGTACGCCGTGTTGTGGTGCTTGCGTACCTTCATACAGCCTCCTGTTGTTGAGCACCTTGTACAGCGTGTGCAGCGGCGTGGCGCACTCGGCGGCGAGGCACACGGGCGGCGCGGCGCGGCGCTGCAGCTTGTACGCCGTGTTGTGGTGCTTGCGTACCTTCATACAGCCTCCTGTTGTTGAGCATCTTGTACAGCGTGTGCAGCGGCGTGGCGCACTCGGCGGCGAAGCACACGGGCGGCGCTGCAGCTTGTACGCCGTGTTGTGATGCTTGCATACCTTCATACAGCCTCCTGTTGTTGAGCACCTTGTACAGCGTGTGCAGCGGCGTGGCGCACTCGGCGGCGAGGCACACGGGCGGCGCGCCACGCCGCTCCAACTTGTACGCCGTGTTGTGGTGCTTGCGTACCTTCATACAGCCTCCTGTTGTTGAGCACCTTGTACAGCGTGTGCAGCGGCGTGGCGCACTCGGCGGCGAGGCACACGGGCGGCGCGCCGCGCCGCTCCAACTTGTATGCCGTGTTGTGGTACTTGCGGTCCTTCACGCCCGCCACGCTCTTCTTGATGTCGGGCAGACACTGCGAACAGATATACATAAATAATAATAAATAATCGTTTCATCATCATTATCAGCCTAAAGGGAACCACTGCAGGGTAAAGGCCTCCTCCCTCTTACGCCAATACTCCCTGTCTTGCGCTGTTCTTGCCCAGATGTTTATATTATTAATTTATCGTTTATTATGCCAATATGCTATGTTTGTACGTAGTTTTAAGACTAGTAATCTTAGTTTAAACTCACTTTAGCTTTTTTTTTTTTTTAATTATCTTTATTCAGGCATAAATTATTTACAATATATATACAAGCACCAGTGTTAATGTATCCTAGTGGTATATAACTTAATAATAGTTTACATAACACTTTGTCCAAGCACATAGGCCACTATAAAGCTTTTAATTGGTTGATTATTAATGATATGATATCTATAACTCACTTTAGCTAATAGTACCTACCCTTGGATTACTGAGCAACACACTAAGTCTGTGTAAGTTATAGATAGCTATAGCAGAAACGCTTGAACACTGTATCTACTAACCTAACTATAAGTTTACCTAATACTGGATTTAGAATAGCTCGTATTTCTGTTAAAGTGAAATGTATAATTTCTTCACGGAATCAAACATCTAAAACCATAAATAGTGGTCTGTTTTATTATATCCGAGGTTGCAACTGGATCGAAATCCCCAACCAGACAGTATTTTGTAACCGATTAGAAAAATCGTCTGTCGTCTTCCTTAATAATTTCGTATTCAGCAACTTTATAAATCCAAGATGGCCGCCACAACAAAATGGTGGATAGCATTATATTTTTCACAACATTCTCAAATATAGAATAACATATTAGAAAAGTCAAATAGGTACTCCTAGGTTTTTTTTTTTATAGAATGCATGCAGTACCTATGTATAAAACTTTAAAAAAAATTATGTCAATACCTATACACTTTGAAGTTAATTAAAAATATCGACTCACATTGAAAGACTCAATTTTGGGGAAGGAGCGCCCTCTATTGAACTCCTTGAGGTCCGGCGGCGAGTACAGCGTCTTGGTGATGATGATGAATATCTTCTTCACGGGGAACACCAGCCCTTCCTGGTCCTGCAAATGTGAGGACGAAAACGTAAAATAATAATTATAGTTGATAGGAACATTGCTTGTGAAGTGGTGCAAGTTTTTATAAAAGATTAGCGGCGCCTACCTTTGATTCGGGATAAAAAGTAGCTACCTATATTAATTTGAAGCTAGGGTCTAATGTATATCGTAGTTTTTTTCCGAATCGACCGAACTGTTTGAGCTCAATAAGTTCATTATTTTATATAAACGTACGTGTATTTTTTGTATTTGTATTTGAGAATAGTATGTGTGTGTGGTGTTTAAGTGCGTATACATAATACTTATGCGTATATAAGGATAAAAAAGTTAAAGAATTTTTATTGATACTGTAAAGTTGCAACACAGGTAACATACAAGTGCTTATCTCATAGAATATGCACACAAATTACAATATCTCGTCATGAATTTACTTAACACATCTAGATTTAATAAACACTTACAAGGTTACAATGTCAAGTTTTATTATCAAAACTAGTGGGTGCTCGCGGCTTCGCTCGCATTAAGAAGTAAAACTTGCATCCCCTATTTCACCCTTTTAATTGGCATTTCCAAAAATCCTTTCTTAGCGGATGCCTACGTTGTAACATCTACCTGCATGCCGAATTTCAGCCCGATCCGTCCAGTGGTTTGGGCTGTGCGTTGATAGATCAGTATGCCAGTCAGTCAGTCACCTTGGAGTTTTATATATTTAGATACAAGCCAAGTGTCCCACCTCAAGCGCCGTGATGTTCTCCTCGAAGCCCACGAAGCAGGCTCCGTCCGAGGGTATGATGTGCAGGAGGTACCCCTCCAGGTAGGAGCACGCCATGCCCACCCCGTACGCGATGGAGGGCCTGGCGCGGGGCACCGCCACCGCGGCTTCCTGCTCGCCTGACTCGCTCTGCAACAGATAAGAACTTCGTGAGGAAAAATACTTCATACTATTTTCTGTTATAATTATATAAGCGTTAGTTGGTTAGTTGATCGGTATGTACCACTTTCACTTTCATTTATTTTCAGCATCGTAATAACTCGTAAGTTTAATTAGATATCACATCACACACACACCAATCAAATTGCCATTTTTCTTTTTGGAATGTTGTTTCAAAATTCGAAAAAAGAAAAAAACCTCTAATCGTACAAGTTTCAGGGGCTACTAATTTGAAAATTTGATGATACTTTTCGATTTTAATAATAATTAATTTACTAATTAATGTATTTGGCTTCGGCCGTTTTCATTATAAATAAATAATTTCAAAGATAGATAACAATTTATTCGCGACAGGAATACAAACTAAAAGTAATGCTGAAGTGGCTAACATAATAATATGTCTCATCAAATAAAATTACAGATACAAATTATAAAGAAATATGGATGTGTGGTACGTAAATAAAACTGCGAGACAAACAGACAGACAGACAACGGAGGCTTGGTAATAGGGTCCCGTCTTACCCTTTGGGTACGGAACCCTAAAAATTTAATAAATGTCTCACCATTTCCGGGTACTTGACGAGCAGATAACCGACAGCCACAAACACGAAGTCCTGCGTGAAGATGCGCTGCTCGGCCAGCAGGAGCGCCGCCAGCGACGCGACCAGGATGACGCCGTAGCCGCGAGCGGGGACTAGGGGTGTTTGTACTCTTGAGGGCACCTGAGGAAATTTATTAATCTATACTAATATTATAAAGCTGAAGAGTTTGTTTGTTTGTTTGAACGCGCTAATCTCAGGAACTACTGGTCTGAATTGAAAAATTCTTTTTGTGTTGGATAGACCATTTATCGAGGAAGGCTTTAGGCTATATAACATCACGCTTCAACTAATAGGAGCGAAGAAACAATAGAAAATGTGGAAAATACGGGGAAAATTATTCATCTTTGAAGGCTTCCATTGCGTGAGCTGCAAAAACGGTTCAAGATATCAAAAAAATATGTATGAAAGAATTATTCCTCTTAAAATGATGTAACAAAATGTCCGCAACAGTATTTATTATTTTAATATTAAAACTTTCGTGAGACATTTTATCAATATATTAACTAAACGGTTTTCACTCACGTGTAAATCGCGTAATTTGTTTACGCGTTTCGGATGTTATGACATCCATCTTCAGAACGTATGTTCTGGGACCGCGGCAGCACGCAGACTGCGCGCCGCCGCGCGAGCGGCCCGCCGGGACACGGGCGCGGGGGCCTGGGGTGGTGGGGGTGGAGGCGAGGCGATGTTACTACTCCCGGCCGCTTCGTCCTCGGGTCGCTCCACTGCTTCATCAGGGACAGCAACATCGACCGTTTAGTTAATATATTGAGTATTTATTATGTCGTATCTTTTAAGGTTTACTCACTAGAACCGTTTTTATGGTAGTAATTATTCCACGCGGACGAAGTCGCGGGCACCAGCTAGTAATGTAATAACGAGCGAAGCCGCGGGCGTCCACTAGTGAATCTATACTATACTATAATATTATAAAGCTGAAGAGTTTGTTTGTTTGAACGCGCTAATCTCTGGAACTACTGGTGCGAATTGAAAAATTCTTTTTGTGTTTGATAGACTATTTATCGAGGAAGGCTTTAGGCTATATAACATCACGCTGCAACTAAAAGGAGCGAAGAAACAATGGAAAATGTGGAAAAAAACGGGGAAAATTATTCATTTTTGAGGGCTTCAGTTGCGTGTGCTGCGAAAACGGTTCAAGATATCAAAATAATATGTATGAAAGAATTATTCCTCTTGAAATGATCTAACAAAATGTCCGCAACAGTATATGTCATATCTTTTAAGGTTAACTCACTAGAACCGTTTTTATGGTAGTAATTATTCCATGCGGACGAAGTCGCTGGCACAGCTGGTAATAAATATTCCTGGACATTGCAATGTATTTTAATGTATGTAGAGTACTTCTAAAGGTTACATAAAACACAGAGTGGTGGCCAAAAACTTGTCAAAGGAACATCGGGCGGCCGGCTGCAAGATAAATTCTGTCGACGACAAAATTTCGGTCGTAAGTCAAACCTGGATGAGGCTGGGGGATCGAAGCGAGAGAGGCCTGTACGCAGCAGAGGGACAAAAGTAAAAAAGACTGAATGATCCCCCCTCATAAATGTAGCCTTAATTAATGAATATAAACAAACCTGATTAGATAAAAGTCGATGCACAACTTTGCACGTCGCTTGCACAGCTAATATTGTTAAAATGTAGATGGCGTAGCGAGCTGGAACATAATAAAAAAAAATAGTATGTAGTTATCATTTCCTTCATCTTATCTTAGACATATAGATAGATTACTGCTTTATTGGACACACATATAAAAATAAGACATAATACAAAAAAGAGAACATCTAAATCTAATGCCACAAATGGCGGCCTTATCGCTGAAAGCGATATCTTCCAGGCAACCGTATGATAGATAGGAAATCACAAAAAAGACTAGACGAGGTGTACAATTAAGAGCACATGAAATTTAACTATAAAATCTTATACATTTCAAAATAATCTCATGAGGTTGGTCAATTCTAGTGTCTTGACAAAACACTCTAAAAACCCTTGAATTGCTTAACTACTGCCGAATGATATGCAACCGAGGCCTTTAATAATCATCCAACTTACGGAAACGTCCAAAATTAAAACCATTGGTCCAACCAAACCACCCATCCAAAGATTAACCGCATCAACTTGGTAATCGCGAATATATCTCCTTGCTGAGTTCACAGCACCTCAGTAATACATTATTGAGCTTAAAAAATAAACAATCAGAAATAAACTTACCAATTAACAGGTCGGGTGACACTTTAACGGAACTCCTTGCTCGGGCAAGGAGTTCCCCATGATCTCTATTCGCCATGAACTATAATTTGTCGGTCTTCAAGTCGAGAGTAAACCGGTTTCTTCTAGGCAAGCGCGTTAGATCGTAGATTATAACGTTGCTTAACATCAGGCAAGTTGTAGTCAAGCGCAAGCCAATATCATGTAAAAAAAAACTTTAAATTGTAGGTTCCGGCTGTTTGTACGGCAGTCGTTAAGCCATGTCAGAGGCCCTTCAGGCAGCTTGATAAACTATCAACACCAGAGTTGGCCACTCTCATTCGATAAGAAAAAGAACTTACCAACATGCAACCACTTCAATTTGTCTTCTAAATTCAGTACTTCCGATCCTGTGAAAGAAAAATAAATAAGAAGTGGAAAAACACAATAAGATATAACACCAAAACAGAAGATATGCATAAATGTAATGGAAAATGGCATGGTTCCAAATAATTAATTATATAATGAGGTATCTATTATTACCCAAAAACAATTCCAATAAAAATGTTGTCATTTACCTCTGAATAATTATGTATGTATATTATAGGTATACCATGTGAAGTAACCACTACTGTGGTAGCTGCTAGAGACTGAATAAAAGCTAAGGCAGACAAAACAAACTTTAAATAAGTGGTCACTTGTTTGAAAGCTCATAAGTACAGTCAGCAGCCAATTCTTATAAGGCTTGATACATTTAGTTAGTTCCATGTAGATGCAGAAAATATTAAGCCATCAAGTCATTTTAATATGAGATCTGTTAGGTGACAATTTTTATGAATAATAGGTACAATTTGCATGGTATACATAAAAAAACAATTAGGAGTACATCTATCACATATGTAGACTTATAATAATTTATGTAGGTATTATAAACCAACTGAATGAACACATTATTTAAGAAGTTTATTAATTTAGTTCTAGTTTCATCAATATTGGTACAGTCGTTTTTAACATATAGTAACTATTCAATATTCATACCGTATAGGACCATAGGAATCACAGACACTAAGCTGCTAAAAACTGACTAGATTAAAAAGCTGTAGGTGTAGTGAGTCAGTTTTATTTTTATTAACTACCTACTAGCTGTCCCGGCAGACTTCGTACTGCAACCTAAACTTTTGTATAAATTAATTTAAAAAAAAATGTTTTTCCTTTTAAACCTAGACCTCCACGAACATTTCAAGACTAAGATAAGATAAATCCGTTCAGCCGTTCTCGAGTTTTAGTGAGACTAACGAACAGCAATTCATTTTTTTATATATAAATTATTATTATGTTTATGGTTAACATTCTGACTGTACCACATATCACTAGCAGCTTATAGCTTAGGGGCCATTCTGGGAACAAAGGAAACTGTTATGACCAGTGGCCAAACAATGCCACCTTTATACCACGAAATATATGTACCTACCTACTTACTTGTACAGAGATGAATAACAAATGTTTTAAATATTTCTCAGAACTTATTTTTGCCAACGTTTTGAATTTACACATGCTTTATTTATGACCAACTTTAAAAAAGGTAGATGTAAATTCAAACCATTTAAGTATTTTATGTAAGACTACATCTTACCTGATGTTAACATCAGGTAAGTATCGTTTTAGCACACTTGCTAAACAGAAACTGATTAACTCTTGGCTTACTTTTATTTACTATACATCTCCTAACTACACCGATTACATATTTAGGAATATATGGGATCCCATAGGTATCAATGGTGGCCAAAATCAGAGTGTTTTACACCTTAGCCACAGAAACAAATTAATAAGTAATTTAGTTATCAATTAATTTCTGTGCTCCTAATAAATTGAATAAGAGTAACAAAAGAAAAGTAGGTATATTATATCCATTATCTAGTACACATGACACAAGCATTTTCTTAGTGTGGGGCTAGATGGCGCTGTGTGCAATGTCCCGGAATATTTATTAAAAAAAAAACATTCTAAGAAACCATGAATGTTAATGCTGCATTGTATAAAGCACAATGTAGCAAACTGCACTGTATTATTGCCAGTTATCACCAGTTCCAAGTAACATTTCTATTTGGTTCAACTGATATGCAACTTGTAATAAGTAAGCAACTAAGCATGGCCCGTGGCATGGCTATGCAAAATTAAAAAAGGCCCTTCAATATTAATACAATATAAAAGATAATGCTTGCACTAAAACATGTAGGTACATTCTAGGTTGTGACTGTAGTTTGGCAATTCTTAGCCCATGTCAGAGGACTAAGGGTGGATTTCCTGACAATAAAAGTTCTGTATGTTTAGTAAAGCTTTATGAAAATAAGCAATAAAAACGTACCTATTGCTATCCCAGTAACAAATAGGATCTCTATGAAGTATATGTGGCCTTTATTCATAATGCACCAATCTGGAATAAATCATAATAATTTAATAGGTAATGAAACATTGTTTGTTAGATATACAGTTAGCTTTTCTAAAGATTTTCTAAGTCCGTCCCCCCCTTTATGTTGTAGTTAGAAGTAGTATGTTTAGTTTTTCTTTCCTTGTTTTTATGTACTTAGGTATTATTATTGTAAAAAATGATTATTAAACCCCAAAAAAAAGTTTATTTATACTGTTTTTTTTAACACAAAATAAGCTTACGTTTGACTATAGCCTGCCTGATGTTAAGCACCACTATAGTCTAAGATGTAGCACGCTTGCCTAGAAGAAACCTATTGTTACTCTAGACATCTAAAAAACTATTAACTAGCATCAGGTTAGCTTGGGTCATAATAAACATATTCTATAAATTCTGAAAAGTCCTTGTTTAATATACCTATACCTAATATTAATATAGAAATATGTATAATAAGTATGTATTTACAAAAAATATATATATAAGTATTATATCCGTTATCTAGTACCCACGACACAAGCGTTAGCTTAGTGTGGGGCTAGATGGCGCTGTGTGCAATGTCCTGGAATATTTATTTATTTATTTATTATTTAAATTGCCTTATTTGTGAGAAACAAAGAACTATGTAAATAAACATGTGGCCATGGTATGAAATGTTAGCAATGTATTAAAATAGATATATGTAAGAATATCAAGAAGTAAAGTTTAGTCTATAATGCTATAGCCGCTGCTAAAGATGAGAGTCCAATATTATGTGAATTCAGAAACGATTCAACAGAAGATGAGTTTATTAAAATTCTTAAGTTTCCCTAAGTTAAAACTCTTACTAGGAAAGAATGCAAAAATGAATAATTATAAGTGTTATAATTGTGTGCCTACTAATAAGAAAGCTAATATTCTAAACTTTAATTTGATGAATTGCCTGTACCTACAGTCTAGAGATAAGTTTACTAATAGGTAGCGCAAGTGATAAAATAATCACAGATTATTATGACTAGTTGTTTTAGGAAGCGGTATTTGATATGCTTGTTATTATAACATGAAAGGGAACCTCAAGCAATTAATTAATGTAAGCATAGGCGCATATAACAGGAACAAAGGCGCTTTATTTTGAGCGAACAGTGAGTGGCTATTTTTATCATATTGTGAAAAATTTGGGCAATCGTGCGTGGTAAATCGTCTTTCGTAAAATAATTTATACGTACCGAGCGTGGACTCTCCCAAATAAAACTACCTATTTAGTATACAGCTTTAAGTAGTTTCAAAGTGTAAGTTCATTTGTACACAGTAGATTTTAGAAGTAAAAACAAATCTAACCTAACTAAAATACAAAACATAACGAACATAACAATTTATGAGAATGGAATGAGAAAGGAGAAAGCGAAGAAGAAAAGAAAAACCCTTATTTTCCCGCAATAGTGATGTACTCTTGAAATCCGTACAATCGAGAAAAAACGTATCTGAGAATTTAATTTTATCTAATGGCAATTCTTCAAGTTTGGCACGAAAAAATTAAACGTCAACCAACTTTTTTTTTTGAATCTTCTTTATTTAAGGGCATGGAAATAATATATAGTGAGAGGGATGAAATAAAAAATCCTTGTTTAAGGGGGTTTTTTCAAAGAGAAAATGTCACCCCCGAACTAACTTAATACAGCCTCACCTCCTCTTAATACCTATTTTTACAATTTTATATAGTGCCCTGGCCGCCCGCGATAGCAGGTCGCCCAAAACACTGTTATACCATCCCATATTTTTTTTAAAACCATAATTTAGTAAAAAAAAACTGTCTCTCAGCTTCGCTCCGGTCACACTCTGCCAAGATATGCACAATGTCTTCCACCAGTCTGCACTCAGCGCATAAGGGGAAATCAACTCGCCCCATTAGGAATGCGAAACTATTCAAGGGTATGTGGCCAGAACGATCAATGAAGCCTAAAGGCTGTTACGAAATTAATTCGGCACATATCCGCGCCCACAAACCAGGGGGAGCGGGAGAGGCTTGGTTGTACGGTCCTGTACCAGATCCCCTTGCACCTGGACCTCTCATCGAAATACTCTCTCCACATATCCACACACTTGTCGCGTACATTTGATATTAGATCACTAAAATATGTTACACAGTCCATATCTGCTCCCTTTGTCACAGCTTCTTTAGCCATCCTATCTACAACCTCATTTCCTAATATGCCTACATGGGATTCATTGCAAAACATTTTTTTTGTTATGAAGTTTACTGACAGAGTCCAAAATTTTGTATGCAATCGGTGCTCCTCGAAAAGTCGAGTCAACCAACTTACTTGGTCAATCAAATCAACAAGACAAAAAAAATACACAAATCTTTTTTTTATTTTTACACCGGCCAATCCATTTAATGTTTGCGTAGAGGGAGTAACCTAACTTCATGGGGAGTAACGTTTGTCTTCAACACATCACGCGACATTGGCAAAATTGCGGCCATACCGCAGAGGCCACAACCAAGATTACTGTGCAATTTAAAACCACCGTACATATCTTTGACGTTCAATCCTGTGGACCAGAAAAAGCGCGTATACCCGAAAGGGACGACGACAAATGACGTAGAATCTCAGGGCTGCCAGAGTCATAAAAATTCCCCTACTTTTGTTCATACTTACACACATACACACACGTATAAAAGTTGTACGTAATCATTATTATCACCTGAAAAAGGGACTCATATAAAAATGGCACACACAGTATGTCGATAAAATTTTAAGCAGGAATAAATTATACTAAGTAGGATTTGTAAACAAAATAACTATATGTATATTTATTTCAAGGAAAACTATTTACATTGAAAAAACAAAGAATAAAGTAATAACCAACTACTTAAATAATTTGTTAATATTTTTTCTGGTTTAAAGTAAGAATATTAAAAAAAACTACTTAAACATATCTACAAATTTACAAAACGTCTTAACTAAAACTGTACATGAATATTACAAATAACAGAAATTTTCCTTTGGAATATCTAAATTCATGTACTTCATTTTTAACTTTTATTTTTGTATTTTTCTTAACAATTTTTTGTTAAAAAACAGTTTTGGTCGAAATGTCTAGAACACATGCGTGCATGTTTTGGAGGTTCCCAGTTATGTCGCCCTGTTGCATTAATCCAAATTTCACGAACGCTTGGATCCATCGGAAATCTATATAAATAAAAATAAATATATATGTGGTATATAATTAAAAACTCTAAATGTTTTTTTTTGTCATTATTGTAGTGCTTCTTTGCAGAGTGATATGCCTATATGTTGCTATGCCTATTTCGACTCAAATCATCTTTATAAAAAAATATTTTGCCTTAATTTCTTGGGTAAATTGCCAAAACGAAACTGGTATCACCAAAAACCGTTTAACCCGATCAAATTCAAAATACTGCAAAATGACAACTATGTTTGACAAACGCTTTGCGAGTAAAACAGTTTACTATACTTTAAATTTAGCCGAGTAATCTCATAAAAACAATTCATGTTTTTAGTCTTATTTTACTATTTATAATCCATATAAATAGCGTTTCAATAAAGCAGGGCTCTCATTGCTCCTAAATTAGTCATAATCAAGTCACATTGTCGTAAAAGTATCGTACTTACGTATGAAAGGATATATTTTCATCTTTCCGTTCACTACGGCTTTTACAGCCTTTTACATAGCAAATCACCATGTTCTATGAAATTTTCTTCAATAATTCACTATGTAAATCAAGTTTTTTCACACTTAGCACTCGTAATCACCATATAAAAGCAAAAATATTTTTCACGCAACTGCCATGTTGGGCGCTACCGAGTAATGACCAACGAAACAAAAAGTGAAATTTAGACAAAGACAAAATCCGATTCCTGTCTCTTTCGCTCTTAGGTTTTCTAGATATAGTTGTCCCACTCGCTCATTACTTGTCAACTCCGTCTGATTGATGCTTGAGGGTACATATCGATATTTAAATTAAAATTTCTCAGTTTGATGGCCTATCTTCCCACTTGACATTGGCAGAATTGCGAAGTTATATCTACGCAAAAGCCATATTAAAAAAAAAAAAAAAGAAGTAGAAGACAAGGTTAATTTCTCTGTGGACAACAATTCAACAAAACCAAAATATTTTAGGTTATAATTATTTAGCTTGTTGTTTATTTTTCGTTTATTAACGCATCAAATTTATATCATCAATCATGCCGGAGTTAGAAATTAAAAGAAAAGCGGATGATTACGCTGTAGTTCCATCGAAACGGACTCGCACTGAAATATCCGTGGTAGGAACAAGGGAAAAAGCTGTCGTGACTTCAGCGGTAAGAATTTCACAGATTTGAGTATTTATTTGTAATATTACCTTTTAATTGGTATATTCAGGCCAATTCTGACTATTATATTACATAGAATGGTCAGTTAATTCGATGCCTGTGCAATACTTAGCTAACTTTGAAACCAAGTCAAGATCAGAAAGTACAACAACAAACAGGTAGGTGCCTCAAGATATTTCATCCATCTCTTATGTATGTGCGTTCGTAGGGTTGAAGATCAAATTTAAATTAAATTGTTGTTTAGCTATTTCTGAGCTGGATGATATAAGAAAGGTTGATGGAAACATCTGCAAGTACAGCACAAGGGAGTACATAAGAAGTGGCGTACATAAGAGAGAGGAAGTTTATGCCTATTGCCTTGCCGTGGGTCTCATTAATTCAGCTTAAATGAGACCCACATAACATACAAAAAACTTCATAAGAGACTTGTAGATGGTAAATTTCTGTTAAATGTAATATAATTTCCAGGTTCCTCGAACATCAAACCTGTATGCCCCCATAATGCTGTTGGAAGGCCATCAAGGGGAGATATTCACAGCTCACTTTCACCCAGAAGGAAAGCATTTGGCATCAGCAGGATTTGATCGACAGATATGTATGTCTATTAATTACTATATCTTATTGTACTTTAGACCCTTGGAGCAGTTTGGAAATTCTGACACCTGAGTTGGCCACTCTCATACTAACATATACATACATTGTACATAGTTGCTGCTTGTTGCACTTTTCCCATAAGTAAGAAAAATGCAGTTTCTTTCAATATATGTACCTTAATGTAGGTTAATTAAAACCAATTGTAATTGGTAAAGCTTATAATAAAATTACTATGTGACTACCCGGATGAAAAGTTTACCACAAATAGTACTAATGTGATTATTTATATTAAGATGTAAGAAATATATTATTTATTTAGATTAGATATCATGTGACATTAAAATACTGGTAGCTGTTTACCAATGAATTTCCATATATTTACAATATTGTGAATAAGTACAATACAATACAATATAACTTTATTGCACACCAAAAATAAATTACACATACAATATGAAATGAACTTAAACTATAAATGAATGCACAAGTGGGTGGCCTTATCACCTTGAGTGATCTCTTCCAGGCAACCTTAGCAAGAAAACGAAGACAGAAATCAGTTTGGTCGGTGGCGTACAAATAAATAATAAATAATACTTAAAAATAAAACCTATAACTAAACAGAGAAAATAAAAGAAAATATAAATAATATAATACATATAATGTATAAGTACATAAGTACCTATGTAACTTGTTGCAAATAAAAATGATAATTGTATATTTCTTTTTTTTCTCATTTATTTGTACAATGGGGAGTGATGACAACATATGGATACTTCTTTCTCCATATTAATTATTGTTGACTAACTTATTTTTTCAATATGCATTTACTTAAGTTTAGTAAGTATTTAGTTCTTACATATATATTTTTTTGTAATTTTAGTTTAATTTACTCAACAATTTAATTATTTGTGATGTGTAAAAAGTTATGATATCAAGAAAAATACCAGATTGGCAACATTCATGCCATTCTTTACCCACTAATGGAGGAGCTATATTGTAAGGATGAAGTGATTTAAATCACTCTTTATGAAAGTCATGTTTAATGTACAAGGTGCAATTCAATTACCTACTTGTTTGTGAAACATGGGTACATATAAGGTCTTACAATGATTGAGAGCGCCACATTCCAGCCATCGGCATGCAACATAGTTTCTATAAACTAAATTCTTAAATATATAAATAATTATCACAATTTGAATCAGAAAGACGTCTATGTGATATAGTTTTTAACCTTAAATTTTTTGTAATTTCCAGTTCTATGGAATGTGTACGGGCAGTGTGAGAACGTGATGGTGATGAAGGGGCACACGGGGGCGGTCATGGAGCTGTGCTTCTCCCCGGACGGGGGCCGCCTGTACTCGTGCGCCACGGACCACACCGTGGCCGTGTGGGACGTGCCCACCGGCACGCGCGTCAAGAAACTCAAGGGACATGCTAACTTTGTCAATTCTGTCTCAGGTTAGTCGGTTATTCATGACTATGAGTTTATGTTTTTTACTTAGAGTAAGCTTTGAAACTAGTCATGTAATATGAAAAAGCGAGTGTGGCTCAGCGGTTCCAATGTCTGCTTTTCATCCAGACGCACCTTGGTACGAATCTGGCCCCACACCAATGACTTGTATTTTCAAGTTATGTGTGGATTTGGACTTGCTTGAAGGAAAACATCGTGAGGAAATCGATATGTTTGAGGACCACAATATCTGACGACATGCGTTTTCCGTGGAAGGACCTGGGCGCCCATCACGATGTATCTGCCCAAGAAATTTCCCCTAACGAATTAATTGTACAGGGGAGTCACGATCCTCAATCATGAGGAAATACGACAAAGAGAGATGATATTATGAAAGTTGTTTCACATGTAGGTTTGGAGTCGGCCGCGGTCAGTCATTGGATGGGTGACCAAAAAGTGGTATTTGGGCGCTTCCGTGGGTCGGATGACACGTTAAATTGTCGGTCCCTGCTGTTTGCCATAGTACGACAGTTGTGAAGCCATGTAAAGGGTTTAAAAGGGTGGTTTCAAAAATCTGGATATGACCTTACTCACTGAAAGAAAGAAAGAAAGAAAACATTTATTGTGGCAGATTTATCAGAGAAACAAACACAAGTAAAAACATAATCAACAAGCGCACATAAAATCTGCCACAACACAGCCCCAACTCAGCATAGTGCTGGTTGTGTGGAAGCAACCAGCGCTGGTATTGATGTATGTTCCTGGTGCAGGCGCGCGCCGCGGCCCCGAGGTGCTGGTGTCGGGCTCAGACGACAACACCATCAAGCTGTGGGACGCGCGCAAGCGCAACCCGGTCGCCTCCTTCGACAGCACCTACCCAGTCACCGCTGTGCTGTTTAATGACACCGCCGAGAAGGTATAGTTACACTCGGGCGCTTCTGTGGGTCGAACGACACTTTAAACTATGAATGCATGCATGAATGAATGAATGCATTTATTGTCCGAAAACTAGGTATAATACAGATGTTAAACAATGCTAATATAATAGACATTTTACATTTAGCACGCTAGTTGTAGGTCCCGGATTGTCATAGAATGGCAGTTGTTAAACCATGTCAGAGGCCCCTAGAGCGATATTAACACTAACTCTAGAGTTGGCTACTCTCATACTTTTAGTTGTTATTCTTTTGTTTACGTGGGATAAATTGGCATTTGACTACAGCCTGCCTGACACATTGCTGCAGCCTAGGGTGTTACACGCTTACCTAGAAGATACCTATTCACTTTAATTATATTATCATATGGATCATGCCACTACTGGTAGTGTTACTGGTAACTAACACATAACGATTTAAAGGTGGCTTTTTTATCATATAGTATGTTAATATTCCAGATTATATCAGCAGGTGTAGACAATGTGATCAAAGTGTGGGATGTAAGGAACAATCAGATCTCATACACCATCAAGGGGCACACAGATACAGTCACAGGTCAGAAAAATGTGTTGTAATTATGTGTTTATATCTGCAGACAATTGTGGGTCTCTTTGCTTGACTCCCTGTTACAAACAAACCATAAACCAGCAAACTTTGAAGCAAGAGTGAATCGGTTCATACTGGGAAAGCACCCTCCATTCTAGACCGTACTAATTGCTTACCTGGTCAAGAGCAAACCCATTCTGTATAAAAAAACTTGATATTTAATCATAGATAACATAATCATTTATTGACCAATAGAAAGGCCAATTTATGAACTAAAAGTTACAACAATTAGTAATCCAATTGTCTCGTCAGTTCACAAAACATAGGTTTATGTCAATTAAAAAATGTTATATAAATAATTCTAATTCTATGGGGGGGTGATGAGTCCTGCACGGACATCCCGCTGGGGTGTTTTGTGCATTTCCCCCATTTCTGCCTAACCCAGCCAGCCAAGCTCCTTGAAATATCGGAGCACGGCCTTGGGTTGCTGGCATACTAGTTCCACTCCTACTTTCGTCACAGCTGGACGCAGTCTTTAGCCTATGTTATATATGTTTTAAATACATGTTCCCCAGGCCTGGCCCTGTCCAGCGACGGTTCCTACCTCCTGTCTAACTCGATGGACAACACGGTCCGCATCTGGGACGTGCGTCCCTTCGCGGCCAGCGAGCGCTGCGTGAAGCTGCTCTCCGGACACCAGCACAACTTCGAGAAGAACCTGCTGCGCTGCGCCTGGGCACCGGACGGATCTAAGGTTGGCATGTTTCTCAACAAACACCACCTCTATAGTGCTCCCTCACTCCTTCTTGAGTCGTATTTCCTTAGGAGAGTTTTCCTTTTTATTATTTTCCTTAGGGGGCAGATACATTTTGTTAGAGAGAGTTAAGTCTTATAGTGCTAACAGAAAGCTAATGAGAACTGATGTGGAATAAAATATTATTACATAAGTACACACATATAATTAAAAACTATTCTCTTAGTAAATTTTGTGAGATACGTAATGTCTACTAGATAACAGCTATAAATACATACATTTTTTTTTAAACATGTGTATGAGTACTATGAGTAAAGTAGTATGAGTGAGTATAGAAACAACCAAACTCAACACAAGTAATTACAAATACAAAATTACTTGTGTTATGAGGTAATATGCGATTATTTGTGTTGAGTCTGGTCTTTGCTATTTATAATAAGTACGTATTTACTAAAGAAGTCTATGTAAGTTTTATATCCGTTATCTATTAATCACGACACAAGCGTTAGCTTAGTACTAGGTGGTGCTGAGTAATATGTCCTGAAATATTTATTTATTGACTGTCCAGGTGAGCGCGGGCTCCGCAGACCGGCACGTGTACGTGTGGGACACGACGTCCCGCCGCGTGCTGTACAAGCTGCCCGGACACCACGGCGCTGTGAACGACGTGCGCTTCCACCCCAGCGAGCCCATCGTGCTGTCTGCCTCCTCCGACAAGCAGATCTACCTGGGGGAGATAGAACACTGAACTTATGTATCTGCTAGTAATATTATCATCATCATCGGGTACCATCTTCATATAGAAGTTTGGAGGTCAATTGGCAAAATTTTCAGCGATACCGTGTTGCTTCTTTTAGATGTGGATAGCTCAGTCAGCCAGTTATTAATGTCGTCTAGCCACTTCATTCTCTGACGTCCTGGGATTCTTTTCCCCGGAATTTACTAGTGTACAGTGATGCTGTAAATGTAACTTTAACCACTGTCAGCATCCTTAGACATGTAGCATGGTTCATTAAGTGATAGTATATAATTTATAGTATGTGTGGAGCATAGGCAATAAATAGGTAATGATAATTTTCCACTTGTCTAAGGGTCTATCTTTGAGTGGAGAAATTTAATTTATAATGAGGATGATGGCCTGAATCATTATTCACAGATCAGTTTTCAAACAAGAAACTATTGTAAAGTTTGTGTATGCAAATTAATGTGTTATGTGGTGATGTTGTTCCTCCATATTATTTAAACTATTAAACTACATACTATTGTTATACATTTGCATCATGCAGCATTTTGTCATTTATGGATTGGTGTCCACATTTTAAGAACTGACTGCCATTGTAAATGTTAGTTGAGGTATTTTTAAGGTAATTAAGGATAAATTAAAAAATAAGCTTTTCAAAAACATGTTTTTATTTAACCTCTAGGCCCTGCGCAGACAGCACACTTTTTGTGCGATCGAGTCTGCGGCGCACAAAAAGTCTGCATGGCGCGCAAAAAGTCGGTCGCGGATATTTCACCTCAACGCACACGACGCACATCTTCGATCATTTTGTCGGCAGAGCTGTAGGGACGTAGACGCTATGGAAATCGTGCAGAGATCGCGATTACATCGACCTCTGGCGCCATGATAATAGATCGCGTGCGTTACGTCCACCCCTAGCAAATGCAGATTGCCGACTAAAGTGTGCGCCGTCTGCGTTAGCGCGCGTTGAAGCAAACGTTAAATTTTTTTCACACACTTTTTGTGCGGTGCGGTCTGCCCGAATACACGGTTTTTTTGTGCGCCGGACTTTTTGCGCGTCGTGTGCGTTACTGCGCATAGGTTCTATTTTCACACGTGCGTCACGGATAGTCTGTCGTCTGCGCAGGGCCTTAGGATCTACTATTTTTTTTTTATAACTTAGTCTGCAATATACTTTAGCTTATGTAAGAAATTACTGAACAAATATCACAGGACTCAAATAAAAAATAAATAATGTTTGATAAGCTAAAACTCTTCTTAGAAGCAAAGTGATTGTGGTGGGGGCATCTCGGGTACAAATCCCATTTTAAAATCACTGCTGCTAAAAGCTTCCATATCTTCTTGTGACAGATCTTCCATTTTGCTATACACATTTACATCCTGGTTTCCTTGTTCAAATACATTTGTAGTTCCAAAACCAGTTTGAGCTTGTGTATTTGGCTGTGGAAATATATTTGCTTGTGTTTGTGTGAATGGAGATCCTTGATTGAAGGTAGATTGTGATGCATTAGCAAATATACTCGCAGGATTGCTCTGTTGTGGTGAAGTAAAAGGATTCTGACTTGCTTGAGCGAAAATGGACTTTGCTGCATCAGTTTGAGGTCCAAACACATTAGATGGAGGACCCATTTGCTGGTTATTCTGATTCTGCACATTAAATACACTACTGGCTTGACTAAACGGGCTTTGGCTCTGATTGGCTTGTGCAAATATTGATTTAGCAGGGTCAGGGGCAGCATTGTTTTGGTTGAAAATTGATGGAGTTGCATTTTGGGCAAATGTTGATTGTGTGTTGTTTTGGCTGAAGATTGAAGAGGCTTGGTTGCCTTGTGTGAATGGAGTTGTTTGAACAGCACTGCGGAATATAGAAGATGCAGGAGCATTTCCAAATCCAGGGTTCTCTTGAGCCGTGTTGCCAAAAGGTGAAGGAGCATTCTCTCCGTTGTAAATTGAGCGCAGCATTCTGGTTATGTTGGCATTCTTTTGCAGTAGCTGTTCATATTTTGCTCTTGCATCCTTGAAGAGATTGTTCATGTGGCTAACCTGAAATTAGATCATCAGATTAGCATTACAGAGATGTACAATATAATAATATATGTACCTACTTACAATTTAAGTGACATAAATTTTAAGGTAGATCTTAAAAATAAATGACATTGGTTGTGTCACAGTCAGTGGATTACAATGCAAGGATTGACTTGGAAGAGTACAAACATAAAATGTTGTTGATTTAAGTAGATAGCTTTATTGAAATCTACTTACAGCTTGTTCCACATTGTTGTTAGCTTTTGCTTCATAAATAAACAGCCTCGCTTCTTCAAAGGACAAGTCATCAATGCCGGGGAACGCTGGCTTCTCTTTGAAAGGTGCATATGAAGAGAGAAGCCACTGCCCTCCTCGCAGGGCTGCCTGGATGTCCGTCTGAACCTGCTGGATGAGCTGCTCATCCGTGGCAGTCGCTGGAGCAGCAGCTTGGGGTGGTGCATTCGCTGAAATACATAGACATGTAACAGCGCTTTCTCCCAGATTTAATGTTATGGAGTAGCTATGTGTTGTTATAGTAAGGTTAAGTAATAAATTATAAAAGTTGTAAATAATACTTACAGTGATAAGAGTATTTTGATCCATAGATATGGTCAAAACGACAGTTTTGTCCGTAGCGACAGTTGCCTTGCTGGAAGAATTTGCATACAACCATAATTAAGTTTATTACTGAATTAAGTTATCAATATACTGCTATGCTAGTAAGAAATTAGAATCTGTTCACATTCAAGATACAATGGAGGTGGAATTAAAAACATTAAATTGAAATTGAAAATATTTCCATTAATTCCATTTTCCTTTCACAATTTTGTTCAACATAGTGACAATGAGTGACGCTGACTGACTGACGTGACGGTTAGCTGTCACAATGACGTTGAAACAAAAAACATGAAGTTGAGAGAATAGACATTGACAACTTTGCTACTTAAAAAGTAATTTTCTGCATTTTCCAAAATTTCAAAAAATAAACACAAAATTTATTTTAAAAAGATGGAAATTCGAGAAATGTGAATAAGATATAATTAGTAAAAATGACTAGATTAGAACTTACTCTGGCTATAATAAAGCCACATGCTGTTAAGAATCCGATTGCAGTATCTTACATCAGAAACATCCTGAAGAACAAATTCATCGTTGTGAAGACCAAAAGAGTCGCTTTAGATTCCCGAAAAGCTGGAGATTTCTACAAAGAACACGAAGGAAAATTCTTCTTTAACCGTCTAGTCACATTTATGACCAGGTAAGTAATTGCGTTCATTCATAAATTATCTTCTTATACAACTGTCCTTACCTTGAAAAAGGGTGCTTTGTAGGGCATCATGTCAAATTACATTCAATTACTGCACTCCACATTTCTAAATAGATTCGTCATTTCAATAATGCTTTTACGATTTTGTAACCATAAAATAAATACCGATGTTTTAGTGGCTCCGTAGACCTGCATGTGATTGGGCACACAGATGCTGTGCAGCTGTGGCGACAGATGCTCGGCCCCACCAGCGTGTACAAGGCTCAGTTCCAAGACCCATACTGCTTGAGAGGCATGTTTGGCATCTCTGACACTAGGAATGTTGCTCATGGATCTGGTAATCAAGCTTTTGCTCTGTTGATGTTGTTAATTGTCACAAAAGAAGAATGAATCACAAGATAGTAACATATCTGTTACTCATTAGATCCAAGTAAATGATGAACATTTGGTTTTAAAATATCAGTTTCATAATAGCTTGAAATACTTAACAAATATAGAACACCATTAATGAATGAATGATAGTAATTCTTATTTTTTACTAATTTTACAGATTCACCAACATCAGCTGAGCGCGAGATCAAATTCTTCTTCCCAGAGTTCTCATTCTATCGATGGCACAATGATGAAGAGGTCCAGTACAGAAAGGGGCCTATTATATTCAACAGACATTTGTTTCAACATGTTCGGAAATTATAGCACAACTATTAGAAAATATTTTAAGTCAGTTTGCATGTGTGTATAATTTGTTTGTTATAGTTAATTCTATTGTGTGATAGACCTTTCTGTTTGTATTATGTATTGCCTATTCAGAGTGTAATGTAGTTTACATTTGTAAAGGCTGAGATGAAATTGATGATGGTAGAGCCTTTTTTTTAGTTGTGAATAAAGAACCAAAAATCCAACAAAGCTGTGATTAGACTATCCTATTCAGAGTGTAATGTAGTTTACATTTGTAAAGGCTGAGATGAAATTGATGATGGTAGAGCCTTTTTTTTTTAGTTGTGAATGAAGAACCAAAAATTCAACAAAGCTGTGATTAGACTATCCAATGGAGTTTATACCAAGTTTTTAAAGGTTGTATAGTTTAGCAAGTCAACTTTTATTCCAGCATTAATTATGTTGATGTAAATCTGCTGTGCCAGATATGATGGATCTATGATCACTAGATGTATTATGTTGAATGTAATTCAATAATAGTTCAGTTTATAGAAATACAATTTCTATTTCAATATAACCCCTTTTATTTTCTCCAAAGAATCAATGTTTGGATAATACAATAAATTGTATTTAAATATCCAAAAAGTTATAGAAACACTGTACACCATACAAACATTACATTATATTAATAGTTACAACAACAATTAAACTAACAAGGCAAGAACCAGTTGAGATCACAAGAATTTGATGGACGGGACGGGACCATAACATTAGTAACTTCAATTTCTAGGTCTAAATATTCATAAAAATTGACATAAAAATTCATAATTTCTTAATTAGAAAGAAACTGCACTGGCGCAACACACTTGTCTTTAAATATCACAAGAATTTTAGTTTTTACAGAAGAATTGGCAAAATCAATTGACACATGTAAACACATTACTTCTATCTCACCTTTGCAAGTGTAAATGTAAGTAAAAGTGATATTATGAGAAGTAGTGTTTATAATAGGTATTGATTTGGCCAATAGTCCAGTAGTTTGGCAAGATTTTGGTCCGAATGGTAGTTTGTGTGGGGCCGTGGTCACTCTCCAATCTTGACAAAGACTTTGGGTCGGGAGAACACCTTGATGCCCTCTTCCAGCTTGGCCAGCTGCTTCTCCAGCTCCATCTTCCTGTTCCGCATCCGGAGGGTGTCTGTCTTCACAGGTAACTTGTTCAGTTCACTTACTAACTCTGCAAAACCTGTAACATGGGAAATAAAATATTTTAAGTAATTAATTTACTACCTGATTAGTTATATTAAAAATTGTAACTACTAGGACTTTATTAAAACTGTTTTTGATGCTCAAAAATGTGGATCGTAAGTTTGATTCTGAAATTGTGCAAACAACGCAGGTTCCTTATTGGCAGTGGAATATTGTTCCAACATTTTGATGCAGCATAGCGGAAGCTACCTCTGAAAGCAGCAGTGGCACATATTGAAATATGTGTTTGTTGTTAGTAGTCTTTATATTTATACTCAGATGCAGTAACTCCATGTTAGCCCAAGTTAGGCTTGGGATTTGTTAGTTTTTGTCCTAAATTATCATACTTATACTGACTATTTCTAAGCATCCTGAGTGTCTCCTTGCGCTCAGTGTCGGGCAGAGCCACATGTCCAGCCGGGCACTCATCTGGGACAGGCTCTCCATGCGCCGGCTCCTTGCGCTCTCGGAGATACTTGGGAAGCACACCTTTTTGGTATCCTGAAATTGAGACAAGATTCTGTTAATTTTAATAAATAAACTGTATGAATCTAGATAACGTCTCGTGATTTTAATGTTTTACATAAAAGATAGACAGATATACCTGATGGTAAATATGGATCTTTGTCTTTTCTTTCTAGGATAGAGTTGAGCCTACTGTGGTTCCTCTCCCCAGCCATGGCCTCGTCTCCGGCGCGCTGGGGAGGCTGGGAGAGGAGCGGTGAGCTCCTGTAGTGGCTGCTGTCGCCACTAGCCTTCATCTTAGCCTCATCATCAGCATCCTTCTTGGGATATAATACTGTCAAATTTGCACTGTCAGCCAGTTTTTGAGAAAGATTTGTTTCTATTGTTTGACATCCAATATCTCGCAGCCGGCCAAGTTCCAATGATTCAATGGACTTATTGTCTTCATCGCCCGACTCCTCGGCCGGCTTCGACTGCCTCAACTCTTTCCTCCGCAGGAACTCTGCCATGTCTCCCTTTTTGATTCTTATCTCGGGGTGCTTTTTGCGTGTGCTAGTGGAACTGGTTTTGCCGACGTTGAGACAGAGCTTGCCGCTCTTGGTGGAAGGAGAAGACTTCACCTGGCCGAGCGACGAGCCCGGGGACTGGTTGCTCAGCCGAGGAGGGTGCACCGCTTTCATCGTATACTTGGGTTCTTTCGGTGATTTCCCTTGTATTAATTTAAGCTGCTTCATATTTTCCCTTATGAAATTCTTTTTTTGCTCCTTCTCTGAAATGTAAGTGGGCTTTTTTGAAGTCATTGAATACTAAAATGGGAGATTGACGTTGAAAGTCAAATCAAATATACTCACTCGGCTCAGGAAAAATACCCTTCAAAGTATACATCGCTACAATGATACGGTAACAGAATCAAAACATAGAAAATAAGCACTCATTATTTAGAGTCCAACAAGGAGCACACTTTTCTAATATCTGCAATTGTTCATCTTCAAGCACTTAAAATATTTTCTAAAATAAATTCTAAGATTTTTGTAAGTTGCGCTCGGTTTTTGTCACTTTTTCAAACATCTGTCAAAACAAAACGGTTTATGGTCAGTTACAGTTTGTTTCTGGCCGTTATTTGTTTTTAAGATTGACCTTATTTGATAACTTCCGGTGCATCATAGACAAAGTGGCGCGGGCGGGAAATAATTCTAGTTTCATGTCAGGATCATCTGAATAAGTTGAAATACTAATAAATAAAAAGGGCATTATCGTTATTACCTTGGTGAGTAATCCTATCCACTTAGCAAGTGATAACAATTTCATAAAAGGCACAGATAGCGAGCCTATTTGGATAAAGAACTATCGAAGTTTACGTAGCGGAAATTGACGTGAATAGAACCTTTTCGGTTAGGTACATTGATGAAACGTCATTGTTTGAAGCAAAGAATACTATTACCCTTTTAAAAAAGGTTTGAAGTACCTATTGAAGTATTTATTTTTGACGAGTTGACCTACTGAACTTTTGTCTACCATATTTTTTTATTTATCACGTTTAAGTTGTCATTGTACCCAAAAATAAAATTACGACGATTCAATAATATAGTTGTAGATCTAGTAGTATTGTTGTTATTGATAAAAGGGATGGGTTTATTGTATAATTTTTGAATTATTTGTTGTTTGACGTCCTCCGGTACTGTATACCTACGTAAAATCGACTAAAGTACTAGAGACATGGCGTATACGTTATCGCCGTCGATCAGCAAGTACAAAATATCACGGCGCGGCCGCAAGCTGCAGATATCTGACGACTCCAGAACATTAGTGGCTTTACCTAGAGATGTTCCTGAAAGAACTTGGTAAATATAATATTGGTTCAAATATTTTTGTCGTTAACAGAAGCCTGGGGTTATTTACACATAATATAATCGGTCTGTTAAATGCATAGTCAGATGATCAAATACTCCAAATTGTGGGTATCTACGCAAAGAACTAGGTCCTACCCTGTGCGTGTAGGTATGTACTTAAGACATGGATAAAGTTTGAAAAATATCTAAAAAATAATTGAAATTTAAATTTATTTTTTCACTAACGGTCGTTGAGCGAATTAATTTTACACATGGAACTAATATAAAGAGGGATGAAATGAAAATCCTTGATTGTACATATCTGACATCGGCGTCTAGGGCCGAGATTCTCCAGAAAGAGGAGAACGACCTGGTGGTGCTGGATATCCGCGAGGAGATCGTGGAGGCGGCGCTGCAGGAGGGCTACGAGCGGTACATGGAGCGCCAGGTGTCTCCCTTCACCGTCAACTGTGCTGCGATAGCTTGGCTCAAACTCATTGACTGGTTAGCACTGCTCTGGTCTTCATGTAGTAGGCAGTCATTGCCAACAGCTAATAACGCCTTCGTTCAAAATTTCATTGAGATAAAAGTTGGAATTTTGCTAGTTTAAAACCATATTGACACATCTCTTAGATCTGATTTGAACTAATTTATCGATCTTCAAGTCGTGAACTCTTCGAACGTCCTTGAGATCAGCATGTTTAGGTTTGAAAGTAAAAGTTTCTAAATTTATTTGTAGGTACATTAATTTATTTTAATTGCAACTGGCTATCACTTGACCATAGTTTGCCTGATTATAAGCAATAGCATTGGTTTGCGTGTCATATTAATTGCTATTTCCTTCCCTCCAGGCACTTCTACCGCCACGACCCAGGCGAGGAGCCGAGCTCCTACCCTCCCTGCTACATCCCCAAGCGCGAGGAGTCGTGGCTCTCCGACCAGCCTCCGGAACCATCTCCCAAGGACTCCTGGTGCAGACACGAGCTGAGTGTAGTCGAGGACTCTGCTGATGAAGGGATCCCGCATGTGGCGAGCAGTTCCTCGCTAGACTACCCTGTGGTGGAAGATATACCTAGGGAGTATTGGTGAGTGTTGCTCTTGAGGTTTTTACAGGCGTTTAATAAGTCAAAGCTATAGTTGAGAATGAGTATAGTTTCTCATGAATGATACCATACGTGGCGACCATACTATCCTTGCGACTTGACTGCCCAGTCGTTTAGGGACCTTCCTAAGTAGTATTGAATATTTGCTCTTGAGGTTTTTACAGGCGCTTATTAATTTTAAGTCCCAGGTCTTTTCTTTATGGTATGACAAATCGGAACCATAAACGGTTGTGGCTTAGAAAAGTAGTAAATATTCCATTTCGATATGCGATGTTCAGGCTGAATTGTCTCCAGGTTCCCCGGCAAAGTGCTGTTCCAGTACTCAGACACGCAGCTGAGTGGCAGTATACCGTCCGACGTGAAGGACCAGTTCATTGACAGCTTTGTGAGTATTTCTCGTCTTATTGTATCAGTTGATTTAAAAGTGATTACTGTACGCATTTGGATCAGAGAGGGAAATAAATGATTTTCCGGAACTTGCAACTTAAAAACGGGCTGTTTAGTTATTCGGGGATCGAGCCCGCGTCTACTTAATCAAACAGAAGCCAGGCACTAACAATTGAACTAACAAGTTATTATTCTGTATTCCAGGATTCCGAGCTGCATCCTGCTGACAGTGAATTGCTCCAGAAGGTCACGGACTACAGCACTGACCTCTCCAGGAGGGTAAGCCATTGAATTGTAGTACTTGTAGCTCTGTCAGAAAATGTATTGTTTTAACCACAAAACAATGAAACTTATGGTACCCTGGAGAAATATGTAGTGTTTTTCGCTGCGACAAAACACTACATTTTTCTCCAGAGTTTCATTTTCGATTTCCGCAAAGTAACGCCTTATTCAATATCTTACTTATGGTACCGTCTATTTGAGTGTATATTTTTCGTAGATCTTAAAATCCATAGTGGGTTCCTCGAGGCAAGCGTGCAACATCGATACGTGAGTTAGGTCCAATCAATAAATACAGTTGTTTTTCAAATTACGATCATCAAAATCATTAGAATCATTAAAAGGTTTTGCGTGAATTTATTGTTGACTCAGTATATAAACAATACGTATTTTTATAAATAGTGCAATTAGCATGTGTTTAATTTCTTCAAACAAAATATACATACATGTCTACATTTCAGAAAAATATAAATTTCATATTCTCCCAGGAGTCTCAGTACAGCGCGCTGAAGACCACGACCCCGGTGGAGGGCTCGCTGCAGGGCGCCGGCGACTCCACGCTCGTGCGGACCAGGGGGAAGAAGGCAGACAAGGGCAGGATGCTGGCCAGAGCTAGGTGAGGGACTTACTGGATATTTGGCAAAAATAACGATACGTTAGACCATTAGTCATTACGCAAAAAAATAAATCCTGGACAAGACATTTTTCGAAAATTTTCAGCCAAAAACGAAACAACAATCATAGATAGATAGATACGAGTACCCTATGTAGGTACAGTTTTGTACAGGGCACAAGTCTTAACTGTAAATTAGTTTGGTCCATCTTTCGCTGAATAAATGATTACTGAATACTAAAAGATAAGTAATTTCGTATGAGTGTGGTCAACGCTGGTTTTAGTTTTCAATCCGCCCTAAGTGCTGTGCTTACAAGGCTTAACGACTAATACAATCCTGCTTATTGAAAATTGATGTTCCCTAAAGTAAGAATTTACACTTATGTAGACTAGACAACAGCAGATGGACAAAGAGAGCCACAGAATAGATATACCTTTGAAGAAAACCAGAAAGTGACCAAGGAAGAGGAGGGATGTGTTTCACGAAGTCTGCGGTCCTGATTGGATGAGGAAGGCGAGAGGGAGAAGAGTGGAAAACAATAGGACAGGCCTTTGCCAAGCAGGCAACTTCTGCTGACAAAAATTGAAACTCGAAGTGAAATTTATAACTAACATATAAATTTAGGTGGCAGTAGAATAAAGGCTATATTATTTTTTATTTTATTTAAAGTAAAAAAAAACTCCTTCCAGTGTGTGCGTGCGGTCTCGCGGACAGCTGCTACCACCGCTGGCATCACGCTCCCGGGTGTCTCTCATCTCCGACTGCAGACTGAGGAACCTCCGGTCAGTACACCAGCCTCATTACATTACCAAACTAACGGGTGACTCTAGAGCTAGAATAATTTACATGGCTATCTAGTCTTATAGTCCTGAGACTAACTTAGCATCCGTCTTCAAGTCTAAAGACTATCGCCATGCATTAATTTATGTTCCGGCAGCTTGACAGCCAGTTTCATTCTAGTTTAGGCTTACTCCACTTTAGAACACAGTGTTTGCTTGCGCAGATATCATTAGGAGTAATCTAATGGTCATAAGCCTGAGTGTAAAGTGATAAAAAAATTATAAGGGTTTTCAGTTACCTTTGTGAAAAACATTTTTGACTGTCATAAAGATAATCCTATGAAAACTTTTGACACGAATTTGAAATCGTGACTTGATTGGTGGATGATGTAGTAATGGTAAGCGAAGTACACACATTTCATGAGAACCTGCAAACTCATTAGGTACTTAACTTTGCTACTCCACTCTAACTTTTATAAAAACCATCAAAACATTACTTTCACATGAGTAAAGCACCCCCAATACAATACCTGCTATTGACGCCAGCACGGCCACTTCACAAGCGGAGTCTAAATAGTATAATACAATACGGCCAGGGTAGAAGTGGTACGTCGTGGGAACAGCGTGGCGGCGCGCACGTGCAAAACTAGGCCCAATACACCACTGTCATGATGGCAACCCTTCCAACACAGCGATATAGTGCGTGTTTATGAAACAAATAGTGAGGGTCTCTTGTGGAAGACGTAGTTTCTTGGACTTAGGAAATTGTGTATGATATTATTTTTGACTCGTGATTGGATTCTCGCTCGCCCTAATCGTCAAGATTATTTGTAAACTCTGTAACCAAAGACAGATTGCTTTGGAACTTCAAATGTATCTACTTCCTTCGTTAAGTCAATAAGGAAAAGAATCCCGTTTCTGTAAGACATCCAAATACTCTTCTTAGTCTTAGACGTCTCAGTACCAAAAAGTCTCTATACAGCGCCAAACTA
Source organism: Macaria liturata (assembly GCA_964023185.1). Taxonomy (NCBI): domain Eukaryota; kingdom Metazoa; phylum Arthropoda; class Insecta; order Lepidoptera; family Geometridae; genus Macaria; species Macaria liturata. The sequence continues at coordinate 743,070 of OZ026827.1, read as the reverse complement.
GATACCCAATATAGCCAATAACCATCCTGTATAAAAGTTCACGTCAGTCCAATGGCCTTTACCTTTTGTTTTGATAGTGTCGGCCTACCTCCAGGGGAGGGAGGGAGGCAGGGGTATAAACTTGTATGTTGTGTTTGATGAATGCATCGCCGCATGAAGAGATGCTTTATTGATGTGGACACTTGTGGAGTGACAGCAGGGTTGCTACTGTAGACAAGTAAATTGATCATTTCAATTTCCAATATTTTTTATTGTAAGAAATTTTGATGGAAGGTGGTCCCTTGAAAATAATGTCTTGGATCAGAAATATGATGATTTCAACACCAACAAAAGGTTTTTTGTTACGTACAATGAAAACTTTAGGCTTTAGACCACTAGCTCACCTGAAACGACAACTTCATCATCATCATCATCAGCCTAATAGGACCCACTGCAGGGTATAGGCCTCCGCCCTCTTACGCCAATACTCCCTGTCTTGCGCTGTTCTGGCCCAGATGTTTCCTTCTAACTTTCTAATATCATCCAGCCACCGTTGCACAACTACGGCATTTAAATTATTTGCTTCTGAGGCGACTATTATACAAAATTTATTTCTACTAAAAAACAAGTTGTGCTAATGTAGCGTACTGTAAATAAATTGTTGTAACCTTAGTAACTTACTATTTATATCCCAATAACTTATATTTATGAATTTAAATCACTCTCCAGCCACCCCTGGCAGTAACCAGTCCACACCAGGTGTTCGGGTCACCTCATGCAATGCCCCGCATTGATCTCAGTGCTTTATGTATACTTTGCAACTTGCACAATGGGATAATGCTACGTAAACCGTTTTACTGCTTCACAAACATACAATGTAGGGCTTAGAAATGAGTAAGTGGTTGTTGATGCTTGGTTTTATTTTATGCTAGGTTTGCTATAGCTTATTCTTTGTGCGGTTGTGGTTATCAGGTAACCTAGTGGTCTAATGCCTGATGTTTGAGTGTGAAAAAGTCAAAAGTCTCTCTCAAATACAATGTAACTAGGACTTAGAAATTAGTACATGCTTGTTTATTCATGGTTTTATTCTAGTACAAGATTGGTCCATCTTATCCCTTGTGTGGATCACTTCAGGTGACCTGCTGGTCTGATGCCTGACTGTCGAGTGTAAAAAAACAAAGGCTTTATCTAGTCTAGTTTTCTTCATTATTGTGGGTCGTGATAACCGCACAATTGGTTTATTGAGGGAGTGAAACTTACTAGATATTGGATTAGCAATTGTGCACAACCAACAAACAACAATCCGCAATATACTCGTATTTAATATAACTTAACATAATGTATTCAGTGTCTATTTGTTTTCAAATGACTACAAAATAATTCCACCTATTCCGACGACACAGAGTCATCAAACCTTTCAGCGCTCATCACGACCTCTTTTCATCACCGTCATCGATTTACGACCCACTCGGCATCCAAATAAATTCCCTATAATATAACCCAATTCCGCAAAAAAAACTAAAAGCAGAAACGTCCATTACGAGGATTTATCGAGTGGCGCGACAACACAAATAACAAAATGGAATAAGAGCGTGCACATCTTTATTTTCCCGACGAGCGCCGGGAAATATTTCCCGTGTTACGTGTTACATCATTTTTACGTGTCTACAAAGCATTCTATACAATGGGACAAGTCGGCACGTCGACGAAACAAGGGTCCGATAGCTTGGTCTCTTCCCGGTGTCTCTGGTTTTAACCAACTGTCAAAAAAGAGGAGCGTCTAGAATTTTTAGTAATTAGGTATTTTATTCGTAAATGTTTCATAGACTCCAGTGAAACTAATCGTTTATGAGTTGGATTAGCAAATTTTACTATTTGATAGATAGTAGGAGGTGTGCTCAATCAAACTCGTTTGGGTGCTAATTCAAAACAATTTTCCAAAAAAGTCTTCATAAAACTCTGGTGTTCATAAAATAAAGTAGTTTATAATGGGGTCCATAATATCCATCACCTAGTTCCTATCTCATTCATGCGAATCAGTTCAGGTTGTCAATGCCTTTGTTATATATTATATTTATTTGTAGTTGTTATTTAAGTATATTATTTTTATCCGTACCATTGGGATCGTACCTCAGGCCATCAAATCAAGGGCCGCAGCCCGCGGGGCCCGGGGGGCGCCGATAGAGCGCGTTTTAATCAAAAGGGCCCCAACTATAACGCAATACGTTCTACTCCTACCTACTGAAACGAACGGTAATCTAGCTTCAATACAAATTGCCAGATACGAAGTCTTGTTGGCCAAGTAACAGTAGCTTGTGTTCGTACTTTTTGGTATGATTTTGAAAATTGTGAATGAAATTTGAATCAATACATGGTTTGAACCATAACAAATCATTGTTTTGCCTCTACTGGGTTGCCCAAATCTTATATTTGGCGTTAACTTATATCTTTGCTTATGTGCTATCCCCTCTCGATACGTTCTTGAGTTTCATTTCTCATTTCTAAAGATCGTAGCTCCTCTCCAGTAATATATTTTTGTGGATATGTAGAGTTGGAAGTCCAAGGATCACGCATATTGTCAGATATGTTTATTTTATCTTTGTATGTAGTTATCTTGCTGTTATAAGTTTGTACGTCGCCACTTTCAATAGCACAAAGAAGAGAGGTACGGCCTAATTCCGGGGATATTTGCGCTATTCAATTAATTCCCATTCGCCATTAATTTGAAACGGTTCACGCGGTTTACTATCGCATGGTTTGCTTTAGAGATGCGCTTCTAGTTCAGCCATTTATCTATTTATTGGTTTACGCTAACTAAGCTCTATATAGACACCCTCTGTGAACACATGTAATTTCGTTGGTTTTCGCAAAATCAATCCGGTCTTCAATTTATTACCTCTTGAAGACATTCTGTAGTTTGGTAAATTCTTTCTTTTCAACAATTAATTTGTTTTACGGGGACAGTGGTGTAATTAGACACTCGTTTCTTTGCTTGTTTAATTATTTTTCTATTGTTATACATTTATATGGTATTTCTCCGATTTAGAGTCTGATTCAGCTCAGTCCAAACCATTCGCTTATATCTATTGAATTTCGGCAAACCAGCACGAGTCCCATATGTACTACACGGCGGGTCGACACGTGCGTACATTATATCGTACCCAATGTACTCGTAAATGAAACGCGGTCGTCTCGAGATGATAACAAAAGAGGTTAATAGCTATTGCCGCTACTCCGTGGATAATCGCGGCTTAGATACTCAGCGTGGAATATTGGTTCGGCGCCCGTTTAACTGATTACTAATTGGACAAGTAATCAGACTCAACGTCTCTGTATCAATTAAAGTAAAAACAAGCATGTGGCTACAATCGGCATGTACCTACAGTATAAATATTATATTAGTAGTTAGTAGACTCGTACGATAAATGATCAATGAAAATTTTACTGACCCAAGGAATAGAGAGAAGGAAATAGATGGCTGATGAATAATCTCAGCCGGGTACCTGGTGAGGAATTTCAATCGTCATGCTTGTGATGTACTGTAATATAAGTATAGTATTTGTATATTTTTCCATATTTTAGTGTTATAGAGTTACCCCTACTGAAGCTTAAGGTTGATTATTGCTTATGGAATAATTATTCTAGGTATAATGAGTGAATCTATAGGCTGTAATCATGGCACTAGCCCACCAAAGCGGGCACACTTAGTGGGCCGCAATCCGGGGCCGTAATCTCTTCATTATCACCCTTTGAACATGCCTACTAAACATTGATACAGGGTTTAGAGGAGCTTTGCAGAGCTGCGCCGGATTTAATTACTATCACCTGCCTAACTGATTAAGTAGGTACATTACTACATATGTAGATAACTTTTCAAAGACAGTTAGATATGATACATCATCGTCACAAATTCAACAGCGAGGCCCTTGTCTGTGGAGCATGCGCTATAGAATAGAATAGAAAATTCTTTATTGCAACACACGATAATAATTACAAAGAAAGAAGAAAAATACTTATACTAGTGCCACAAGTGGCATCCTTATTGCTAAAAGCAATCTCTTCCAGGCAACCATTGGATGGAAAGGAATAAATAAGAGATTACAAAGGACGTGGTATACAATAAAAGGAGAAAAGATTAGATTAAAAACATAGAAAACATGTTTCTCTGTAAAATGCAATCTGCAAAACAGTGGGTAGAGCAAAAGTTTGTTGAAAAAAGATGATGTAAATTATTGTAAATAAATCTCTTCAATGTATTACTACTACTATTATATAATATGGTACTGTTGGTTGCCAATACCTGTTAACAGCTAAGGCAATGAGACAATCATATTTATACACTGAGACAGAGATTTTTACCCATAAATAACGTAATATTATTAACCGTCTGCATGGCTTGTAAAAGAAGATAGATCGTAGACGTTGCTTAACATCAGGCAAGCTGTAGTCAAGCGCGAGCCTACCTCATGTCAAAAAAAATTAAGAAGAAGTATAAGCTGTAACACACTTTGACATGAAATACTGGATAAGTTATGGTGATGCTACATTATCAGGCAGCCAAAAACTATGCGTAAGTTTAATACCTATTGTGTTCTTAGAATATATTTTAATTCAGCACCGATACCTTCTTATAATAAATATAAAACATCTCACACCTAAAACGAAATTCTAGAAGGCCATCGATATACAAACTCTTAGTTTATGGCTTTAAGTAGGTATATTCCAGATTATTATGATAACCATAATCTTCTGACTTTCCTTAGAACAGTTCAAACCAAATTGTTCTCTGTTTCACAGGTCAGTGGCGGGATGGAGCCGGGTCAAGAAGTATCGGCCACTGACCCCGCTATCACTGACCCAACATATCTCGAAATAAATACATGAAAATGTATACATTCAAATGTATGGAGGGTTTTCGTAGCCGGAGACGGGCTCATTATAATGATCTCGATTTAATGAGGGACTAGTGCTCGCCGGTGCCTCGGTTGCCATAGGGATATAACTGGCCATGGGACGAAAGCAACCATGAATTAAGTGACGCTTAAAGGGGATTAGCTTATGATGTAGATAGTTAGGTAGAAGTGGGTATGTGAGTAAATACAATATGACGGCAAATGTTAACAAAAAATGATGATAAACCCGAGTTAAAAAATATCGTACTGATTTATTATTATGGAGGTATACGTATCACAACATCGTATAAAATGATGAAAGAATGAATGAAATGATGATGAAAGCATTTTCATTCTAAACTTCATCTTATAATAATTCTAATGTACTTCTTTGCACAACATTAACCATTGCTTTAAATACTCTAGTGACCACTGACTACAATGTTATAATAACACCGTTATTCGTTTCTCTGGCACACAGTGGTATTCAGATCTATTTCAGAACAGTACTGATCAGTGGGGAAATTCACGACAGTCTTGTGTAAAAAAAGCTCTAGATACTACAAGCAAAATACAAACCAACACACCGTCCTCCTCTTCACAAAGGGCCAAGCTATTGACCACAGGCCCCGGTCCTTCACACCTCGTGGCCTGCTAATGCGCAGCCTGAATAATTTAGTTGTAATAACCGGCTAGCACTTACGTCAAAAATTACGTCGAAAAATTAGTCGAGCTAATTTTTCGACGTAATTTTTGACGTAAGTGCTAGCCGGTTATTACAACTAAATTAAATCATGCCTTACGGGAACTATAATACAGCCTGCCTGAATAATGTTGTTTGGAACAGCTGTATGCAGACAGCCTGGCGCACTCCTCATGCATGTGCAATGGTGGTGCGTTGAACTGACTGTTGACACTTCTGGGAACTGCTTTTTATTTTGTAAAGAACTTTCTGGATCTTTTTTCCTTGTAGTTCGGCTCGGGGGCATTTTCATAAAAACTGTTTATACTAAGACTAGAAAACCGAGAGAGGTAGGGTCAAATTGTTGGTATTCAGGCAAAGAGGTCACCTTTAGAAAACCAATCACGTAAGTTTTAGGTATTGAAACTGTCAGGAAAACCTTTCTGTATGAAACGAAAGTCTGTTGTTTGTGGTCGTTTTGTTTATCTCGCTAGGATTCAAGGGTATTTCCAGGATTTTTATTTAAAACACAAACTACTGGGAATTATTTTCAATCCAAAGAATTTTCTGAAGTAACTTGTTGTTTTACTTTTGTTTTTTGTTTTGGTCATGATTCAAGGTATTTTCCTGTTACTATATTTTAATACCAATGCCAAATAGTTCAAGAATAAATTTATTTTTAGAACAAGTTAAAAAATAACGCTGGATTGTCTTGACTGCCATATATTGATTAAAATAGCTTAAGCTACTCTAAAAAAATACAAAATCTGCTACTAATTTTATTTTTAGCCCTTACAATTCATATTATCTACGTATATTTGAACAGCTTGGCAATTCTAAAACTTCCTATATCCACCACCCAACGATAGATATAACTAAAAACAACATCAAAACACATGTTACAGTATATTATTATGTAAGCCGCGTGTAATCGCCTCCACCCTTTCCACCACATTAGCTGATGTAATCGTGTCAAATTCACGTCATTTAGCATAATTTGTCCTCTCCCTCCCACGCTTAAGAATTAACTGCTTGTCCTGCTAGATTGACACTGACTGGGGGAATAGAGTCATTACAAGTAGACCGAACTGCGATGAAATCTTGAGGCTCTGATTTTTCAGTCAGCATGTACAAGATGTATAGACAGTATGCAACCAAATTAATATCCAATTGTCTTTAATTCTTGTCTATCGGACGTCGCTTCGTAGAGGGACACCACCGTATAGAGTAGAAAACTCTTTACGGTAGTGTCCCTCTACTAAACTAACTGGCAAACTTCATTATGTTTTTGCTTTAATCAAATCAAACATGTAATTTAACGACTCTATCTGTATCGTCGTATTTTCGATCTTTTCATGATCTTTTGTGATGTTTTAGTGTGCTCTATATTTTCCACAGTCTGTCGCTAACAACTACCTATTTAATCCAATAAAAACAACATTTGGGCCACGAGCGCGTCCCCAAACTACTGTACATTTATCTTAATTCCCTATTTTTTACACAAAAATTGTACGCTGCCTTCAAAAGTATTATACACTCTATACCGAAGATATTAAGGTTGATTATTGGGAATAGTTAATTTTGAGGGTAGAAATCCAAGATGGCTGACGAAACATTAAGAGAATTATGCCTTGTTTGCTGAACTGGACACTATAGCTTGTCTTGTTACCTTTTCTCGAGTCATTAAGGTTGATAGACGTTACTTTTACTTCCTAGTGAGGTAACAAAACTACATTATGTATAGTTTGTTTTCCTCGGGTTTGCCATCAGTGGCATAATACTAAAGATTAATGTACAATGTACGAGTACATGGTATTATTTACAGACTAATAATAATATGTTAGTACTTATTATAAGTATATTTGATTGATTGTTGGTCAGGTTTAATAAGGTACTTATATTATAGCAACTCTTTGAGAAATCTATGTTAAATATGTGCAACAGATATGTTGAATGTTTCTGGATCTCTTTTTCATGAGATTAACTATCTAAGAGTCTGCCAACCGCGTGCTACATCTTCGACTACGCTTGTCTTATAGACTAGGATCTTGTGTCAGCAGCTCACCTCGTGATCTCCAATGAGATGGTAATCCCAGTCAGTGAGCGTACATTACCCGTCCAAGGAACGTATGACATACGGGCGTACTGTCAGCGCCGCGTCCAAGTCAAATGTGGTTTTTGTGCGCGCGCGCATTATTCATGCTCCCAGATCTACATGTCACCTTCGGGAGAGAGGTCAGGGACCTCCGGTGCCTCTACTCTATGCTTTTTAGAGGTTTTATAGGTTGATAGAGTGTGTGAGATGTGTGCTCTGGTGTCGAGAATTTTCAAACCACCTCAAAGCTTTTGATATAACGGCGTGTTCTACATAATAACATAAGGATTAAATCGCAGCTACAAGTAACCAAGTTTGTATGACCGCCGTTGAATCTGGTGTCCAGAGTATTGAGTACTGCCCTGAGGGTATCTGACTGAAGATTACCCTTCGGGAAAAAGTATTCATTTTGCCACTTTATATTTACCACGATGACAAAAGTATTGGCGTAGAATATTTAATAAAAAATACTAATTATATACTTAGCAATTGTCGCGCCACTTTATGTCCTTTATTTAAGGCGAGGCATTTTCGCGCGAACTACGATTTTAGGAGGTGAGGTGTGGGGGGCCGCCCGCGCGTCTCACTCCGCGCGCTGTCCATTTCTCGTAACGTTAGCACTACGCCACAGTATAAATATTTCAGCTGTTATACTATGATCAACTTCTATTAATCTAAAATGTTATTTTTGTCAGTTTTAAATAAGCTAAGTAATAATTTATTACTTTATATCTATAAATATAAAACAAAGTCGTGTTTGTTGTTTGAAAAAAAATACATAGGTTATATTAATAAAATTGCCGTGACTTTGTATATTCGCTGCTTAGATAACATGCAAAAAAAAATATCACCACATTTATTACGTATACATTCTGCTTGGATCTGTTTTTAGGGTTTCGTACCCAAAGGGTAAAAAACGGGACACTATTACTAAGACTTCGCTGTCTGTCTGTCTGTCCGTCCGTATGTCACCAGGCTGTATCTTATAAACCGTGATAGTTAGACAGTTTTTTTAGAAGATGTATTTCTGTTGCCGCAATTATTTTATTTATTTCGAACACATACAGTCGTAACAACAAATAACAACAAATATAAATTACCATAATTATTACGTTTATGATTGTATAAATTTAGCTTGGTTCTGTTTTGTGTATTACGTGACAAACTAATGATGTTATAATATACTCACTCATCATTGATATTATTTTGAGATAATTTATCATCACATTCTGCAAGTCATTCTTTATCAGCTGTAGAGTTTATAGTCAATAGTAAATAATATAAAAAATAAATAGATCGGCCTATTTTATGGTATTATTGTTTAGTACATGATTCACTTACCCATATGTCGTTGAAGTATTGAAATTCACAGGTTGCAATTCTACTAATGGACTGGTAGTATTAGATACTCGTGACTGCTTTTTCGACCTAAATTAATTAATTATAGGGTACTCGTTCATAGGTACATACTTTTGGTCATACTGATATAATTTAGTCTGTGGCAAGTAATGACGAAAATTTACGAAATTAACTAAAATTATAGAAAATTCTCATATACCTGAGGAGAAACATAAAGAATAAAAAAATTGGGCCACTTTTAGAAATATTGTTGCGTGCTTAGTTATTTTTACTTTAAAAAAACGAGTAAACTTCATAATTTTACTATAAAAGGGAGTAATTTACATACCGTTTCTTATAGTTCTCTTTCCCTGTCCTTCTTTTAGATATTAACACTGATTTCTTCCTAACTTTATTTTTTTTATTAGCCATTTTCAATTATTACACTGTGGCAAGAATGTAAGAACGGGCGGAGAAAATTTGGCACAGGTCTAACGTTGGCAAGCGCCCGATTGCGACTGACGGGGTAGCGCTAGCGGGCGGCGCGGCGTCTTGTCAAACTGCTGGGAAATATTCAAGTTTTGGGATTAATAATTAACTCAAAATTATAGGACTTTAGTTGAAACCCAAATTTTAGCAGGTTCTTTGTAGTATTTAAAGAGAAACATTTCTATATAAAAATGATGTGTAAAGTCAGAAATTTTATTAATAAGATATTCGATTTAGACTTTTACATTAAGCTGTCTTTGGAATTTTTTATGATCGAGTAAAGTATACCTTATCGTGTAACAAATTAGCACATTCCTCAGACAATAAAGATAAAGATAAAGATAAAGATAAATTTATTGTAAACAAAACAATATGTTACACTTTACAAATAGCTCTGCCTCTTACATTAGTAAAAAACTGTGTCGTAGAGAGGCAGGTTCTTCCGGGGGTTCTAGTTTACAACTTATCCTTAAGTATATTGTATATTTTTTGCAAGACCGATATTAAGGAGTAAATACCTAAAAAAATTTATATAGTAAAACGTTTTTCTCCGCTTTTTCACTGGTGACTCGCCTTAAGTCAGGAAACGATTATTTATTATTATTTTACTTTTTCCTTTACAGGTTGGACACTCAATATGAGATATCGTCTGAAAAGATGGATACTCCTCCAGGAGAGACCATGAAAAGGAAATGAAAAGATCTATTTGTACAGTTACTGGTAAGTACCTCAACAAAGAGTCTTCAAATTGCCAGTAACATTATACATATACATATATATATATATACCTACTATAAAATAAATGGAATCATCGAAATATACGTAGTCATTAAATGAAGGTCGAAGAAACAGGTAGAATAAAATTATAAAATTTATGTTAAATAATTAACTATTCTATGTATTTTCTTAGTATTTTTTTGTCAAATAGAAAGGCAAATGTTACTTGAATAAATCCAAAATCGACAAAAATGGAATTTTAATTTTAAATATCTCACCAATTAAATGTCAAGAAAATTTAAGTTTTTGTAAATTACAGTTGGGGGTTTATTCATGATAATCACGTGTTTTATGGTAAGATCGGAAAACAATTTGAATTAGCCAACATTTTTTGTCGTAACTGCAAAATCAAAGTTATCCATCAGGTGGGTAACAAGTTCCTTTTTTTATTTTTTATATTTTGAGAATAGCAATTTTCAGCGTTTAGGTGCGAGGGATGATCATCATCATCCACATTATTCCACACACTCTCACTTACAATTTAACATATCTACTTTTTTTATAAAAATGTATCAATAACATTTTTATATTAAACTTCAAAAGCTTCTTGTAACCAGTAAGTAAAATACCGTATTTTAAATAGTCAAAATTGTATTATTCTGTGTCAGAAATTTTCCAACTAGTTCGACCATCGAACGAGTTGGAATAAAAATTTCCAACTAGTTCGACAGTCGAACTACTTGGAACAAAACCTTCCAAACAGTTCGACTATCGAACTACTGGTAGGACTAGTTGGAATAAACCATTTTCGAGACCATCCGAAATCCGATCCGATCGGTCCATTGTCCCTATAAAAAACAAATGAACAACAACCAAACTAGCATTTTATAACGATATGAAGATGATGATGATGACCCTTTAACACCCTAAAACTCCCGATAATAAAGTTAGCACACGTAAGTGGCGCCGCGGAGTTATCACAAAGCACACCATCGCTGTACACACACCATCCATCAAGCTCTGTTTGATCACATGCTTCTATGGGAGTCCTTATAGAAGGGGTGGAAGGCCATCTGACCTCTGACGTGTTGCTTTAACACCCCTTTGGTTAGATTTTGTAAGTAATTTTGGTTATGGTTATTTTAATATGTTGGAGAATACTTAACGCTGAGTACAAAGTTTAGAATTTTCACTCATTTCAATTCATTTATGCACGTCTAAAATATGTTATAATGTAACTGAAGAGCGAACATATTACGTTTAACATATTTTACATAGATACATATGGGATAGAAACCAAACTATAGAAAACTAAATTTTCACCCTAATTAGAAAATTAAAGAAAATAATATCGCTTGACTATGTAAAAAAATCTTTTTGATGTTCAAAAGGGCGAATTTGAGTAAGGCGTCAACGCGGATTCTATAATATATCTGTTACGTTATTCTAATCACACAAAAAAACATCTGTAAAACAACATACTCGTAACTTAATTTAAAAACTCTATTTCGTTTTTAAAATCTTTTTCCTCCCAAGTTTAACATAGATATTTCCTTAAAATGTCTCATATAATTTGGACAAGATATTCCCCGTATATCTGCGAATCCATCTAAATGTAGGGTCCTTCGCGAGGGTTTAATTACATGTAGGGATTCCGCGCGTCTTTGCATATCTACGCCTCGAGCCTCGCGCGCTTATCTCAAGGGTTGCCGGCGGAGCAGGGAGCCACAGAGAACTTACCAGAGAAAGGAAGAAAGAAACTTTTACACATTACAGATTGCATGGTAGGCACGGCACACAATCCATCCATGGTTTCGAAAATGTTTTGTAAACAGCCCCCTTAGACAAAAGGCGTCTGATGCTCGGTTATGGAATAGAAAGACCAATGTATGGGAGTGACGTTATATTTCCCCCTGCGGAGCGCGTCGCGATGTCAATCCCATACATTGCTCTTTCTATTCCATAAGTGAGCGACAGTACGCTCACTAAAATACGCCTCTTGTCTAAAGGAGCAGTAAAGAAAAAATTTTTTTTTAGTTCAGCTACTCATTATTAGATTGCAATGGTTTGAACTTTTTAAAGCCCGGTGGCAGAACACGAGCTATTTCGGATATTGTCCTTAGCCTTTTTCTGTTGCTCTAGTGCCACAAGTCACGTTCATACGGGTTACAAATTCTATATGTAATGTCACCGTACTCTAGTATAATTATGTTGCCGTTGATGAAAATCACTACATGTTGGTTGGCTCTTGATAAATTTTCGTTATACAATTCGTATGACTTATGATCTGACACATATTCGTATAGATAAAAATAGATGTTGCTTTTGTGGGTGTAAAATAATACACTAACAATTTTTGTGATTGTTTGGTGTGCATTGCAGATACCTACACCTATCTCTATCTAATATTAAACTCAGTGGGAACTGTCTAAAGATGTTTCTCTGCTAAACTCTACTCAGCGCCTCGGACCTTCAAAAATATCCCGGGCGTTACCCGGGCTGCATTCCTAGAAACGGACTCGTTCGATGATATCTCTCTATTCGCCTACTTTATATGCGAGATGACCTCACGATGGGATGGAATGTTTTTTTCTTTCCCGGCGTATTTTTGAGGCTGTTTATTTCGAATATGTGTGCAGTGTAATATGTAGTTTCCTGAAATAGTAAGAACCAGTTTTTATAAGGGTTGATAAATAATGTAGAATCTTTTCAAAACATCTTGATAAGGCGTGGTTTGGATAAAGTTAATTATTGCTTATTTTTGTGGAGCGTAAACCCACAAATCTACATTCCAGCTAAGTAATGAAATGAAATGAAATGAAATGAAATAATTTATTTGAAATCAAGTCATGTTACATTCACTAAGAGGGGAAGCACATTTCAAGATTAACATCGTCAATATTTTTATAATTATATTCATTACATAAGTATATTGATTATTTATGACAAATTTAAAATTTTTGGTAATAACATATTTTAGAGAGCAATTAATTAATTTAAATATGTATTTATAGTTAAATAAGTTTTACTATCAGCTGTAAAGAGGCTTCGTCAAATAATGTCGTAGAAAATTATAAATAAAGCTGTATAGAGGCTATGTCAAAAATATAAATAGATAAACTAAATTTTACTTACAGAGTGCAATGAACAAAAACAAACTTAAAACATCGACATTGCTATGTTTGTACATAATGTGAGCAATATATTCTTAATTTTCCGCGTATGTACGTCCTACACTCCAGCCATGTAAACTAATTAAAGAAAAGTTGTTTCACTCGATTTCAAAACTGTGAATATGAGAAAAAGACTGCCCAACTAAAATAATTCGTTTATACAAGTTTATAACTAATACAATGAATAGTGGAAAGGTCTCAATTAATAAACATTCCACTCCCATCTTCCAACTAACATAACGAGTTTAACTTATTTTACATTTATTAATACTCTCCATATGAGAGTGCCTTAATTAAGGAAGCGAAAACACAATTAAACTTGTGTCCATGTCCAAAGCTGGAATCATAAGTAAACCATGGGCGGGCGCGTGGAGTTTAAATTGTACGTGAGGCCTCGCACCCTACAGCCGCCCTACAACCGCCCTCTAGGGCGGCCTCTCATATCCCCATTCATGAGTGAAATTTCGCCCTAATACTGATGTAAAGTGCTTAAACTATTACAAGATATGCTATAGAATATTGTGACAGCTTCTCTGCGTCTATTGGCTCGTTAGACATAAGGACAAGAATAAAAACATAAAATGATAATGTTCATTATTATCATCATGTTATCCCTCTAATTTAGTTTATAGATATACTATTTAGTATGTGACTGTTTCTTCTTCACAGTCAAACTGCTGAACCGATTAAATGTATGGAAATCTTTACTAATATTATAAAGCTGAAGAGTTTGTTTGTTTGAACGCGCTGATCTCAGGAACTACTGGTGCGAATTGAAAAATTCTTTTTGTGTTGAATAGACTATTTATTGAGGAAAACTTTAAGCTATATAACATCACGCTGCAACTAATATGAGCGAAGAAACAATGGAAAATGTGAAAAAAACGGGGAAAATTATTCATCTTTAAGGGCTTTCGTTGCGTGTGCTGCGAAAACGGTTCAAGATATCAAAAAAATATGTATCAAAGAATCATTCCGCCTGAAATGATCTAACAAAATGTCTGCAACAGTTTATATCTATCTTTTAAGATTAACTCACTAGAACCGCTTTTATGGTAATAACTATTCCATGCGGACGAAGTCGATGGCACAGCTAGTATTATATAAGACCTTGGATTATTACTTTAACATATACTACCTTTATCCCCAATTAATGCAGTTAACACCCGCAAGCGCTGGAGGTTATTTATTAGTTTTTTTATTTATTTTTGAATGATGTTCGTTTCGTTCAGTAGCACTGGAGCTGCGCCCCACCCGCCGGCGCTCACTGGTCACGGTTTAATTATATTTGGTGGAGGACGCCGCCGAAGGGATTAGGCCTCCATTGTCGGCTCGAGCACCACTCGCCGCGCGCGTTGTTTTAATCCACTACGGATTGAAACATCCTTCTTTCTTTATTTCCTTCCTATTTAAAGTTGGTCAATGTAGTTTAAGCGAGTGTGGCGTAGTGGTTCCAGTGTGTGCTTTTCATTCAGACGCACCCGGGTTCGAATCCGGCCCTACACCAATGTTCCTTCGGTTCACTGTATTTAGGTCGATTTTGCCTTGCTTGTAGGGTTTTGGAGTAAAACGCGTGCGATTCCTTTGAGAGTAAGTATATTTGTTCAACGACACAGATAATGTAAACCTAGTCGATCACAGATCATACATACCGCCCACCAAAAACGTAGTTTTTCTATAAAGCTATACAAAATATAAATTGAATTTACCACCAAAAAACCGTAATTTGATACAATAGTATGGTGAGCGTTGACCCTAATCGTTCAATTTGACATTTGATAATCTTTTGACAATTGACCGTTTATACATAATCTATGAAATAGTGTAAGTAAACATAACCTGCAATCCAATTTATCCTTGGAATTACTATACCTTCTTGAAATATTCACAAATTGTACCGAATTTAGCAATATTTTATTACACATTTCAAGTAATAAATAGTCATATCTAACTAACAATTCAACCTTACAGCTAATGATAAGTACCAAATTTATGTATGAAATCTGAATAAATCAGAGGTAAGTATAAATTTATCTTTACAGCAAATGATATTGAAATCTATAACTTTATTTACAGCCGAAATGAGTAAATACAAGTTCAGCAAGTACACAAGATCACAATAAAGGCTGCACAAAATTGCAAGTACCTACTAGTTACAATGTGAAATCAAATATTATTACAATAAGTTGTAATCATCAGATTTTTATGACCTTTTAAGGACACATCAGGTAGAAAACGTTCAAATTATACATTTTTAAAACATTTTAGGTAAATCAATCGAATGTAAGTACAATTTACTTGTTTATATGAAGCCTTGCAAGTATTGTAAACAATAAACATTATCATAAACATACATCGTTTCATTTGAAGTAGTTAGAATCTATAAGTAAACTTGTAGGTAACTAGAGTTAATTTGTACACATTAGCATCAAATTATATGCAAGTTATTCATCATTAATTGGAAGTGGGCACAACCGAGAGACAGCACGCTGTGTAATCTTACCATGATATTTTAAGCTGTACACTCTGCACACTCCATCATTCCCTGTGTGTTTCTGAACTATGCGACCCATTGACCACTTACCTGGTGGGAGGTTATCCTCTTTTTGCTACAAATCTCTTGAAAGCATTTATAAATCCTTCACAAGTCAATGATCCCACTAATTCAAGATGAATGCATCGTGTTACCATACAAATAAATACTGCCAAGTAAGCTTTACATGTTTTAGCTCCTCTAAATCTTGACATTAATATCTCAAATGGTCCTGCAAAGTCTACTGCTGCCCTTTTGAATGGTCGGGCAGGTGTTACACGAGCCTCTGGTAAGTCACCCATAATTTGCTCTCTAGCCTTGGCCCTTTGTTTTGCACATACAAGACATTTATGTATGTATGGTCGTACAGAACCTTTTATTTTTAAAATCCAGTACTGGGATCTCAGGTAAGTCAAGGTGAGTTGAACTCCTCCATGTAGTGTTCTTTTGTGTGCATCTTTGATGAGCAGAGGAAGCAAATCATTGTTGTGTCCTAGGATAATAGGATGTTTTTCCTTCTCAGGTAAATCTGTGTTTCTTAGGCGACCGCCCACCCTGAGTATATTTTTTGAATCAAGGAATGGATTCAAAGTTTTTAATTTACTTGTCCTTTTAACAGGTTTCCCTTGTTGTAGTCTCAAAATTTCTTCTTCAAACTCTTCTGTCTGAACTCTTTTTATCATAATTTCTAAAGATTCTTCTAGCTCTTTTGTTGTCATTCCCTTAGGATCTTCTGTCTTTGTCTTCTTGTAGTTTAAAAATCTTCTAGCAAAAGCTAATACCTTTTGAAGTTCAATCAATGTATCAAATTCTTTCAAATCTATCTTCTCTTCTTCGTTGATATCAACTATGGTGTGGAAACATTTTCTCATTTCTAGGTTTGTATCTTCTATCTTATCCTTGCTGAAAGGAATGTTGTTTGTTTGCAGCCATGACGGTCCACTCCACCACTGATGATTCTGTGCAAGTGCGGAAGGAGACGAGCCTCTACTGGCGACATCTGCAGGATTTTCTTCAGAAACAACATGATAGAATCGACTAGTTCCCATATTTTCAAGTATTTCTACTACTCTGTTACTGACAAAGACATTCCACCTTCCGGGATCGCCGTTCAACCACGACAGTACAACGGTCGAGTCTGTCCAAGCATATATTTTGTCACTTGACAAACCAGTTGCTTCTCTTATTTGTTTTAGAAGTCTTGATAGTACTAAAGCGCCTAGAAGCTCTAGTCTAGGTAACGACACTGTTTTTACAGGTGCAACTCGTCCTTTTGCAGCTATAATTCCAGTTTTGATATCTCCATCTTCTGTTTCTACTCTCATATAAGCAACTGCTGCATATGCCTTTGTTGAGGCATCTGAAAATCCATGTATTGTGGCATTTTTCAGTCTCTCTGTGGTTGTTCCTAACCACCTAGGTATTTCTATTTCCTTCAGATTCTCAAATCCTTGTCGAATCTTCAACCATTCTTCTCTCAGCTGGTCATCCACTTCTATATCCCAGTTGATTCCCTTCAACCATAGTTTTTGCATGACTATTCTTGCAGGTAGTATTGCTGGCGTCAGCCAACCAAGAGGATCAAATAGTCGCTGCAGCTCAGATAAGATAACTCTCTTTGTGATTATCTTGGGTACTGATGGTAGAGTGAGTTGATACTGGAACACATCTTGACCAACATCCCAGGCTATGCCCAGTGCCTTGACCATACCTTGCAGATCAAGGTTGACATGTGTTACATGTGTACTACATTCATCAGGTTGAAAATATTGCAGGAAATTGAGGTTATTGGAAGCCCACTTGTGCAGAGTGAAACCTCCTTTCTTGAGGATGTCCTTTACAGCTTGAGCTACTTCTAACGCGGTCTCTACTGTGTCTTGGCCTGACATCATGTCGTCCATAAAGAAATCTTCCTTTATTGTTCTAGCTGCTGCGGGATGATGTTTTCCTTCATCTTCTGCAAGTTGCTGCAAAGTTCTTACCGCTAGGTAAGGAGCTGAGGCTGTCCCAAAGGTTACTCTCAGCAGACGAAAGTCTTGTACTTCTTGCTCATCACTGTCCCGCCACAGTATGCGTTGGTAGTCTGTGTCCTCCTTAGTTACTAAAATTTCTCTATACATTCGTTGAATATCTGCAATGAAACAAATCTTTTTCATTCTCCATTTCATAATTAAATTCCGTAAATCATCTTGAAGCTGAGGTCCAACCAGTAATTCTTCATTTAACGAAACATTATTTGTACCTTTATTTGATGCATCAAAAACCACTCTTGTTTTTGAAGTATCCTTATCTTCTCTCACCACTGCATGGTGTGGAAGGTACACAGCTGGATTTTTCATCTCATCTTCCGGAACTGGTTCCATATGGTTCATGTCTAAATACTCCTTCATGACCTTAGTATACTCACTTTTCAGTTCAGGTTTTCGCTGGAATTTCTTTTCCAGTTGCTGTAATCTTCTCAATGCTATATCTCTAGTCTCCCCCTGAACTGATATTGGTGTTGGTGTCTTAAATGGTAGTTTAACTACATACCTGCCTTCACTGTTTCTGGTGTGTGTTTCCTCATATATCTTCTCGCAGAGCCTCTCATCTGCAGTGAGTTTTCTTCTCTCTGTAGGCTCTAATTCCCACATGCCTTTCAGCATGTTATCCAGATCAGTGTGTATGTGCAAAGAAAGTGCTTCTTTGTGCCTATCTTCGCCTATTTCACCAAAAATAATCCAACCTAACCTGGTATTTTGCGCAGTCGGTTGATCCGGTTCTCCGTGTATGACACCACTTCTTATTATCTTGCCATACACCTTTGAGCTCAGCAACAGGTCTATCTTTCCCGGACGGTCGAAACTGGGATCTGCAAGTTTCAATCCCTGTACATGATGCCAGCTCCTGGAATCAACAGATTTTTTGGGAAAGAATGATGTAATGTTACCGGCTGTCACATAACAAATGACTTTGAGATTGAATGTTGGGTCTGCCTCTGGAACAATCTCAAAGGAAGTTACATGTGTAACAGCTGACTTTGCTGACCCTGTACCTGAAACATGTCCCTGTATGGGACTTTTCTCTGAGCGCAATCGTTGAGCTGCCCTCTCGCTTATCAGTGTTACCTGGGCCCCTGGATCTACGATAGCACGTAGTATTGTAATATTTCCTGAGCCGTCTCTGACTGGCACTAATGCTGTGGCCAGCAGACCGGGTGAGTCCATGCAAGTAAATAAGGTAGCTACTGCTACTTGCATACTGACTTCACTAGGCTCACTTACTTCGTTTAAAAGTTCTGTGTTTAAGTGTGTGTGTAATGAAACTTCTGTATTTTGTACTTTAGCCTTGGGCTCAGAAGCTTCCCTCTTAGCACTTGACTTACTTGAACAGAGCAGGGGGTGGTGCCTGCGTAAACAAATCTTACAAGAACCCTTTAAACGACAGAATCTGACAGAGTGTCCGGGCAACAAACAATAAAAGCAAAGATTCTTACCCTTTACAAAATCGCTCCTCTCTGGTTGTGCCAACTTACCAAATAAGTTACAATTAGGTAATAAGTGCTTTTCATCACAATATCCACATATCTTAATATTATCCTTTATCCTTGATTTGTTTATTTGCTCCGCTGCAGCTGAAGCATGGAGTACTAACTTGTTTGTGGGTGTTGTAGTCAATTCCAATGTTTGTATTCTTCTTTCAATGAAATCGAATAAGTTCTTTAAAGATGGTAGCTCACTGCCATTATTACTTACATAATCCTCCCATTCCTTATGAGTTTGAATGTCCAGCTTCTGTGATATCATATAGATTATTATTGGATCCCAATCAGTGGTTTGTATTCCACAGTTATTTATGCCTGTGAGACATTCACGGCTGGTATCAATCAATGTTTTCAACTGTGATGCCGACTGAGATGAAATCCTTCTAGCACCAAACATCTTTTTCATAATGGCGTTGATTATTAATCTTTTGTGACAGTACCTTTTCTTTAAACAATCCCAGGCAGGTTTGTAATTACTTCCAGTCACTTGATACGACTTGATTGCAGCAGCGGCCTCGCCTGTGAGGCACGACTTCAGGTAATGCAAGCGTTGGACATCAGATAAATTTTGGTTAGATTCAATAAGTGATACAAAGGTGTCTTCAAAACCTTGCCAATCTTCATGACCTCCGGCGAACTTTGGTAGGCTAATCCTCGGAAGACTGACTCCTCCAGTGTGACAGTGAATGCCATCCACCGACGTCGACGCCGCCGATGTGTTATTCTGAACTATACTGGCTTCAATCACTTCCATCATGTCAGTCTTGTAGGTTAGGAAAAGTTCCTCGACCTCGCCGTATTCTTGCGTATGAGCACGTTGTTCCGTTAATGGCAAGTTTTGATAGTACTCGCAGAATTTTGCCCAGTTTTGTGTGAGATGTTCTATGCGAACCTTTGCGTACGCACTTGTGCGTCGCACCTTTGGGCATTTCTTGAAATTTTCATACGATCGCTTGATGCCGTTAATTATGTCATCTAACTTTGCCTTCGTGGTTTCAATTTGAAGTCCTTCCGCTTTCGACATTTTCTAAGCCACCAACAGATCTCAACAGATAGGTAGCACGAAATCAAGGTTTGCAGATATTTGTGACATTTCGCAATTACTTTTCAGTTTCACAATGTAATTGCGTCTCCATTTTTAGCACACACAATGGCGTTCTCCGGAAAAAATGCAAGGCAAATTTTTGCATCCTGCTCGAATATGTTCCTTCGGTTCACTGTATTTAGGTCGATTTTGCCTTGCTTGTAGGGTTTTGGAGTAAAACGCGTGCGATTCCTTTGAGAGTAAGTATATTTGTTCAACGACACAGATAATGTAAACCTAGTCGATCACAGATCATACAACCAATGACTTGTATTTTCAAGTTATGTGTGGATTTGCACTCGCTTAACGGTGAAGGAAAACATCGTGAGGAAACCGACATGTCTGAGGACCACAATATCCGAGGACATGTGTCTTCCGTGGAAGGACCTGGGCGCCCACCACGATGTATCTGCCCAAGAAAACTCCCCTAGCGGATTAATTCTGCGGGGGAGTCACGACCCTCAGTCATGAGGAATACGACTCAAGAGAGAGAGAGAATGTAGTTTAACGTTTTTAGATGTGGGCGTCATAGTTTGAGATATTGATTTATGAAATACCCTAGATATTTTGTTTACATGTTATCTAACAATGTTTTAACTCTTTCACATTGCAGCCTCCTATGATATAGTATGTAATACAAACATATTTATTTATTATTAGTCTACAAAACAGACACTAAGCTAAAACACACATAATATAATAGTAAATAAGAAGAAAATTACGAGCAAAGCCCTCCTGATGCAGACCTAACTAACAATTTTAAGATAATTACTTACAGAATACACACATACAAATGCTACTTTAAACTAGAGATTTATGCAGAAAAGAAAAATACATTTAAAAATATTACATACCTAATATACAGTTAATGGCAAAGAGTAAATTACATTCAGCGGACGTTTCCTCTATACACATAAGCATCGAGAACGCCTAAAAATAATAGGGTCTAAAATAACAATCTATCTCAGAAGTATTTACTGTACCCTCGTTCATTCCAATAGCTTTAAAAATAGATTTTCATCAAAAAGGAAATTGTCCGTCCGCCGGTATATTTGGGGGTTTCCTTTTCCCGGGTCTTTTCGACCCACACCGGGTCTTTCAGGCCCCCGCCTCCCTCACAGGGCCTTTAGGACCCTTTATCAATCGCCGACGGTTTCTCCCTTTTTTAACAAGAAAGCAAGAAACACTTGACGAGATCTCGACGTTTTTATATTATTTTTCCAGGAAACTGTTTTGTTGTTACTTGGTTACTTTTATCGGGACTCGATTGTTCTTGGAAAGGTTTATTTTTGTTGCGTAACGGTTTTTAGGAATTTAATCATAACAAGGATGAAGTTGGAAATGATTGAATTACAGTATCGACAAACAATATATTGGCCCTATAAATTATATTATGAACATTCAGAGAAAAATCTAAATCGCTACTTTGTTTCTTCACTAGTGTAGTAATTTTTTTTTTAAGATAGTGTTACATAGACTGTTAATTATCACCAACATACTCAACTCACAACTCAGTTGGAACCCCTGAGCAAAACTAGTAAATGATAAATATTATGGTAGATAGAATAAAGAAAATATATCAATTGTTTTCCCCGCTTTTTTACAAAGCACAAGTTGGCAGAGTAACTGGTCGTTTATCACATTTCCATAAAAAATGCAATTACTGGGCGCATGTCGGCCCATAAACATAAATATATGATCTAAACATAAATATGTGGTTGTTTATGTCGTTGCGTGACAAATGCGCCCTCTGGTGGGGATTATGTGTGGAATTTCTTGGGATAAATGATAGCATTCTTTATGAAAGGCTGTGTGTCGCTTCCGATTGCAATATGAACTGACTTTATTTACCGAGCTTTTTCATTTAGAGACACGACGGGCGAAAGCTTAAAGCTAAGATTAATTTATTATGTCTCCACCGGGTAAGATTTATATTTGTGTGATTCTTCTTCTTATCGAATGCGAGTGGCCAACTCTGGTGTCGAGAGTTTACCAAGCCGCCCTAAGGGGCTCTGACATGGCTTAGCGAATTTTGTATGATACTGCAATTTCATATTACAGTAGACATATATTTAGTACATAGTAAAATAATTTTACGATTTTGTTTCGACATTGTTGATTGAAGAATTATTTGGTGTTGTATTGTATTGTACTTATTTATCATTCCAATTTGAAATTTCTATTATTATATCACCACATATTATTTTCAAGCCTCAAAAAGTATAAGCTGCCGACATGGAAGTGTTCGAACCGTATTCCAGCTAAGCCAATCCAGAATCAATCAAAAGTTGTCTAATTCCCGGGTCGGGTAATGATCCTTGCAGTAGTTTCCAATACCTCCTCGCGATTAATATCGCCAAATGAGGGCAAACTCGAAACTAATCAACGCAAGTAACCACGCACCTTGGACACTACTCAATACATGTAATAGTGAATAAATTCCAACACACATATGTAGGTGTATTATGGTAAACACCGACACGTTGAGGGATTTGGAGGAGTCATTCTCCCAGCATGGGAACAGTAATCATCATATTGTAGTATGTCAAAACATTTTATTGGTTTAAAAGTTTGTTTTATTGTTGGTCTGTTCTTCTTACACAGCGCAACAGGTCGAAAAATCAAGGGTTTTTTGAGTAGATTGTTAAGCATATCAAAAGTGCCATAAGCTACAAAAATACATTTGCTATTGGTTCTTTGTCAAAAATGGGTAAAACATAAATCTACGTTGTTTTCACACAAAAAGTCTTTGCACTGTTATTGTGTTTGATTAGATAAATAATGTACATAGTTAGGTGTCTGTTTGTCAAATTGTCTTTGAACACAAGAAACCATTTCCGCTTCCGTTACAAAATGGCGGGCGAGTCTTAATAACTGATATTAATCACAAGAACTAGCAACTGCTATTATTTTGATACAATACCGTGACTAAATTTATGGTGCAATTTGAGTAACATGTAACATATTGTACGCGTGTTAACCAACTGAACAGCATCAATTATACTAATACTATAAAAGCGAAAGTTTGTATGACTTTGTATGTAGGTTTGTTTTTCTTGTACGCATAAACATTTTGCTGTTTCATTACATTTACAGATTTTGTATTTAAGTATACTAAGAATTTATTCATAGGTTCAGGGGAATTCTGTTCGTATATTTTCTGTTTTATTGGGCTGATTATGTCTAAACAATATTCATGACAATGCTTGTGCAAATGTGCAAGTGTCGCTTCAGAGGAACTGGTTGTCTAATGCTTACCAAAATGGTAAAAAACGCCTGCTTATTACCATTAGAATCAAGAATTACCCCCCACATTGTTATCATATTTACTTACTATCAATACCATATAAAAAAACACTAAGCTTCATTGTAGCGTAAAAGCGTCACACAAAGGCCAATAAAACTTTAGATTTTATGCAATGGTATGATAATCTAAAAAATACATATTTATGTGCCAAAACTAGCATCCATTTGGACGGTCCAGCCATGCATATTGTCGATCAAAGAGCGCCATATATCTCTTGGCCCTGCTGACCCACCTTTGATGATTCTCTGCTAACAAATAGGCACCTTTATCCCTATTCTTTATATTATGGATAAGCTCGATCACTTTGATGTGGCGAATGAAAGGGAACTTATGGTATTCATTAGTTACTGGCAGGAAACTCCGGGAAAAATAACTGCGGGGTTCGGTTGCGATCTCTTATTTCGTTTCGTAATATGTACCTATACGGTAAAACGATGTGGTTAAAGGCAATATATTATAAATCGTAAATGATAATGTAAATTGACAAAAAAATAATTAATAATCATGAATTATTTTAATGAAGACACTGTAATTTTGCATGTCTCTATTTCTTGGGTTTAAGTGCACCTAAACTTTAGATTGAGTTTCTTTAATGCTTATATGTACATAGTACATTCAACGATAAAATTAAACATTTAAAATGTAGGTAGTTATAATAAGGACGAGTTTTTGGACAGTATTTGTTTTAAATCTCCAGCCTGTATGTCTGTGCCGGCTTGTTTACGCGTAAAAAACTCGTAAAATATGTAATTAGCCTTAATTTAAAAATATTACCCTTTCCTGGGGCCGGGGTGGGTAAATTAAGAATAGATAGACTTTGAACTATTTATAAAGAGGCGACCTTTTTATGTTAACGTAGGAGGATTTAATTATAAAATATTCTTTAAACAGTTTGTTTACTTTTAGATTCTTTGTATAAATCATGTTTTATTCTTCCATCAGTTTTGGAGGTTGCATTTTATGTTAGTAAAAGTTTTATTGAACTTAAAAAGCTTACGTTTTACTAGTCTAAAGCCCACATGAAGTTATGCCTCTATCAACATAATTTAGTGCGAAATTTACTCATAAAGCTTATCTATTCATATTATGTATCTATTAACCATTATCTCCTATAAGCAAGCATCCACTAATAATGTCATTCGACTCCCTATACCCCATACCAATGAAGGGTTAAATTAAACCACTCTTTACTGTCGGGTTAGTGTTTATATGACAGGGAACGACACCGTAAATCACCAGAACATACTATAGATAATGCACGGAAATGCACGCGGGAACGGATTTAGATATGTTGAGTGGGATATAAATTATGTGTACTTCTTTACTGTGATCCTCGTTCATCGGGAGTCTTTATGACTGTATGGTAAGAACTGAATGAATTGAAACTAATTTTCTGAATGAATGCAAACGAAAGCTAAAAATTAGGTACTGCATACATAATATTTAGGGCTTGGCTATAGCCCCACAAAAAATATCAGTAAAAAAATTACAAAATACATTGACAGGCCAATCATAGCATCGTATTCACTTCGTTAAGTTTTGTCATTACATCAAGCAGATATTATAGTAAGTTGTATCAAGCACGCTAAGTTTTCGTCATAAGACTAGATCTTCTAAAGTAACAGGGCTAAGGCGGTAAGTTTGTCGCAACTCAGCAAGCCAAGTAAGCCGCAAAGGGCATCGTATGCCCTAACTGTAGACGTAGAACCGGCTCTAAAGGTCACGCCACTCCACTCGAGGCTTCAATACTACTAAAACTATCTCTATAATAGACACCTACTACTAGGACTTTGTGCAGAAACTACAGTTTATTTGGCATTGAAAGTAAGGACACATTCATATAAATAAAACACATTGATGAAGATCAAATATATATAAAAACGCAACATAATAAACAGAATATAATATAATGACCAGTACAAATAGATACAAATTGCATGTAAGAACCTCAGTATTATGTTGAGTGCAAGCATCTTTAAAACATACCTATATTTATGTTAGTTATGAACTTATGATGTAGTTAATTAGTTTGACGTAAATAAGAAGCGAACAAAACTGAACTATCCAAACATACATTTATATGTAGAGGAATCAGCGTGGGAATGCAGAAAATTGTACCGATTTAACTCCAAACTTGTGTTAAATATGTCTATGTACATGCATTGCTGCTACCTACTAAAGTAGCGGACCTATTTATCAAGTACACTGTCGACAGCTATCACACGTAAAAATACCTCAACGGTACTTGTATCTAAAAGCAATGGCCTGCAGCTCTCGGTCACAGCGTTAAATGTCCAATGTCATCATTATCTCTTCAAGAACCGGTAGGTAGTGTGTGTTTTCATTTAGCAGCCGCCAGGGCGCGCCGCTTTCTTCGGCGCCGGCGCCACACGACATTAGAAAGGTTTAACGCTGGACTGTTATGTATACTGTTGTTAGGTGTGGGCAGAAACAGTAAGGATTGAACGTAGATATTAATTTATGTTGTAGTTTAAAATGAGACCAATAAAATATGGAAACAGAGATTGAGAGTAATAAACAGTTCGAAGAGGTTTTTTTTTTGTTTTTTCAGTCGTTAAGCCATGTCAGAGGCCCTAAGGGCGGTTTGAAAACTCTCGACACCAGAGTTAGCCACTCTCATTCGATAAGAAGAAGAAGTGTTTTTTGTATCCTCCGTGAATCGTATTCCTCATGAGTGTGGTTACTTCCTCGCAGTATAGATTAATTAATCCGATTAATCCAAATTAAATTTGACTACCGGGTTCTTGCCCGAATGACAAATGCCCTTGGGTTTTGTATTCCTTAAACATCTTGTTTTTTTGCTATGTATTTCTGCATTAATCATCCACACATGCTTGAAAAACACATTTATATAGGATTGGACATCTTCGCGTCATTTTTTCCCAGAGTTTTTTTTTTACATGTGACGGGCTCACGCCTGACTACAACTTGCCTGATGAGAATAGTATAGTATAAAATAGTTGTAAATAGCTTACTGTTGCTATCTGTAGAATGCTTAATGCTGCAGGCTACGTACCACATTCGTATATCAAGCCGAGTCTTTATTGATTATATTCATAAACTGCAGATAACAACTAAATATTCATATTATTTTCTTTACCATTTGAACTTTTTTACATTTTAGATATAGGAGAATTTTTATCAAACAAATTGGTTTGGAAAATAGCTGTAAGTATAAAAATATATTCTACGTTGCATAGAAGAATAAATTTACATGTTTGTTTCTTTTTAGCTCAATTTTTATTGAGTTTAGGTCTTTGTTGCCTTAATTTTTTACTAGATGTCATTTGTTTGACCCTTTTATTATATTATGTGATTATCAACATAGGTAGTATTTAGCATACAAAGTCGTCAATTGCATAAATCTAATATGAGAAAAACTACTCTTGCTCTGCTGTAAATGGTGATTTTTATTTTTTGTTTCAATAAATAATATTATAATTGATTGTATAAAAGAGCAACTTTCTATTATCACTCACCACTACAAAAATACTAATAACAATAGGTACATATAATTCCATTTACAAATTTTATCCAGTAATAACAGTTACTCGTATTTACGGCGTGTTCAGTAAACGTCTCACTTCCTCCGCGCAAACATCCCGCCGGAAGGATGTTCCAGAATATATATAGATCTAGATAAGTAAATACAGGATCTGCCCTAAAACAACAATATTACAGGCCTGGCAAGGCAACCCTGCGAGCGGATACAAACTGAATTAAAAATTCTGATGAGGCTTGCGCAATATCGAAGTCTATGGAATATTTAGAGAGAGGCCTATACCCAGAAGTGGGATGAAGCTGTAGATGTTAATGAGGTTCAGGATATGTGTGGGTCAGCCTGTGCCCCAAGACACGGGTAACCTAGTGTGGGAACATTTTTCACATCAATTATTGATAATGTCATCAAATAAATGACTAAGGTTTGCTTTCACAACTATTCATATATGCGTGCAAGTGAACCTTAAGTGTTCTATATTATTTAGCATTGTTGCACTGTTTGTGTACAAAAACAATGATATTAAATACCTACTAATTAATTTACTACCAATGTGTCATAAGTGCTGCCACCAGACTAGCGCCGATTTATGTTGTGATCTCTATTATACTTCCTACTAAACTTGCTCCTCCACAAACACAAGTATTAGTAGTTATGATTATGAGGTTAGGGCTCATTGATCACTTATCTTATTAATATTGTAAAAATGGTACAATGACATATTTTGTGTCTGTATTTTCGATATCTAGCATTAAAAAAACCTTTTAGTACCAATATATGATAATAATTTAAAGCAACAACAGGCTACGTATCTGTTTGAATAAATAAAACCTCCACATTTCCTACAATTTCGAAACCATAACTTTGTAACTCTATATCCATCAAAAGTTCAACAAAAAATACGTTCCAAGGCTCTATTGTCCTTTGCAAGAAAAAGTTGCCCAAGTTTCCGGCAACGTCCTCGGAGTTTAATAATATTTAGTCGACGACACCACAAGCAATAAATAGACACCTTACTAAAAAAAGTTCTTATCAGCGCAATTATGCCAGCGATCACGCAATTTATCTGTAAACTGATTTGAACGCATTGCTATTATAAAGGCATTATTAGTAAGGTTTATAGGAGTGTGGCAAAGTTTGGTGTCGAGAGATTTCAAACCACAGGGCAGTTCTGTGACAGTCGAAGTCTATTTATTTAAGGTATTGTCCAACACACGAAAGCGCCTAGACTTGAATGCCACTCAGTCATTTTGACCACCCAAAAGATCTTTCATTTTCTTGTGTAAAAACAGTCTCATTATAGATAGCAGTCTGTCGGTTATTTATTCAGTGTATTGAGTAGAAAAGAAACGCTGTCAGGAGAACGGGCTGTGCTGTAATAAAAGTGTTTGAGAGTGACGTTTTGTAGACATCACAATCCTGATAAGGCTGGTTTCAACGAAATACGCGCCCCATCACGCATTCAGGAGGCGGCCACCGAGGACCTCGTAATACAGACAAGATACTCTGTTTTTTAACACGGTATAAGCTTACGTTTGAATACAGCCTGCCTGATGTTAAGCACCACTGTAGTCTAAGATGTAGTACGCTTGACTAGAAGAAACCTACTTACTGTGGAGTTGAAGGGTTTGTGTTTCCTGAGCATTATACTATTATAATTTTCAAATAGGGGTTTCCATAGAGTTAGGGATAATTTTTTCATAGTGAGCGTGCTACATTTGACTGAAGCTATCTTTTAGTGGTGCATAATAATATTTCACTAAACAACAAAGAAAAATGATACTTAGCCAAATGCAAAATGGTAGGTACTGTCAATGTGGAAAAACACAAGCAAACCATTGAAAATAATGTTTCCCTGGCTATTGAGGATGAAGTCTTGATTGCCAATGATAATTGAAACAAAATACAGCTATAATACTTCACACTCTTGTATGAATACATTACCAATCCACCTCACTGTTTCTAAGGTAAGCTCGCTTCACTTTATCATCTCCGCGCCACTTCCGTGATGGGTGTTCAGTGGATCCGCTAGTATTTTCTCCTTGTTTATTCCTTTAGGAAGCAGTTTTGTTGTTTTTCATCAACATCCCTTTTCGTGAATGTGCCTCGGTCGGGTTATATTCTTTGTTGATGGATTTATTCTGATTTAGGAATGGAGGAAAAGCTTAGCTGTAACTTGTAGCGAAGGCTATTTACTTGCTTTCTTCAAACAATGTATTGTGGATAAGATTTTCGGGGTTTTCTGGAAAGAAGGTAAGAAACTTATGTAATCAACTGTAGCTTTACTAGATAAGCTACGAAATGTAATTTGACGGTAGTGGTATCTCTTCGAAGCTTGGATCAATAAAATAGGAAAGGGTAAAAAGTGCTTGAAAAACAATAATACATTGTTACCCTAGGGGTGAAAGTAACTTATTTAGTGCCGAGACGGGGTTTGGCGCCCGAACGCAGTGAGGGCGCCAATAGTTCGAGGGACTAAATAAGTCTTTAACCCGAGGTAAACACTGTGCTTTTCATTACAAATACGAGGAAAGTAAAAATAAAAACATGAATTAGCTAAAGAAAAAATGAGTAAAAGGTTTTCCACTACCGCTTTAGCCTCTTCTCTAATAAAATCAGGCGTTAAATTCATATCAGAATCAGATGAACTCGTTTTATAGGTACAAATCTCTGCTATACGTATAAACAAAAGTCTTCAAATCTAAAAATAAATGAAGATCGAATTGCCGCTTTCCCGCCTATTTTGTTTGTTTTTTTTTTCTGTGGCCGGCCAGCTAAATAATCAAAAAAAGGCGAAAATACCCGGAAAGTAAAAAACCGGAGTAATTTAAAAATCTTCTATCTAGTTTACTTCATCAAAACAAACTAAATAGGGCCATGTGTCTACAAATATCAGGAATTCACAGTAATCACATATTGTAACAGCTGTTTATTATATAAAGTCCATCGACCCCAGAAATATCTACGAAATATACGCATTATTTTCTATTTATTATTTCCTTAACGATGTTAAAATATCCTAAAAAACAAGGCACTTATCGTTATTTCTAAAAAGTAAAAAGTTTATAAATTGCCCTTGTTTACGAAGCGAAGTACCGATATTTTTATCGTTAACCAGGGCGTCTTACTGTGTGACTACAACATTATGGCATTAGTATTGTTTCCTTTGTTTGACTTGATCTGGGAAACAAAATTAATTGACTAAGTTTCGTAACGACTGAGATGTTAATTGTGAAATGTTATTGATTTTATGCAAGTAAAGTTAGAATTCAATATTAAATCAATAATGTTTAGCTTCAATTGTAGGCCCAATTTCCTCCTTTGATCATCCATACTGAAGCTTTTTGTTTACTCTCAAAAGGAATCAATTATGAAGACAAAGTGCTCTTCCGCTTGTAAAAAATCGAACAAGTTTCTCCCTTAAGGACGTAGGTATCGACAACTTGACTGTTACTTGGCGTAACAATGTGGAAACTCGAGGAAAGCATTGTTTGAACTTAATTTAATAAAAAGTAAAATGAATCGTTTTATTGAAGTGTTACAAGTTGTTGAAATTATGGTTATTTTTTTTATATATACTCGTATATGTAGGGGAGACTGGGGACACTTGATCCCCCCTTTTGTTTTTTGGCAATTATTTTGTAAATATTAATCCGATTTTAAATATTTTGGTACTTAAATATGTGGAATTTCATTGGTTATACTAAGTATAATAGCAAGTGATATGTGTACATAACTTTACTAACTAGCCCATGAAAACTTCGTATAGGGAATGATATCATGTGTCCCATATATGTGTCTGACTTGATCCCCCCTTCTGGAAGACTTGATCCTGGGGGGAACAAGTCTCCCACATTCGGGGACATATGATTCTAATAAAGAAGAAAAGGAAAAAATAGGAATTTTAATCATTGATTTATTTGCTTTTTATCTACAGCCATCATCTATTCTTTGACATTTATGACTATGCTTATTAATCAACTATTGACAACTTATTTCTGAGAACTCAATTCACATGTTAATTAGTTAAAAAGAAAATATTACTTAAGTTCTAGTAATTTTTTACTTAAAACTAAAAAAAAAACATTAAATAATTTTTGCAATTGGCACAACAAAACAAAATACCCCTTTGGTTAAATTAAAAAATAGTTATTCTCTCTTCAAGTTAAACAGTCTTTTCTTTTTATCTAATAGCAATTATCTTTTCACTTTTTATTTCTCAATATTAAATATTCTTAATGATTTTGGAAACTTAAAACTAATAACTCTTTTTGATGATGATTTCACTTCGGGAACTGGTAGTTTCTTCACAACTTGATATTTGGCAACTGAACTAATATCGTCTTTAACAGGCCACTTGAACATCTTATCATTAATTTTTTTTGCGAATTTAATGTCATATCCAGCGCGACTTTCCCTCAGTATTTGCCCAACATATCTATGAACGAGATTCTTTTGAGAGATTAGGTTCACAATAACCCAATCTCCAATGATGATGGAGTATTTGGAGTCGTCTTCATTCTCTGATTCGCTACTACTGCTATTAGAGACATCACTTTCATTAAACGAACTTAAAACTGATTCTGGCGATGGCGGTAGTTCTTCATCTTCCGACGTCGTCACTTCTTGTTCTTGTGAATTTAGGTTACGTTTTACTGCTTTTACTTTCGCTTTGCAAATCTTCTTTTCTTTTTTCTGTTTCCTAGTTGCCCACTCATTCTCGATTGCCAGTTTTTCCGGTGTGTCTGTTAAAATCCTAGTTTTACCTTTTTTTCTCCCCTTTCCAGATCCTTTTCTCGGTCCTGCTTTGGGGTGTGGTCTTATTACTTCAGGTTTTACAAATGCTGATGTCGAAGGTTTAGGATCGTAAGGGCTGTCGTTATTTCTAATTTGTGAAGAACCAGCTGGTGTCGGTCTGTTATTATTGAAGGAACTCGTAAGGGCATCTCTATTACTGGTCATACATAAGGAAAGCAACTTTTGGGGAGATTTTGCAGAATCATTTTCCTTTTCATTATCAGAAATATTGGGAGTCACATCGTCGTCTGGAATTGGCACTGGTGCAACTGGCGCATCATTTTCTGTATTTAGCATGAGGGCAGGGGAAGCAAGCACAGTATTTTCAGCCGTTAAAGATTGATCAAGTAAAATAGGCGGTGACACAGATGGTGCGGTTATAATATTGTCTGTTTCAGTTTGTACAATTTCTCTATCAGTAACGTAGGAGCTTAAATATTCGTCATCTGTGAATATATCAGGGTTGAATGGAAAAATTCCAGTAACTGAGAAACTTTTTTGAATATTTCTAGGAGTCATTGCATTGGGGTAAGCACTGCCTAGACATCCAGCCAAATCATATATGGTTAACGGCCGCCCTGGATGACTAACCATCCAATTATCACATGCAGTATTGTAGTATGACTTCAACGCTCCAAATACTATTCGATCCAAAGGTTGTAATTTTTGAGAGGTATGTGGTGGTATAGTTAAAAGATGGATACCATTATCTTTGCAGTAGTTTATAGAGTCAATAGTAATGTGTGACTCATGGTTATCAAATATAATAAGACAAGGACTGTCCTTGGTGCATCTTACATGCTTATGGAAAAATTTCAGGAAAAGTAGGAAATTTGGCCCAGTCATCCATCCACTCGGATGTGGAGCTCCTTCAGTACCCGGTGGGCCACCATCTATCATTCGTTGCTGCCAATTTTTACGTGGGAATATAATAAATGGTGGCAGGTGGTTACCTATAGCATTTATAGCTCCACATACAGTAACAAGCTGCCCACGTTCTCCAGATGTGACTTTAGACACTTGTTTGAGACCTCTACACGCTACAACTTTTTTTGGCTTATGAACTGTAGTAATTCCAGTTTCGTCTACGTTCCAGATTTGGTCCGGCCCAAAATTAAATCTCTGCAATAAGCTTTTAAAATTCTCAAAGAAATTTCCTACATTGTGTCTGTTAAAAGCTGTAGCGCGAGATAAACTTGTGGCTTCGGGTACACGCAATGACAACTCTTTGTGACGATTCATAAAACCGTAAAACCAATCATAAGTAGCTGTTTCCTGTTCAACCCATTTCGGTGGTATTTTTTTACTATTTTCAGAAGCATATTGAAATGCAAGGTCTCGTACATTCTTAGGAGTTAATCCATGGTATAATTTAGTGGCCATTATTAAATAATTAACAAGTTCTGTCTCTTCAGTTGACGTAAAAATTTGTGACTGGCGATAATTTGGCGTGTAGTCAATATTTTCAGTTGTAGCATTTTTCTTTTTTCTGACATATCTTTTCAATGTCATAACTGCTATCCCGTAACCTTTTGCAGTACCACGAATACTCTTACCCTCTATAACATCATTGACAGCCAACTTCAAGATTTCCTTATTGATTGGTATTCTTTTTCTTGCACCTTCTTTTGTTTTATACATTCTAGGCATATTGAATCCTGAAATTATTAAAAAACTAAACATTAGGGGACACCTTCTTGCATCTTCTTTTGTTTTATATATTCTAGGCATATTTAATCTTGAAATTATTAAAAAAAATTACATTAGGGGACACTTGATCCACCGGGATCAAATCTCCCATAAGAAAGTGTACCATGTGTACCCTAGGTATATTGAGGTTATAAAAGAATATTGTAAAAATATCTACTACTATTAAAACTTTTCTATAAAACAGACGTTTAAACACATAGATAAGGAATAGTTTAAAATTGATTCTAGTAGAAAATATGTTTCCCATCTAATTACGAAATCAAAATAAAAACTTACGAAAAATATTTTCTGGCCACACGAAACACACAATCATCCGCCATCTGCTCAACTGTTAAATTTGACAGGAGTACCAACTTTAGAAAGTTTGAACGTACCATAGACTATCAATGTTGCCACTTATAAATCATATAGTGTACACAAAAGCTGTGTAAATCCAGTGTATCTAGTCTCCCGTAAGGATCAAGTGTCCCCAGTCTCCCTACAATGTATTATGAAAATACTGTCACTCTAAATTTAAGTTTTTGTATACACAAATTATATGATCATATGATACAGCTAGCCGGATACGGTTTATGATGAACGAACATACAGATAGCGGAGATTTTTATAACCTACGTCCTATCGTAAACCTATACATTAGAGTACTGTCTTTATAACCAACTTGTTGCTGTTTACAGGTTTGATTGTCGTATTTTAGGATAAAAATTAGCCTTTGTTGTTTTTTAACATTATTAAAAAAAAACACGTTGATTTGCTGCACCGAAGATGAAAACGTAAAACAGTAAACACACAATCGCCTTTACATTTTGCTAAGATGAGGGATTTGGGAAATACGTATGTATGTAGGTACGAGTATGTACCTTCATCTTCTTCTTCTAGTACCTCTTCTTAATGGAGGTTGGCCGTCAGCTCAGCGAACTTGTCTCTATCTCGTGCCATGCGAAAAAGTTCTTCGACGCTGGCAATACTAGTCCTGTCACGTATATGTTTGTATGTACAATCTTAGGATAAAAGTGTATGGTACAATTTACATAATAGTTTTTTTTTCCAAGTTATGTATTGGCAACTAAAAACGCGCTTAAGCGAGACTATGGTATCACGCGGAGTTTTGGAGAGTTGTCCAATGCAATGCAAGAGAACTGAACAAATCTCCAAAACTCCGCGGAGGCGATAGGCGATCGTACATATTATGTGTCCATGAGTGCAGGCGAGTATGTACGGGCGCGGCGTGACATACTCGAATTATGACCGCGCACGTGTGTTTATACTATATACAGACAAGTACATCAAATGTTTTTTGTATTAATATATAAATAATAGATGATAGCTGGTATTAGGTATATTTTACATGGCGCCGCGCAAACGTTCGTTCCGTAGGCACAGTTTTCAAAGGAGGGACCTTTGAAAATTGTGCCTACGGAACCAAACGTTACATCTAAATTCGTTTTTGATCCTTTTAGTGATAGTTTTTACTTTGCAAAAGTAAGCCTAGGCAAGTGAGACCGTGTTTAAAAAAAATATTATAATGTCTTACTACAGTTTGTATTTTTTTAATGCGTTTCTTATTATTTGACTTAGTGAGATCAGTATTTTTTTCGATCAAATATTATTTATTATTATTTTGTAACACTTCTTCACCTAATAGTACGTGTAAGTTGGTCGGGCGATGTGTGGCAAGCTTTTTACGGCGCAAACATAATAAACTTACATCACGGTACATGATCGAGTGGATAGATGGCGCTACCTATCGCAAATGTGATCAATACAAAGCGATGTAGTGTACAATTATATAGATGTACAATAATGTACATATAACATGATTTTTGTACATAGTATGTTTTATATATATAATGGACAGTAGGACTCGGGAACTCTCTATCAGGAGCCCTGTTTCCTGGATATTAGAATTCGGTGGTTTTCTAATACAGATTCCTTCTAGTCAAGCGCACTACATCTTAGTGCCGCAAATGTGCTTAGCATCAAGCGGGTTGTAGACGAACGTAAAAAATAAAAATATTAAAGTGTCAAAGCATCGCATCATCTTAATATTTTAAAGGAAATGTTTTTTGTGTAGTTGTTTAGGTATTAGTTAGTTCACTTTCTTCTTTCACCTTTTGGCGGCACTGATTTGAACGAAATTTGGTATGGAAATAGAACTCTAAATTAGCAACGTTGATAACTCTCAAAACGTTCAATCACTAACTAGTTTAACTTAACAAATTGTTATAAATGGTTCAGGGTGACCTACCTACTGAATGCTTTTGTTTTAGTTTACTATTTCAAAAGCCCTAGGTTTCAAACAACAGTTGAAGATTTCTCAATTCATATTATGTAGAATTTAGGTCCAAACAAGTAATATTACTAACAAATTTACTTACAAGTTTTATTCCTGTACAGTATAACTAGCAGGGAATGGTGAATTTTGTCGCGAGTTGTGAAACCGCCTTGGTGGCTGACATGAATGTTATCTGTGGAAAACCACAGAGCCTACAAATTTAAATGTCATCTGCCTCACAGAATTAATACAATGATATTATATGGTCACCCATTCAAAGTCTGGCTGGGCTCAATGATGCTTAGTTTAAGGATTTCTTTTGAACACTTAGATGTCTTACTTTTAAGATAATCAATTATATAACGACTGATTAGTTAATTCTTTTTACTCTTGTCTCACATTGTATTAATTCTATTCTGTTCTGGAATTCTTGATATATTTTTAAAACTACAGTAAGTTCTATCTGTGGCTATAAAGTCTATGACTAAATCTAGCTATTACTGTTTACCTGATCCTGTCTACCTATAATTGAAAGTAGGTATTTATATGGCTTGCTTGTTATTAAACAAACAATCTATTATCCCTTTTGTGTGCTAATTGGTCATTTATAATGGCTATTGTTTTGATAGAACCGCACGTGCTTTGGTCAAGTAATCGTATATGTATTATAACTAACACTTGGTAATTTAATAGTCCTATTAGCACGTTGTATAGAAAATGCAGTTTTCACACCAAAAAAAACATTTTATTTTTTAAAAACAATTATCAAACGATACCCGGATAGAACTGAAAACTTTCATTTGTACAAATCAGCCCAAATCTTTAAAGACGATCCGGAAAATTCCGGGAAAATCCGGACAATAAGTAATATTGCTTAATCAACTCCAAAAAAGATTTTTTTCCGGATGAAAAAATGTTATATTGTACATTTTTTATGTTTAGTTAGGTATTAAATTACAACATAAACATAAAATATATAGCATTTAGATTTAATAATTGTATGCATAGAACATAATGATATCTATTTAATCTATGATATTTATTTAACCTACATATATTTACTCATATACGTTATACATGTATGTACTTACCTAAAGCATCTGCGTTGATAGTGAATGCATACCTACTGTCTGGTCTGTCTACATATATGTACCAGAGATTACATTACAACACAGGGAATGGATTAGTCTTGTGTACATAAAGTGGTATTTGTTTGTTTTTAGCTCCTCAAGTACGAAAAAAAATCTTTTTAATTCTGCTTGGTATTGTGAAATACAGGTATGTTTTTCAATGTAAAGAAATAGAAGTAAATACTAAGAGCTACTTCTTCTACGATGTTGCTGCTTTACTATTTATTGATAGCTGTTTAAACTAAATTTTAACAAATAATTAAAAATGCTTTATAAATGCTAACAGTGAAATAATAACGAATTAGGATTCACATAATTCCAAACACTTTAATCTATCCGCCTAAGTAATAAATATCAGTTTTTATTATATTCCGTAACACGTTATTAATATAACTATTACATATTCATAATGCGAATGTTTTAATTAATAAATAATTAGCATAAGTAAATGCATCTCTGGTGTTCCACGTGTATCTATATCTACCTACATACACGCTACAGTATATAATGCACAATACATCATGTAACTGGTGTGTTGTATATAGTTGTTTATATACAAGTGTACAGTAGATTAGCTGCCAAGGCCACACGTGTTTACGTTATGCAACTAAGTACATAGATTCAAGGGGTCTGACTGTCTGTAAGTAGACCTATAAACACAGAAGATGAATAAATGATGGTGTAGATATACTAAGAGTTAACCTATGTGTGTACTATAGCTGATTATTATAATAATAATCATTACTCATGTATGACTTCTTTGATGACTGGTAACATCGATTGGGTAGCTAGGAGGTGTATAAACATTAAATTGGGAATAAAAACTCATCAATGTGCTTTAGCAAAGTGCTTTAAAATACCTTTAGTAAAGAGGTTTTCTCGGCGAAAACATATCGTCGAGAAAATATTTTAAGTTTTATTAATTATTTTTTTCAGTAGTAATCGTAAGCAATTGAAATTTTCAAAATGATCTCGCAGAGACCAATAATGAGTACTTAACAATAAAGTAACTTACCGATGTTTTAATCTGTTGAAAAATTAGTCTTGTTAAAAACTAATTTCTGTGACGCAAATGATTCTATAAACATTATGTAATATAATGTTCACCACTCAAGATAATCCATTTATATTTTTTGCTAATTGACTGAAATTAATGGCGTATCATCAATTTTTTTGGCAAATTTATTCAATTGCCATTATTCAAGTGGGTGAACTACCAAAAAGGTTTAATATTTGGCAACACCATTAGTATCATTAAGGAAGTGATCTTACCATGTTGAGTAACGCGAAATTTAAATTTATTTCACCAGGTAACTGGGTAGACTCGATATGTTTAGTCAAACAGGTTTTTTGCGGTAAGCATGGTTAAAGCAATATTCATTAATCTATCATTGTTATCAGAAACTGGTTATGGTGTATAAATATTATATATACGCATAAGTAGCTAAATAATGGTTGCTATAAAAACTGAATATATAATTTGGATAAATATAAACCTTCACGTGTCTTGCTTTTATAAAGAAACTGAATATATAATTTGGATAAATATAAACCTTCACGTGTCTTGCTTTTATAAAGAAACTGAATATATAATTTGGATAAATATAAACCTTCACGTGTCTTGCTTTTATAAAGTTAAGACAGAACAAGTTTTTTATAATTATTGTACTCGTTTAAAATGATTTGATATTGTCGATATTGGACTAGCTTGTAACTATTTTAAAGAGCTGCTCTTAAGCACATAAAAACATTCGTCTAAATAAACATTATGCGTTTTTATTGGATTGAAATTGTAGCAGTCTTAATTGCAACATATCAAAATTAGTTTACAAGAACTTAGCGAATATAGATAAACTACTTTTATTAAAGCTATAAAAGTAAATTTATTGAATAAAACCAACGATCTTCCATATTAGTAAAACCTCATTTAATAAAACACCCGATCCAATTTACATAACAACTTTGCCATAATAAAGTAACCGACATTGATCACTTGAAATATAATTATGTTCGATTGTACAATATAGTGATTCATATACAATTGTTAAATTGTAATAATGCTAATTGCCGATGATATTTGCCAGGGATATGCGCTCTATCTGATTACTGTAGCCTTGACTGAAACGTCACACCAAAATACACTTTAAGTCACATAGACATAATGGTCTTAATTGAATGACATAAATTGTACATGATCCGATCTGAGCTTGTGCCATTATCATTGGAAATTGAAACTTAGCTCGTTGAATTAAGGTTCAGTTATATTTATATTTGAAATCAATAATAGTACAACTAAATTTATGTCTTAAAGATTTGGTAATAGAGTTGAATTTGTAATGAAGAAGAGTTAGTAAACAATATTTAGCGATCCGAGGCCACGTTTCTGGCGTGTGGTTTAATACCTTTTGTAAAGCTTCACCAAATATCATTAAACTGGTTGCTAGCGTATAAATTAAACGCGTGTTTTGTTCAATTCAAGAGCTTTTGTTTGGAATGGTGGTGCTATTGGTGGTATAAGTAGGTATTTGTACCCACGCCTTGTGTGCACTATATGGTTAAAATCTACATTTAACCACTAACTAAACCTTAACTATATACATTAAACGAATGGAAGTTGTGATCGCGTAATAATTACGTACCTACATATATACTTGACCTACATTCTAAGAGATCTTAATAAGTTTGGAAAATAAACAAATAAAAACATTCATACATATACCTAGTAGGCATAGGAAAGAAAGTGCTGAAATGATGTCGAAATTGTATGAACATAACGACTACTGCTTTATGACAAACTTATTCCTTGATTCTTCATGGTCTTGGTCACCCAGTGATCACCCATTTAAGAACTGACCTGAGCTATAGTTGCGTAGCTTTAGTAACCGCGATCAAATGTCGCTATTCAATGAGCCATGTAGAAGTAATATTGAAAACTTTCAAATACTTTTATCTGTGACCAAGGTCCCTTCAAAAGACATCTCAATCATTGAGCAACTCGGCCCTAGAGCGGTGTTCTAATCATTAATAACATGACCAGAAGCCAAGAAAACTCGTAACACAGGTAGAGATATAAAAACAAAAAATTAAACGGTTATGAAGCCATAAATCATATTTATTAAGTTAATTGTTCAAAAAACTTGTTCAGAATGGTGCAACTTTGGACTCGAATAAATAACGGCCACATTTACATATGGCTATTTATATTTATATGTGCTCATTTATATTATAATTATACTCTACTGCATGATTAATAAGTTGTTTTTGATAAATGGCTCTGAAGAAATCTGTCGCGAACGTATATCAATTGATATTTTTCCTTGGATTACTTGTTTTTGATTTGTTTATTTCAGTAGCTATGATTTATTTGTTACAATAATTTAATTGCTTTACAATTTTAATTATGATTCCTTAATTGCCACAAGTGTTATAGATGTGTATGATGGATGGCATCACGCTTGGCCAATCTAGCTACATTTATAAATAGACCACGCCAACGTTAATTATCTAAGGCTCTTTGACCTTTCCTTTCTTTATTTTAGTAAGAAGCCAAGTTGCTTAAACTTTTCATATTTTCTCAAGCCATCATAACTTTCAGCTTTTCCTTGGACACTGAGCTTTTAATAAGTTCATTTAAAATGCAAAGCGGCATATTGTCAAGCGTAAGCCTGCAAAGTGCTGCAAACTGCGGTGTTAGCACGCATTCTTTGATGTTTCAACATTATTACTAATTAAAACATAACGTTTTAAAGATTCAGCGATAATTTACAATTATTGGAAAATGAGAGAAAAGTTGTAAATATATTTTTTTGTATGATGTTAAAATGAACAAATAGTCACACTGTTATCCGCGTATCTAAAGTAAATACTCAGTAGTGTACACTTTTTTATTTATTAAATTATTTACATGTCAGATTTCAATTTGTATTATATTACATTGTTTTAGAATTAAAAATCCAATTACAATGCGATTGCGTTATTCATAAGGTGCGACACAATGATCTATAACAATAATTTGTCATGACTGAATCACTATCTGTATCAAACAGTAATTCTCTGTACCCATGCTAAGTGCACTGGGCACCCCGAAGGACGGCAAACTCCCGAAAGACGATAATTAATTTACCCGATCAGCACGAGAAGTGGTAAGTTTGTAAACAAACTGGCAACACTGAAGGGTTGGAGATAACTTGCAGGCTTAGGAACCTGTTTACTAGCCACTTGGGGGGAAAGTATTTTTAGCTCGCTTTAAAAATCAGATTTTTAACGAAGTAAATATTAAAATTTTCCGTTACACTACAGGCATACTCCACTCATATACTATAGTACTCGCGTATGCGGGTATTTCTTTAGATGAGATGGTGTTCAAATGTGCGACAGATCAGTATAAAAAAAACAATTTGAAGCAGTATGACACGCCTTAACTTACTGCCTCTGCAAAGTCATCGATTTCAAAAAGCTGGGTTATGGAATACATTGCTTTAATCATTTGAGAGTACATGCTCACATAAAAAAATCATATCTTGTGATTATTTTTCATATATAATTTGTTTTCATTCCAATAAAAGAGCCGAGGAAGCGTCGTTCCGCCGCTGGCATAGTGGCTGTGATTATGCAAGAGTGCGCAAGTGACCGCCTGCGAAAGGATGCCGCGGTCGCCGAGACGTGGTTTCCTGTTGTATAAACACATCCTATCGTGGGCGAGTATGTGCACTTGGTGGTTTGCATTTGCATCAATACTTTCACATATGTAGTTAAGGTGTAGTTGAATCTTTATAATATTTCTGATATACTCAGCAGGCAATCTAGTGTAGCTCTTCATTTACAAGATAAAATGTGCATTGTGCGATATTCACATTTGGTTCCTCTAGGATTTATTTCAATTAAACTGAAAGTAGTT
The DNA here is from genome assembly GCA_964023185.1 of Macaria liturata. Classification (NCBI taxonomy): domain Eukaryota; kingdom Metazoa; phylum Arthropoda; class Insecta; order Lepidoptera; family Geometridae; genus Macaria; species Macaria liturata. The sequence continues at coordinate 700,929 of OZ026827.1, read as the reverse complement.
TCAATGGGAAAATGTTACACTAAATAGGTATTTATTACCCAACAAGCTATTTGTGGAGCCTGGCATCAGTTTGATTTAATCTATTTTGCTAAAAAGCTAAAGTTTAGTCTTACTTACGAAACGAAACATGAGTAAAATAACATAAAAGTGCCAGAAAAGCTAAACGATTTTGTCGATTCCATTTTGGAGTTTCTAAGTAGCGGGCTCATTAAATTTTTAGTGCTCAGTCTAAATATACGGTCATAAACGTCTGTTCAAAGTTGAGTTTACGACATTTTTAACAAAAAGCGAAGTAACTAACCGATTACTAACTAACCAAGTTTCTATAATGCGTATGCTTTTATCTTCCAATCGGGCATTTAACAAGTCGTTAAATGGACGTTAAAATTAAGTGGCTGCGGTAACAATGGCTACAGAAAAACATAATAAAATGGACTACAGTTTATGTTACATTGTTATGATCTAAATACAGATGTGCCTGTACAGTAGAACGGGTTCAATCGCGTCTTTACAATCTTGATTAAAAAGAAAATGTATTGATTGATTCGGTTACATAGTCGAAATGTTTAGATAAACAATTGTAATTCATTGAAATACTTGGTACATAGAGTGTATAGCACATTGGCATCAAATAATGATTATTCTAGATAGTAACATGTTGGTCACATTTTATAAAGATAGATCATAATAATCTGCCACAATAATGCAGATTGTGTGAAAGTGTGAAGCACGAAACAAAATGTCAGTAAATTAATGTATTTTTAATCTAAAATTTACTCTGTAGGTTTTAGCTGCGTATTTATAAACACATGCCGGAAAAGCATCGATAGTACGCATTTATTGATACCTTGTTGATTTATTGCTTGTTTTGGCACGTTTTTATTGGACCAGTTTTTCGGCATATTTTTGTGGGAACGTTCGAAAAAACTGCAGTTTTATTGATGGTAGGTAATGGATACCTTTGACTTTGCTTGTAATGAAATGAACGATTTGATCAATAAAAACTTACAATTATATTTCCACTTCCAGAGTTTTCATTTTAAATCCAAAGGTACAAGAATAATAATTCCCGTCTTTTACCAAAATAAACATATATGTACCAGAGTGTGCAATAACTTATGAAAACTAATGAGGATATAAGTCTTCGAAATTTCTTGCACTTTGGAAAAATATAAATAGTAAGTCCACAATATACCTTCATGTGGAGCCTACAGACAAAACAACAAACTTGCAAACAGATTTTCAATATAACTCAACCAGCAATAAAACTTAATTACCCGACCTGGTATAATCATCAGGCCAGTCCATGCACCGCTCCAGTTTGCAGCATAGTAGGCGAGTTACACGTGCCAGTAACTCGACCGGCCGTATACAGTAACACTTCCGACTCACGTGACCACCCATCAGGGTAAAAGTCGAGTAGACTGACATGTAAACAGAAATTTGAGAGCAGAAAAACAAGCATGGCAATTTTGAGAATTTATAAATGTGTTTGTGACGCGTGGGATTGTTATAAATATGTATGTATGTCTACAAATAATAACTGGCTTCATTATAAAGATCATATTATGTGGATGATATATGCTTATTTATAGTTTTCAAGACTTAAGGGTTTACCATGCGTTGAGTGAGCAGCATTGCAACAATATTGCGATAAAAATTCGTACTGCTACGTACAGTTTGCAATCAGAAAGTAATATCACTTTGTGTATGTTGCTTATATTAGCAACATAAGCACTATTGGAAACGAATGCTATTGCAATTAGATTGTTTGGGAAAGACTGTGTGTACCTACTGTTTCTAAAATCATGTTGACGTAGCTCATCTACACTAGGGAGCTACGGCGTAGCAGCAGCTACTACGCACCAAAATAATTTCGAAAATATTGAACAATTCATGAGAATGGTATGATTTTATAGATAAATTTAAGATCAATGCATGCAAAGCAAACTGTAATGAAAGCAAACAGATAACGTTTTCGATGTAGCATTCCAAATTAAGTATTGATACAAGAAGTCGAAGATATTTCTAGTAGAATTTTATACAGCCAAGATGTTCAAAGAAGAAATTCCTCTTCAATGATTAAAGTTCTATATTTACTGATTTGGCAAATATTTGGGCAGTCTGTACAATTTCTTACCGCGCAGTTTGGTGCCCATTACCGAACAAAGATGTGATTGTGTCTAACTACACATTCACTGTTAATTATAACTTTGTGAACATATTATATACAACACTAAGTTACGTTTCCCGGTGTTACCCGTTCATACAACCGTCCTCGGTCGGTCGATATCGTCAAAGTTGCTTTTATCTTGCTTGCACTTACATAAACTCAAATAAAAATCAACTATTAAACTTTTGTAGGTCATATAAAATACTCACATGTCGTTATTTTTTTTAAATCGACCTTAATTATTGTTATGTTGAAGTTAACAACCTGTAAACAAACGGGAACGTACCTTCATCCTTTAAAAAATATAATATAAATATAATATGCTTTATACGTCCAAGTGTTACAGTGCTTTCTCTTCAAACGATATTTCATACATATGAGTTATACACATATATATCTACATACTATATAACTGATACTGAGTCGAAACAAACACACATACTGACAAACTTTCATCCGTATTTATTAAGAAACAGTGCAAACAGTTGTATCCACATAGCGACCCACATCCGATGTCCTTGCATTGTCTTGTATATACATAATATTGTCTTATATTTGCGAATTTTCGCCAAAAGCCAGGGTTTCCGCCAAATGGTTTTGCACAAGTGGTTTTGCATCTGAACAAATACGGTGAGAAATGGGGTGACTATGATGTTGAGTCATCGATGGAAATAGTTATGTAAGGCGCTAGTACCCAAACAATTTGTTAAGTATATTTTCTTTGGAAATTTCAATTAGATTAAGACTAGTATTCAAATCTAGGGTAAGGATAGTTCGTAGAAACCATTACTCACTAAGACGTTTCAATTTCGTTAGCAGGACATGAAATGGACTGTAAAACCTAGAGCATAAAATAATTGAAAAAGTTACATATATAAGGGCAATCTGAATTGTTGAACAAATTAAAATGACTAACAATTACTTACTAAGCAATTTTTGTAACTCTTTCATTGTTTAAAGGAGTGAATGAGAAGTACAAATCCTAAGCACACTTAATTTAATTTTACTAAATATTTACTTTGTAGACTCCAAATAATGTGATACCTATTTTTAATCCAGAAATCTCCTTGTAACGTCATAAAAGGGCTCAAAGAGTTAATCCGGCAAAAAATAGGCAAATGAGAATAAACACGTTCCATTCCACCCTTTCTGCAATAACTCGGTACATCCATCAGGCGCGAGTGATTCATGTAATGTTGCAATCTAATAATCGGCCTGTTCCGAGCCAAATGTTTAGCCAAATGAATTCATGGCACCCTTGCGCCGTTTCAAATCCGATTTATACTTGACAGTGACGATGCCGTTCCGATTCAATACGGAACCGGCACGACAAGGATATCCATGTAAAATTAAAAAGTAAGTACCTACAGGAAAGTAAATAGCCTGTCCTTATTATTCGAAAACGAAGAAGTCTATATATGTATTTAAAGTGATATAATTCCTATTTAGGCTCGTTAGTGAGCCAAATTATAGAAAATGACAAACATACCGTATTATCTAGGTACAGTTTGCTCCGCTAACTAACCGCTTCTGCAATAAAGGACTCGATAAAGACAGATCAGTTACCTTTGTCATCTCACTTAATACGAGTATTTGACATTTTCATTTATTTTCCATAGCAAAGCTATTTTATATGACCAACTCAGTACTGAGGAATGCAAAAAATATGTACCCAGTCAAATTATTACTGCAACTATGGAAACTGCACTAAAAAGAGTGTCTTTTTTTTTTACATTAAATAGGCTTACGTTTGACTATAGCCTGCCTGATGTTAAGCACCACTATAGTCTAAGATGTAGCACGCTTGCCTAGAAGAAACCTATTTACTCTAGATTTGAAGACCCCTGGGTTATAATTTTCTGGGAACAGGGCTGTCTCGGATTAAAAAACATTCCGGTGAGTGTAAACAGGGCTCGAATGGTGGGGACCAATAACAATTTTTCCGGAAACGACACGGCTTCATAAACCCGCGGGAATTCCTATATTATCCGGAATAATTCGGATTTCCCATATGAAAGCGTCTCGTAAAATTCTATGTAGTAATTTGTATAATTTTGGCGCGTATTTTGGACCCTACACGGTATCTGGCAGTATGAGCCTTACGACTTTAGTAATTTTATTATTTTATTGAAATATAACTCAGTCTCAGGTACCTAAAAGTAAACGCTTAAGTATAGAATAGAAAAAATAATAATGAAAAACGTAATCTAATTTTTTGCCAACATAAAAAGTGTTAGTAGTTGCATTCCTGTTTCACTATGTCATATTTTTTTAACTCAAAGTTTTTGATCATACAAAATTAAAAAGCTATATTTTCTTATAAAAACACTAACCATAAAGTATAATGTAATATTTATTCAGCATATACTGGTGAAAAATTCTTCCTGTTTCGCGAACACTTCCTTACTGCCCTGCTTGATACGACCGATACGGGGTGAGGTGAGGTACGTCAGTTCCGTGGCGATGGCGCGAGATGGCGCTGTTTACGCGGGAATTAGCCGGAAGAGAAGTTATATTGGACGGAATTAACAACGGCCATTGCCGCTTGTTACCTGCCCTATTAAACATGCTCTTTATTACAAATTGGAACGCGAACCAATTCAAATAAATAACGTGTTTTTGTTTGGTAAAAAAAGTAAAAAAATATATATGAGAACCCATGTTTAGACTTTTAAGCAGAGCGATTAAATTTTTAACCTGATATATAGGTTTGGTTGCACCCTATGTTTCGCAAATTACATTCTCAACATAATACTATTATTACGTCAAATACTTACTTATGAGAAATATAAGCAAAGAAAAGTTCAAATATTTTACTCGTAGGCACGCCATTTTGCTGTTGCGAAATTGTTCTTTACTTACCCGTTCCGACGCTCAAATATTTTCTCATCAAACATTGATCTAAGACATTGTATTTGTATTATACCAATTTATTATTTTCAGCTCTCAAATAAGAGTGCAAAACATCTCACGAATTTCTAAATTACCAAAAATCAATTAAAAAATGGAGATAAAAATAATAAAATGCTAGATGCTAGTGACGTTTACAGTTAGAAATTATAATAAATTAACAAATTGATATAAAACTTTAGCTTGTCTTATTAACATGTGATCTAGAGGCTATATGCTAATAATACATATGGGTGGTGTTTGTTTTGAAAACAGATGTATTTTCGTTTCTAATTAATTTTTTTAGAAACTAGATGTTTACGTTTGATGATTTTGATGACTAAAATACAAATTTATGAATAAATTGACTGGGTTGACATTTTGATTGCCGGACAGGTTGTTTTGATACAAATATATAATTTGGTGACCTATCTAATTTAATACAGCTTTTCCTCTTAACCATGTTCCCAATTTACGGGGTTGGTTCCCAAATCGTCCGATTGGTAGAATATGGGCTTTCACAAAAAGCGATTGCATACGCACTTTAAAAATCTGACATTTGTAACCCTGAAAAGCCGATCTTATTTAATACAGTAAAAGTATCTATAAATTAACATAATATATATAGTGTGATATCGAAATAGTTGCCTCATTAATAAACGTGCAGCAATAACAGGCACCGGCGAACACAATATTATCATAGAAACGACATGTGGAAATAGCTGCCCAAGGTTACCATGAGATTTGATTAGTATGAGTACAAATATCGTATGTCGAGTGTTTTATGGCACCGCGATGTTTGTTATGTTAATGGTAATAGGTGGTCATCCGATATATGGAAGCGCCCACGAACTATCATAATTCAATTAACAAAGCCTCAGTTAAAAAGCTAAGAAACTCTTTTACTTACTTTTTCCCGCCAATAATTGTCGGACATTTCTCGGTAGCCATTTTGGAAACACAAAGCAGATTTCATTTGTTCCATTTCCGAACACATTGAAGGTTTTATTCGTTCCTTTTTTAATCCAAAGTTGTCATGTCCGAGAGCGGACGTAAACCCCCAGAATAAGCAGTAAGATACAGGATTAGGGTCGTTCTACACTCGCGTGGGAGTCTCGTGTGTTTTTAGCAAATATTTTATACATATTTTACAAAATACGTAGGTACGTACTGCAAATAAACACGTTAGAGGCATCATATCGGTTGTAATTTTACCGTCAACTAAATTTAATTTCTCATTAGTATCTAGTAAGAAATCATGCTATCCTCTTCTTTTATTAACGCTGAATAGGCTGACGTTTGACTACAGCCTGCTTGATTTTAAGCTCCAACACAGTCTAAGATGTAGCACGCTTGCCTAGATGCAACCTATTCTCAGAATCTCTCTGATCATCTCAGTGAATTTCTTCGAGAGTGTATACTCGGCTATAACTTGAGATGTTGAGTTATCCGCTAAGCCGGGGGTAGATTTCCCGCGGGGTGCTCAAAATACTGAACTTAAAGTGTTATTAAGTTGGAGAGAGGCCATTTTTCTCTGTCGCTGCCTGTTTCCAGGATATTCCACGTAAGTTATGGCCCCGGTTCTAATCTGGGAGTTATTCGGCCACCTGCTTGTTGCCTATTGTGTTTTTAGACATTACATTTGTACGGGGATAAACTATCTGGATAAAAAAAGCGGAATTATGTGTCGTAGATATAATTGTACGGAGTTTAATATGCACTCTTACGTTTTATTTTCATTGATTTTTGGCAACGATTTTATTTTTATACAATTTACTTAATGTTTTTTTTAATATATGTACACTAGTCATGTTTTATCCTATGTGTGATATAAAAAAGATAATCAGAAGACATCATATAGATAAAGTTTAGATAGTAGATAGCATATGCTATCTACTATCTAAACTATATCTTTAACAAAACAAAGTGTCAAATATAAGTAGTAAAATATAATGTAAACAAAAGCCTGCATGGGCAGTGCTTGAAGTTTTGCATAATATTAATTCAGATTGAGGTCGGCACAAAGCAGGCTCTTTCTATGCTGGAGCTTGCATATTAAACAACGATCGGCCATTGTTAAAGCCAAAGTAGGGATGAGGTAAAATACTATGTTCTGTAGTATTCGATTGCATATTTTATGCGATTGACTGTGTGATTTCAGAATGAAGGAAATACTTAAAATTATTCTTATGTTGATTGTTTTCGCTTACTATTGTTTACGTTTGTATGTATTTGTTTTTGACGGAAATCAGAATATTATGCCTCATTATTTGCCAAGCAACTGACTCGTTAACTAAAGATATTAACGAGTACATACTTTATTTATTTTTAGTCTATATTTTTTTGTGATTACTAACTACTAACCTTTGTTATCCGTTGATTGGACAAAGGATCACTTACTTTTTGTACGTAAATACTTCGATCAATTACATAGCTCCAAGGTAAATCCTGGCAACACTAGTGACCTCAGTATGCGGTCGGTGTGTGCATATTATTGAGATAATTATAATTTTAGCTATTCCTATCCTATACGATCCGCCGCCTGCTTCGTATGCGACGGACGTGCGGCGGACGTGCGCACAGACTTGTAAATACTTCTTGACGACCGAAAGCTTGTACGACTCTTTGTTATCGAAATGACTGATAAGAGGAATATAACATCTGGCGTAATAGTAAGCTCGGTATGTTATCTATAGCTCCGATCGGGTATATTAGTGAAATACCAAGCTATTCTATAGGCTGATAGTTATTGTGGTACAACCTAGTCTGTAAGAAGAGGCCTTAGAGCGGGCTTAGAGATTAAAATAATCGAATGCTTTGTAAGACCTATGTGCCCAGCCTGTATAATTCTTAATTTTATGACAAAACATAAGGCTGGATAGTGTTTGAATTTTGATAGATTTGATCCCTATCCAAGTAATATATATATATATAATCATTATATTGTAGGTATTTAAGTGGCAAATAAGATTGCACATTTGTAAGTTATATTTTTGCATATTGAAAAAATATTACGAACAGTAAATTCAAGTGCTACTTTTACATTGGAAAGTGCTTTTCTTATACACTAAAGTTCGCCATACGTATACAAACATACTTTTAAATCCAAATGAAGTTCCAGGCTACCTCCTCATGCTTTATATTCATAGTCCGTCGCCAGCAGTAGATCGGGTGAGCGATGACCAGCCAGCGACCACAGATAAACAAAACTATCTGATTGATATGCTGCAGCAGTACCCGCGTGACTTGATGTATACGGTAACATATACATAGATATAGATTATATTGTATGTAGTGATAGGTAATAGATACTTACGTATAATAGCATTTCAATAGAATTTCCTCTGCATCTACAAAAACCTGCGTCGTGACTTCCCTTACTAATTAATTGGGGAGTTTTCTTGAGCAGATACATCGTGGGGTTGAATTTGGTTCGTATTTGATAGACGATAACACTGAATTAATGATTTAAAAAAAGTTGGTGCTTTGAAACATGCTTGTGATATAATCTAAGTCGTACTATTTTTACTAAGTTAACTTGTAGAATTTTTTTTTTTATTATTATTTGATGAAGGCGGTTTATTTGTCCATATTTTTATCTCTCATTAATACTTATCGAAAATTGTGTAGCAAATCATTATCATCAACACCCACTGGAGGGCATACGCCTGTACATTTAGCCCTCGACAAGAGTGTATGTGTGTGTGCTTTCATCGCATTGAGTTGGCATACACGGAGCCATCGATGGGCGCATCTCTCGCGCAAGCGGCTGGAATTACAATCAGGCGAGAAAGCTCCCTCGTAGATGAATAAGGACTGTATTATCGATTGCTGGTACATTCAGTTGGGTGAAATAGTCAAATTAGTAAGAAAAACGTTGGAACCGTCTATTATTACGCCTAATAATTGAAAGATTAATAACGTTAGAATATTATTGATAGACATCTAAGTCATCTTATAATGAAAAGTCGAAACATGTATGTATACGTATGTTTCGAGTTGAAAGAAACTACTAGATGAATCCCACATCTCAGTTTTACTAGGAACGTTTTCACTTGGAAACGAAATGCTAATTTTTGAACCTCTTGCGACTTCGACTTTGGCTGGAGGATGACTGTTATTGATAAATATGTAAACACTGAGCTATGGACCTGCTAGAGGCAGTGTGACTGGTGGAACTGGTGTGGAAGCTGCGCACGCCCAAGGAGCCAGCTGCGAACTGGTTTGTGGAGGGACTGGCTCCATTGTCACCAGGTTTTACTGGTTGTATCTATAATATAAAACTCAAAGGTTACTGACTGACAGACTGATATAGTGATCTATCAACGCACAGCCCAAACCACTAGATAGATTGGGCTGAAATTTGGAACGAGGGTAGATGTTATGACGTAGGCATCCGCTAAGAAAGGATTTTTGGAAATGCCACTTTTAAAGTGGTGAAATAGAGGATGCAAGTTTTACTTCTTAATGCGAGCGAAGCCGCGAGCACCCACTAGTTATAAATATGTCGTGTAGGGCCTCTGCTAGATTCTTCTAGGTGGTGGGAAGACATAATGAAGGTAGCAGGAAACAAGTGGAGACGAAGCACAAAATAATCTAGAAATAATAATCTAGAGTTAATAGGTATCTTCTAGGTAAACGTGTTACACCCTAGGCTGCAGCAATGCTTAACATCAGGCAGGCTGTAGTCAAACGTAAACCTATCCCACGTATAAAAAAAATAAATAGGGTTGAGTGGCGTGCCCTGGGAGAGGCCGATGTTCAGAAATAGACGACTGTGATGACGATGATGATGATGAACATTATAAAAGTATAATAACCTTAATTATCTGCTAGTGGATGTCTGCAGCTTCGCTTGCGAGGATTAGGAATATAGTTATCCTCCCTTTTTATCCCACTGTTCAGCTTGCTTCCCATTTACACCAAACTTTGAGCTGTATTTACTCAGAATGTTACTATCTTCTTCTTATCAAATGAGAGTGGCCAACCCTGGTGTGGAGAGTTCATCAAGCCGCCCTGAAGGCCTAAAAATAATAAAATATGAATATTACTATGAAACTTATGTTTGATGCATATAATACAGAATAGAATACTCTAATAATTAGATAACATAATAAACACGCGTTTTCAATGGAAACGTTCCCAAATAACCGGTTACAATAACGTTTTGATAAGCAATCTCATTCGATCGGCGTAACCCGCGCCCGACCGCCGCTTTATTTAGTGAAAGCTGCCTTATCTCAGAGCTTTGTTGCTCGAAACTGCAGGGAAGGAGCTTTTCTGTTTAGATAGGACTGCCGCTAACTTTGGCTAATTAGTAGTTTTTGCCTACGGCTTTGCACGCGTTATTATACATAATTGAACTGCTCTATCTATTAAAAAATCTACATCAAAATCCGTTGTGTAGTTTTAAAGATCATAGCATACATACAGACAGAGGGCCAGACGCGGGAAGACTTTGCTTAATAGTATGCAGTGATACAGTACCAAGGTAAGAAGGGATACACACGAACACAAGAATAAGCATGATGCAACTTGGCAACCGAATCGAAACGCCATCGAAAGATCGGAGAGCGGCGCTATACGTAGTCACATACAATTTGAAGAGACTGGCGTAAGTGTACAATATTCCAATTAATTTTAAAGTATGAATGCACGAATATGAATACATTACGATTTTCCAAGGCCACGGGTTGTAGCTGTTTGAAATAATTTGTTATAATATAGCTCCATTCGGTATCCGTAGATACTAGATAAATATATTCGGTAATCATTATCATCATCATCTTCAGCCCTTGTCGACGCGATGCACTGATGTCTTTTCCCTTAGAGGTACTATAAATGTCAGCGTTGTCTTGGTTATACCAAAATCACAAATTATTGATTGCTCAAAAATTCAATGTTATAAAAATGCCTAGCTTTAAAATCTAACTGTGTAGTTAGTTTGTTTTTAACCGTGTTAAATTATTTTTTGAGATAAATGTATATCTTAAACTCTGGAGAAATATGTAGTGTTTTTCCGCTGCGACTGCTCCTTAACCGACTTCAAACAACAAACTTGATCGTTTTTAGGTGTGTTCCTCCATATACCACCGCCACACGTCACCTCCTAACCAACGTGGCCTCCGTGGACTCAAGATCTTACCAACACCGTACCTTGTGTCTTCAAGCTTTGTAGTTCTCCTTCGGCAAGATATTCATTCTCGTTAACACGAGTTTCGCCTCTCCACGAGGCATCCTCAGGACGTGTGGACTCCTCGAACGTCGGTCCAAAAGATAAAAATAATATATATATATATACTAGCTGAGCTTGCGACTTCGTCCGCGTGGAATAGTTATTATGGGCATCATATTTATTTTTGTAAACAACCTCTTCAGCTTTATAAATTATAGCTGTCACCCACGACTTGAACCGTTTTCGCCTTCGAATTGTTGATCGAAGGTTTTCGCAGCTCACGCAACGGAAGCCCTCAAAGATGAAAAATTTTCCCCGTTTTTTCCAGACTTTCCATTGTTTTTTCGCTCCTATTAGTTGCAACGTGATGTTGCCTAAAGCCTTCCTCGATAAATGGTCTATTCAACACAAAAAGAATTTTTCAATTCGCACCAGTAGTTCCCGAGATTAGCGCGTTCAAACAAACAAACTGTTCAGCTTTATATATTAGTATAGAGTATAGATATAAGACTTGTCCTTTACTAATACCATGTCGTCGGTGGTTATAAAATAAAATAACAACATCTCAACCGGTTCGAGGTTAAAAATAATAAAAGTTTTATTATAAGTATATGCTAACTGCTTTGTTTTCGTCGGAGGATGACGCAGCACTGCGCTCGAGTGGTTCCGTACTTATTTTAATAGCTTTTAAAGATCCATCTATTGGATGCTGGTGTGTGGGCGAATAGGCTTCGAGTGATGGTGTGTAAATGTACCTTGTAGTGCTATGAAGTTAAAAAAATAAATGTTTACTTTAGCCAAAGACTGAGGCTCAGGGGATTGTGGCATTCTTTCGCACGATTAACCTTACTAAAGTTAAGCAACTGCTATCTCAGAGACGTTTTTGGATGGGTGACCCCTTCGTGGGCTAATTAACACTGCATAGAAATTAAATCTGCCCTCTACTCAGATAGATATGATATGATATGATATTGCACATACATATATACCAAGACTTAAAAACTTAGAAAAACAAGAAACTTAAAAGCTAATATATTAGGCGGACTTATTGTTTTAGGTGATTTATACAGGCAACGTTTGGACGGACTAGAAATAATACTATGACGAAACTTGCAGTGCCATCTAGTTGCTTTCGAGGCTATCTTCCCATATAAGGCTTTACTAAACATCTAATAAATATATACATTTGTATACTTGCACGTGTATAGTCGTCGTGTTGTTTTTTCGCCCACCTCTCGACCGGTTACCTAATAGGCTCCATAAATGGCGTCTACCATACATGGTGCTAGGAACACCATTATGGTATAGATTTGTGGACTGGGTAAAGATTTTTAGTGATATTTTTGGTTTAGTTACCGTTATTTATTACATAGATAGAAGGAATAAGTCTTCCTGTTAAATGGTGGAAATAAAAAAAAAACTTACTTTAAACACTTTATTTTACGTATCTATGTTTTAGAAAAAGCAAACGTCTCATTTTATTCAACTTTAATTTTGCACTTTTGAAAACAACTGCAGTAAACTTGCAGTACTTAGTTTCTGTTACCTAGGCACGATGCGATAAATCACTACAGTGTCGCTTGTTGTGGGTGGGTGTCGGTTCAAGAGACGTGGTGGCCTCACTATCCAATGTAAAAAAATCTCGTGAGATTATCCCGCGTTGTTCGAAATAGATGGAGGCTCTAGTGTTGTATAATTATGGTGTGTATGGAAATGAGCCTGCCCTGACGACCGATACAGACTCCACTTGGCGTCTCCACTCCTAATACATTAAGATACTAACAGTAAGATACGAGTTTATAATAGATACAGATTTTGTGGTCTACGGCTTTCCCAAGATTATTTTGGAAATTAAGACTAGCCTATGTCATTAGGTAAGTAGATGAAATTTTATCTGTTCATCAAATCATACTACACTCATTATTATCGTTCTTTCTTCACGGTTGAACGGCTGAACTGATACGGAATAGATTGTGTATGTATAGTATAGATTAACATAATGATATAAATGTACTAGACTATACTACCTACTAGGCTGCTGTATGTACGAGTACATAGGCTGCTTCAATCCTGAATTAACATACAAATACATATACAAAAAATACAAAATTCGTTTATTTGACGTACATATTGTACAATAACATGTGAATCCTCTGACCTCGTGGTAGCCTTAAGACTGTGTTACGAGGCCAGAGTCATCTCCCAATATAATACTAGGTACAGGTAAATTACGTCATAGTTACATAGGTGGCAACTACTAGTCAGGTAGGTTCTGGCAATCTATCTAATTAACCGACTTCAAAAAAAGGAGGTTATCAAGTCTTCTGAAAGTATTTTTTTTATATATAACTACAGTTTAGCTTATGTAAAATGACTACGTAGGTCTATATAGCCTATATAATTCCAGCAACAAGCGGTTATCAAGTTATCTGCAAGAGCAGGCAGGGGTGCGGCGTGCGTTGGTTATCTGCGCCCGCGCCGGGTCGGGTCAACTCATTAGTGCTTATACTATACCTAGAGCTACTCTTATGGAAGTACATGTGGCTAAGATTATATCAGGTCGTACGTTTCCATCTTCATTGTGTTACGTAAAGCGAGAGTGAATCAGGGCTTACTGGGTAAACAAGCTCTATTTTATATCATATTATTGCATTTACTATCAATTTTGTGATTTATGATCTTGTACAATCCTATTAAATAATGTAAATCGTTAACTCAATCACCGTTATTAGCCTTTGTGATCTTATACAAGAACTAGATGAATTGAAGAACTCTGATGGGAAACATTTTAAAACCAGCCCAGCTGATCTTCGAAACCTATTGATATAAATCTGTTTTTTTTTCAGCTGTGTCTGAAATTAGAAAATTTCCTATTATTTTGTACATCCAACCATCCATTAGTGCGAACATTTCTTTCTTAATCTTTTTTTGATAACACAGTGTTTTATGATAAGTACATACTCGTAATGAATCAATTAACCGCTGTTACTTCCATACCTACTTTCTCATCCACAAATAGCAACATACACGTACTGTCAGATCGTAGATAGTAGTAGTACAGTACAATAAACAATCAGTTGTTTATATCGAGTGAGCCTTGGGTTGCGCAACGTACTGACTATGTGAGTGACTGTGGACCACTTGTTACCTCCTGTACTCACTGCTGTGGTAACTGTGGGATTGTTGTTGCTAGGGGCATAGAGTAGGGTGTAGATAGGATAGGTGGAGAAGTGTTACACCCTGCAGCAATGCTTAGCATCAGGCAGGCTGTAGTCAAACGTAAACCTATCACACGTAATAAAAAAAAGTTGATATAAGAGTCTAGTCACTAATAATGTTTGTGGTACACCCTGGTGTGGAGGGTTTTTTAGAATAGAACGAACTGAATCGTGGACTGTAGTTACAACAAGGCTTCATTTTCCCTATTTTTTGGTACCAAGAGTTTTAGACAGTGTATTTGGAAAAAAAAGTGTTTACAAAAAAAAAACGAATTTATGTAACTCACAGAAAATTAATCGAAGATTCTTGTAATAGAAAACTGTAGAAATCGATACATTCAACATCGAAACTTTAAGCTATGATACTATATTGAAATGTAAAATTTAATGAAAGTAATTCCAATTGTTTGCCTTGCCGCTTTATTATAATTGAAAGTTAAATATCATAACTCAGGATTGGTCGAATGTACATAATTGTACATCCACTATTTCACTACCATAGTAGATAACTTAAGATGTAAAGGTTTCGAAGGCTCTTGCTCTATTAGGTGCTTTTGTCTCGACTCTTCTGTGTCGCTAGTGTTTGCTCGGCCGTTAACCCTTCACTGGAGGCCTCTACAAACAACAGCTGAGATGCACACATGCACACGTGTGTGTGTGTGTGTGTGTGTGTGAAGCCTAAATATTGTAGAGTTCAAGCCCTTTGTGGCAGCTTGGCTGATTGCCGATAGATATGGCGATAGGTACTTCAATTACACTAGTAAATATTGTAAGATTGTAACCAATTAAAGCGATTTAAGTAAAATAGATCTTCAGTATACATTTATTGATCTTCAGAGGAGGTAAAAACAATAATAAGTATGTGTATGTTGATTCCAAAATGCATCGATAATTATTCTGACTGAAACAATACTAACTTGTAATAAGTAAACAACATCTGAGATAGAAATTCAACCTCAACAAGAAAGAAGAAACAGAACTGAAGCAGATGTGACAAGAAATAAAATCCTAATAAATTAACTATTGTTGACAAGTACTTTATAATCTAATAAAAATATAAATATTCTACAGATTTACTATCGCTAGTAAAGTAAAATTTACATTTTCATAGACACTTTTCAGCAACTTGTCACAAGGTAGTCGTAAAAGCTGATAAAAACATAAATGAAATGTCGACTGGAATTAAAATAGAAGCTTTCATTTTGTTATATAAAGCCACAAATCCAGCGAATGTTTTCATTTAGTTTCGTGTTTCGTCGTCATGTTTACGGGACTCACCCGGACACGATACTGGGGCAGCCATGTTGTAGGAGTTTTTAGGATATGACCTATATTTCCTTTGCCTCAAACAACAGACCTAAAGTATATTTTTTTAATATATTAGTTTGCATAATAAGTTATCTTAGGTTTTTTTTACAAAAGATATATCCTACCACCGATCTGGTTGTCGGAGTCTTTTTACAAATAAAATTATAAATATATGTATTTAAAACTAGGTTTCTAAGTATCTCTAGGTTTCTTTTAGGTTTCGTCGTCAGTTTATGTTGTAGTTTAATTTCTAAATTATGTTTACAATTTTAATGTACCACAGTTGAGTACCGATTGAACTTTGAGCCAGCCCTGCAAGGAAAAATAATTTTATTAATAACATAGATTAATAAAAAAATAGAGATTAAATCGAAATTTTACTTCATTATATTTATAATACATATAAAATAATATATCGTTGTCAATATATGTAAAGTTCTGTTTTGTGATTTTAACATATGTTTGATCGTGTTACGATAATCTAAGTGCCTCTTATCTTTAGTGCTAGAATTTTAAATCATATTAAAATGACGTAACAAAAGTTAAATAAACAAGCAAGACTCTTCACGAGCCTATTAAATTTTAATTAGCACTACATAGTAGGATGGTAATTACTTGTTTACGAGCTATAAATGACCAAGAAGCACTTTGTTAGGGCAGGCTTAGCTATAGCCGATGCATGCTAAATCAATTGCAACGTAATTCAACTGATTAGCCTGATAGGTCATCAACTTCAACAAGGCTACTGCTGGGTACTTGGTTTTATTGTAATTGGTACGTAACGTAAGAAATAACTTGTAGTATTCCACTATCAAATAAAATATTAGATAAAAAAAACATAACTGTCATTGTTAAGTGTCACTGTCAGATCAACGAAATACGCGGGATCGAAAACGGGTCGTAAAAATAAAATCGTAGAAAAATAATAATATAATGCTGATCCTTTCAGGTAAGGCTATCGATCCCGTCTCACCTGAAATGTACAATTTATAAATGTAATGTTGTAATAATTCTAATAAATAATATCTGGTCTTTTCAGAACAATTTCATGATTGATTTCATCTTATACAAAGAAACAACCAAATAGTTGTCTTAGGTATATGAAAAAAAACCTATTGAATTTCACAATATTGGCTGTTTTGATGGACGATGGCAACATTCGTAGTAATAATAAAATTAATCATATAATACCTATTTTTTTCATCAAGACACATATAGAGTTGCATACAACATGATTTTAGTACTTATTGAAAATTTCATTCATTATTTATTATTTTCCCAGGACTGTCCGGCTTTTCCCGCCCCCACGGTCACCGTACACGGAAGCGACACAAATCAGCACCCGGCAATTTTCATAGCAAACGTAAAACATCCCATTTCAGAACTTTGATTCACTTTTATAATTTATAATAATTATAATAAGTCATTTATTTGAACACGAATTAACATTGCGGTGTAAAATATCCTTATTTTTATACTATTTTCCTAGTTTTTTTTAATTTTCTTTACCCGCCAGTCAAATATCAGTATTAAAATCTTAAAATTGAAAATACTCGTAATTATTCAAATCAACTTCCACAACAGTGTTGATACTAGAAATTTGACATTATCTAATAATTAATTAATATTTTTATATACAATACATTTCAATTTATAACTATGGAGTTATGAATAAATAATTTGTATTTGTACTTATGTTAATACTTAAAACATCATGTATTATGATGACTAGGGGAAGCACGCGGCTTTGCTCGCTTTATTTCAGATACAGAAAGAGAAACCGATAAACAGACAAAATTTCTTGAAATTGTTGGAGCGTGTTCTGCTATCAATTTGAAGTATCTCCAAACTTTTTTATATATCTTCAATGTTCAAACTTTTGATTCTCTACAGCTTTATAATATGTATACATACGAGTATAGGTAAGCAAAGATATATGTACATAATGTATAATGTAGTTATGAAATAGCAAGCAAACTCTTGTATAACTTGCAATCTAACGTTAGATAAGCTCCAACAAATATGCAAACGATAAATATATCAGTTACCCGCGAAATGCAAACTACCGACTTATAGTATGGCGCTAAAATTACTGTGGCGTGATCTTAGTAAACTCTGAATTAACATGATGCTTATATCAAAGATTAAATAATCACATTGTGTGGCTCTGCGGTTCTAGTGTCTGCTTTTCATCCAGACGCAGCCTGGTTCGAATCCAGCCCTACACCAATGACTTGTATTTTCAAGTTATGAATGTTTGGATTTGCACTCGCTTAGCGGTGACGGAAAACATCGTGAAATCGGAAACCGACACGTTTGAGGACCACAAATATAAGAGGACAAATATGTCTTCCGTGGAAGGACCTGGGCGCCCACCACGATGTACATATCTGCCCAAGAGAACTCTTCTAACGAATTGATTCTGCAGGGGAGTCACGACCCTCAGTCATGAGGAAATACTGCTCAAGAGAAGCCAGAAAAGCCAAACAAAAATAATTTCACTCATTTTAAAAAAATAACTAAAACTCTACTCCATACAAAAGAAGTAATATTACAAGACAAGAATAGACAGTAAGTACAATTAAACTTAGCAAACATGACAATCACATACATAAAAAGCTTCCGCATCGACCAGCAAACAAACACTTTATGGCTTCATTTAACATTTCATCTAGACATCTTTTACACGTGGATCGTAAAACACGAAAATGGAACTGGGTTAGATTGAAACACAAATGCACTAATTATTTTATTTATTTGTGTATAATTTGAGTGTGTGTTGGTCTTTTCACTAATTTACGTATCTAAGTATATTTTTAAGTACACCGTCTGTTTACAGTTCTAAGTAATGTCCATCCAAAAGGTTGCCTGGAAGAAATCACCTAAGGCGATAAGGCCGTCCAATGCGCAGCAATTATTTCTATTCTCTATTATGTAATTTCTTTGTCTTTCGGTTTACATTAAAGTAATATTCTATTCTAAATGTGATCAATCATTCAGGTGTTTTAGGTACTTAGGTAATACACTAAAGCCAATGAATTAATTCTGTGGAGGAGACACGACACTCAGTGATGAGGAAAAGTGCCTGGAGGAGGAGGAAGTTAGTGTTAGTATTAGTACTGACAATGTGCTTGTGAGTAAGTTTAGCATGAAAATAAACATAAATTATACCTGAAGGTAAAAGTCTTGGGAAATAGAGGATATGAATTTGTATGTTTCTTCACTCAAAAATAAAATGTAAATAAGTGTATTAAGATCTATAGGTAGACCAAATTTCATCAATTCATTTATCATTATATTCCTTACCGTTGTAACATGCCACTTGCTGAATTGCATGGAAAACGTAAACGTGAATCACTAAGCGTGCTAAGTCCACCGTTCCCAATCTATTTCAATAAATAAACCGATAAACAACACACCACGTCGTCATTTCACAATCGAATAAAATACAAAATTGCACTCACTTGGCTGAGATTCAAATTCTGCCTCGGACTTTGGAAAATGTGGATGAAAATGTGTGAAAAATAACTGAAGTCAGTCAATTTCCAAATCCTTTGACGGCCTTTAATGAAAATCGACTCTTGAAATATATTTTCGGTTACGATTATTACTAAATATTCGTTAAATTGATAAACGATGTTGGACATAATTAATCTAGGCTCGCGTATTGTGAACTTTTATTCTCTGTGTGCAATGTCCCGGTTTTTTTCTTATTAAACGTCTTTAAGTCGTTTTGTCTATAAGTCTTATTATACCAGTATGTCGTTAAACAGTAGAAGAAAAACACATTACTTTGAGTAGGTAGAGTAGGTAGGTAGGTACCTAAAAAACCTTTGAAAGTATATAGCGAGAATATTGATACAATAAAAAAAATTACCCATGTTTACCCGATTTCAAAAAAGGAGGTTGTCAATTCATCTGAAAGTATATTTATTATTTTTAGACTTGATTTTATTTCAAAAGATGGTTGACGTTTTTAATATTTACTTTATTAAAGTGCGCACGTACCCAATAAAAAACTGTTCCCCTCTAATATTGAAGATGGCTAGATTAGAGAAGTTCAACGTTTTCTACAATAGGTCTGTATTATATCTAGTCTGAATCCCAACCTCGTTTCCTAGCACTTATAAATAGTGTATAGATTACACGGAAGTGCTTTTCTATACTATTTATGTTTTGTAATATTGTATTTGCTATTTACATTTGTTATCGTGGGTAAACGAGGACACTGACTTGGGACTTGAGTCATTTAAATGGATGTTATTTTGTTAAATTTTTCGTAGATAGTAATTTAGTTTAGATTCATCATCATCATCAGCCTAATAGGACCCACTGCAGGGTATAGGCCTCCTCCCTCTTACGCCAATACTCCCTGTCTTGCGCTGTTCTTGCCCAGATGTTTCCTTCTAACTTTCTAATATCATCCAGCTACAGTTGCACAGGTCTTCCTACACTTCGCTTACCTAGCCGCGGGTACCATTCAGTTATTGCTTTGCTCCATCTGCCGTCAGTACGTCTCGCCAAGTGTCCAGCCCATCGCCACTTGAGTTTCGTAATACGAGACTCGACGTCTTCCACCTTCGTACGTTTTAGATTATTAGTGGTTAACTTGGTACTTATAAAGGTAATGTGTATTATCACTAAACACGTTAAGCAGTTTTAGTTACTTCTTATTAACGTACAAACGTACGCATCCACATGTTTACTTGTGTTTTTTATATACATACATACATATATTTAGTGTTACAGATATTTTTATTATTTTTCAAAAATAATAATTGGTTTGGATCAAGGCTGTCTGCATATCCTTCTGTATAAATTATTATGTCATATTATTTGTTTAAATATTAGCGGAAACATCACCTACATTTAACATTTGCTCGATTTTGTTTTCCAAAATGAGGTGCATTCATAAACAGGCGTCCAAAATTTTCCAACAAGACGAAATTTAAATAAATACTTTTGGATGTAAATTGTAAAATCTCCCAAAATGGTTGTTCCCAAATGAACTTCGGAATATAAATGAGTAATTACAGTTAATTTTATAATTTGGTTCGAAGCGCGGCGCCGCCCGTTAGCATATTTATACAAATACCTATTTTATTTGGTGTATTCATTATTTGTTATTATTTGGGCAGCCAACATATGCTTTACAAACTAACACCACTGAAGCTTGAAGCAAAATTAATAAAATTAAGATGAACAGATAAATTATAATCTCATCATAGGTAGTCTATCTTATTCTGCTAATACATATTTTAATTGTTTAATTAACAAGAAGGTTATTTTAGTCAGCCATCTAGTGAAAATATTATTTACAGTAAAGGTTTCATTCATCCAGCCTTTCTTGATGTTTTGATGATTTGTATGATTTGATGTATCTCTAATTAAAGTTACTGTTGGTTGCTGACCAATCCTTGAATATGCTACCCAATAATTTCTCGCTTATTTAAATGTGTCGCTGCCTACACGGTTTTAATATTTTAAATCACATAAAATATGTTTATATGGCTATTTATAGATCGAGACGTGGCAATGGATACCATTTGTTGCATTGTAAATAAGAAGAATAGTTTATTGGTCACAATGTAATGCTATAAAGATTATATAATAAATATTAAGTAGTAAGTAGGTTTTTAGTAGATATATTTTGGGTATCATTTATAAGTATTCTTGAATAACTTACTTAGGTTTTCTCATTCCCATTCTACGCTTAGCTACTAATCCGTTGACACGGTTAAGTCAAATTGTTTTTGAAAAATAAAGGAATCATGTACTTAACAACCATAGTACGGCAGCCGCTAAGTCAAGTCGGAGGCCCTTAGGGTAGCTTGATAAACTCTTGACACCAGAGTTGGCCACTCTTATTCGATAAGAAGAAGAAGAACAACATCAAAAGATTTGCGTTGTCCAACTATTTCAATAGTGTTACTTATGTCTAACTATGCATGTTTTTTGGCATTTGGTTTGCAGATAAGAAGATGTCACCTTATGCTCCTGGCACATTTGGCATTTTAAAGTGGCTTTTACAGGCACTACCGTATACCGACATAGCAACAACCATTCAAGCAACAAATACACCATCCTTGAAGTCTCGACAACCATTGCACATCTTTTGGGACCAAATATTTGTCACGCGTCCCAAATAAACCAATATTGGTGCCAATGTGAGATCGCAAGGTCTCAAACCCACGCGTTCTTACGTTAACTACATTATTTAAACAAAAAGAAACCTTCGATTGTATTCGTCTTTTTAAGTGGCATGCCAAAAATTAGTTTAATTAATTTTGACATTGATGTACCTATGTATGATGATAGCTTAAAGTAAAGATGTCACACGAGACACAATATTATACTATTCCACCAGAAATCCGGAATTGACGAGTGATTTGTTGATCACGGTAATTTTTGCCTCTTGAATACCAACCCGAAAAAGAGATTGAACAAAATAAATGAAATGTCAACCAGTCCATGCATATTTTTTTTTATAAACTCATGCAAAATTGCATAGTTCTAGCTACTTGCGATTAACAATTCTATCCCTTTACATAAATCGTCCGCTATTGATATAGTTGAAAAATAACCCGAATATTAAGCCAATCTATGTAAAAAGTGCGACCATCAGTAAATAAAGTGTAAGATTGTGTAACGAGGTGTGCGCCCGCCTTTATATTTACGCACGTGTGTTTACAGTGTGTCGCGGCCTTACAACGGAGCTTTGTATTGTAAGCTCATATTGGTGTCATGTGGTCTTGAAGTAAGTTTGATTGAGAGTGGTCAACTCTGGTGTTAAGAATTTTCGAACCACTTTAAGGGCCCCTGTTGGTATAATGACTATACTATGACTTATTTGCTATCGAACAAAAACGTAGACATAGGAAGAGGATATATTTATCAGCTTATTTTTTTAAATGCTCTTTCAAAAATATTGTTTTGAATATGCATATTGCATATTTTTTAAATTAATTGAACAGACTTAATGTCAAAATAATATATGAAAACTTCACTAAACTTGACCAGAATTGCCTCATTTCATATTCAAAGTCATAAAATATATCAACCAATGCGTTTCCTTAACTAAAATGAAATGAAAAACTTAAGGTGCAACGTCAAGCTTCCATTTTAATGACACTTATTACATGCCTAAGTTTCAGCATTTAATTATTTTTTTTAACTTCATGTTTGCATCTAACTTATTGAATATTTTTAGCTGTTTCTATAAACATTTATGTGAATTTTGTTATTTAGGTATTCTAGCACTTGAGAGTCGAGTATGTGGTCTTGAGTACAATTTTAACAAATCGTCCCATTATTGATAGATCAGAACAAATGAGTGGCGCAATTGCCAGCCTGTCACTTGAAAGATAATGAGACAGAATGAAAAATATCTTAGCTTAGACTACAGCGGTGCCTAACTTCTGCCGGGATGAAAAGTAAGCCTATTTCGTGTTAACAAAAGAGATTGTCATTAGTTTCACTACGTAAGAATTAAATTTAAAATTGGGTTCTTTATACAGAAATAGAATGTTGTGGCTGCACCTTAGAAGTGCCACAAGCTCCGAGCAGCATAATTTGTCGATAATTTAATATTTTTACGGCCTTCCTCGATGGCCACTGCAGCAGACTGATACGTGCTGGAAAATTTTGTGACACATATGACATCACATAAATAATAACGGCCGGTTTTATGCCTTTATGGTTTTTTACACGAAATTATGGGGCTTAATGCTCGCTGCGGATGTACTGAATGAGTATACGCATTATGGATGCCATTTTGGAACTAAATTAGCTGTATTATGTTAAATGATAGTACCAACATTTAATAACTGACTGAACTCCATTGCGCCAAGAGTGTGATGAGCTTATAATTTGATTCATGGAACAGTGAAGTAAATATGCTTGTAATTTACTAATGTTTTGGAGGTTTCTTGTTTCGATAACTAAGTCCACAGACTTATATCAACTTGCAGCGCCTAAACAGAAGAAATAAGACCTGCAGTAAGCAGAATGCCGTATTGTTTAGTATTTTTATTTCAAACTGGTGTATTTGTTAACGAGTGATTATGAAGAAGCTGTATACCTTATTGAAAGTGTAAATATATGAAAATATTTGGTTTTTTATACATGCTTTTGTAGATATGTTAACTACTGTTAAGTTATTGACTGTACAAAAACACTCCTTAACAAATACTTGTATACACAACCAGCACTTTCAATTAAATAAATGAATGAATTGATTACTAATACAAATAATACAACAATTGACATGCGTTAGTATTAACGCGGAGTCAAGGCAGTGCGAGCTGGAGGCCACTCGACCTTACATTATATTTATTTAGCGGCAAGGGCTCGCCACAGTTACAGCCCGAGCAGAACATCTCCTACGTTTAACCTACTTTTATAACGTCTAATCACAATTTAAAACCTGGATTTTTTGTTGGTTATCGCAGATAATATATTAAAGGGAAACAGGAAATCTTATTTTTTACGTTTTTTATAACAAGTTGCCGTTCAAAGAACAAGTACACTACTCTAATAGTTCGGGATGCATGTGTTAGAATCTGTGTCAATTATTTATTTATTACTATCATATCGTGCAGATTTCCTTTCGTTAAGGTTTTTTAAAAGATTATTTATCCATGTCGTTTTTATTTTCAAGTAATTAGAAGTAGTATCTTCAAATTGTTCAGTTCCTAGTTTGCACTATTTTTTTGTAATCAGCATGGATTCTGTTTCCTAGCTCACTGTTAACTCCTGCCTGTGCCGCCCTCAGGGCTAGGTACTGTAAACACGATCTGCTTCCGACTTCCATTGTTTATCTCCCGCCCTTTGAATAGAACCTACTCTACCAATATTGAAATGAATAAATTGAATTTTTTAATATGTTTGCTTGTCGAAGGTTGATTGGTTCTATTTTTCTTGAAAGGAAATCGTATAGATTTAAAATATAATAGATGTATTAAAATTTTTATTTTATTTTATAAGTACCTATGTTATTTTTGTAATGATTCACATAAAAAGTTTATGAGTATATAAATAAATAAATAAATTTATTTTATGTACTATGTAACAATATTGCCTGTATTCTTTCAACAAATAATTTATAAGCCATAACAGGGAGCGTACCATCTAAGAGGATCACTTACCATATTATATTATGTATAATAACAATGACGTCCTTAAATTAGATAAATTCGGTTAAAAATCCCCGCTAGGAGGCTTCACGGTTCGTGAGCTGGTTTGGAAACGCCCGCGGAAAGCTGTTATGCAAATACAGACTTAAACAGCATTAAAACGTCAACAACCGAGCTTAAAGCTCGCAGCGCACTGCCTCATCAGATGTGATATAAATGTTTGATGTGATAAATTTGTTGAGTACGAAAAGCTATTTCATCCTATTTTAGAATAGGATGAAATAGCTTTTCGTACTTTCACTTTCACGTAGGTACATGTCGTATTCTCCTAAAAGTCAACAAAGAGAATGCGTAAATTCGTAATGTAATTGCTAATTTTCGGTTCCACAAAAAACTAGGTACATAAAGTCTAGCAAAAATTTACGACATTAACTATAGAAAGTATATGTATGTAGCCATTTCCCTAAACTATGTAAAATTTTAAGGACGTATGTCCTTAAAATTTTACATACAGGTGTCCTCCTAATAGGTTGTATTTACCAAATAAGATGGCTAGCATTGTAGCACCAAAGACGTACTACTTGATTTATTTTTTAGACCAATTTTCATAACGTACAGTGCATTTGTAAGCACATAATGTTCTGTCTGTGCTATTGAGGTACAAAGGAGTTATTTTATAACCAACTTCAAAAAAGGAGGTTATCAAGTCTTCTGAAAGCTTTTTTTCTAGTATATCTTTCTGTAGCAACAGCCCGATCCTCTCAGGGCCCCGTGGAAAGTATTTCCGTAGGTTTAATTGGTAAAATATGCTAAGTAGGCTCCACCGTACCCTCTGGGTGCAGCCTCCGGAGGCTATAAGCTCTTCCCCCGGCTTCACCCCGCTTAGATTTAATATAAACAGACAAACAGGCTCAACCGCCACTCTAGGGAGACAAGATTTTGTAAATGATAATATTTGTATAATTTTTGAGACTGGAGAAAAAAGAGTTTTAAGGAATAGGATAAGTTAAAAATCAAGCAGTAGTAGTTGTTGGTTCTACTGTTTTTTGTTATATTATTTAATATTTTAAAATGTAAACTTATTTTTAGTAACTACCTACCTTTAATGTACTTAGGGCCGATTTTTCAATCGTCACTTTATTGGCTTGATAGCTATCGGTCCAATATCTATGCTATTTTGTTTATTGGACTCATAAGTGGTTTATCCTCACTTATGTCAGTTTTATTCTATATGCCAATGTAATTGTTCCGTGTCTTAGCGAAAGCGGTTATATTCCACACGAAACCAAAGAGGTTCCGTGGTGATAATATAATAATAAAAATTCCCATATTTTGTTTCGTACTTCTGTTACCTATATAATTTTGTTTGAGAAATGGAGCCGAAAGCAAAGAAAAGGGAGCGTGCGGCAAATTTATTAAAAATGAAGCTGATGGAATTCTTCCGAATTCCACATAGCCATGTGATCTGGTCTTGATCGTACTATTCTTGTTGTACGGAGCTAAGCCCGTACAGAGAAATTATAGGGACCTGCCAGCTGTACTCCTACTTACAACTATCCTATCCCTATAACCTACCTACTACACGCTACTCCTGTCTGCTAACACATAGTCTGGAATACTCACCACCTACCCTGACTCCTACCTACTCTCTACTTTAACACTCCTAACCACCTACTGCTCTACAACCCTAGCCCTACCGATACCTACACAGACAATATATACACAGATAGATAAGTGCAAGATACCAGGCGCCACGAGACCTAAGACACCCAGCGGAAGGGGGAAGGATAGAAGGAAGGAAATGATTTTCCCACCACCCCGTGCACTGGCTCATACACATACGGTGACGGCGAGGGAGTCTTGGCCGTGGTGGGAGGACTGGGAAGGGTTTCTAGCGCCCTTCCAGTGGGAGTGGACGGGCCGATGACCCGTAGCTCATTGACTCGCTGACGGAGAACCTTTGGAGCAGGTCCGGTGGCCGGCTTCCGCCTTCTTATGTGGCTCCTCTTGTTGACCTCGTGATGATTCTTCACCTCTTCTCAGTCGAGTGTGCGCCTCGGGAGCAGGTCCGTGCAGCCGGCTTCTTCTTCCTGACGCGGCTGCCACGCCGACTCTCTTCTGCTCTGGTACTGACGGGTACACTCCTGTCTATCTCTAACTGACTAGTGCCAGAACCTTTACTAGCGACTACTACTTATAACTCTACTGGGACTGCGGGATGTGATTCAAACAACACTTTCTCTTGTAATAATGAACTCCGAACTCTCAACTCACTCCTTTATTTCTAACTATCTGCATCTTATATACTTAATATTATTGCGAATCAGCACCTCCGTATGCCACTGAATGTAGTATGCTGGCGAAGCTGAACGTAATCTGAGGTGATCTTGTAAATAATGTTTGTACAAACACTTGTTTTTCTTTGAGATGAATTCACGTAGTCGTTTATTGCAATTTCTTCTTTAATTGCTAAATCATCTATGAGTCGAAAATATCCGTAATTATTTTATTTTCCCTAAAACTGTGTTAAGAATTACTCTGAAAAAACAATATGGCAATAAAATTGAAATATCAATAATTTTTGATAGCACAGACATTGTCAAAATGTCAGGTTATTCTACAAATAGACTGCTATCTGGCCGTTTGAACGACGAATAAACCGGCCCTTAGTTAAGTTATTATAATATTTTTTTTAAATTTGATTGGGGTACCTCTAAATCTAACTCAAAATTTATTTCGTACGG
The DNA here is from genome assembly GCA_964023185.1 of Macaria liturata. Classification (NCBI taxonomy): domain Eukaryota; kingdom Metazoa; phylum Arthropoda; class Insecta; order Lepidoptera; family Geometridae; genus Macaria; species Macaria liturata. Next base: position 673,288 of record OZ026827.1, on the reverse strand, counting down.
AACAAATGACAGGACAAAACTGTTATTTTTCCTAGAAACTGCCGTAACATATTTCTTACAAATAAATTAAGGCAGACCTAACGACTAAAAGTTTAGGTATATGAGTCATATCTCACAATATGTAGCACAATGTGCCGCTGACGTCATCCAAATATATCAGTCTACTATATTAAAATTCTAGGGCACATTCTCAATTCTGAATGATCTCAGTATTTATTGTTACACCTCCTTGTAATTGCTGATTAGACAAGGGGTGTAGATGCGACGTGTTGAAAAAATACCTACTTTACGATACCTAATTATAATAAATATCTATTTCCCTTTGTATCATTTTATTATCAGTGTGGCAGCAGCTATGTCATAGGCCCTAAAGATGGCTATACATTTTCGAAATCGTTTATCACTCTCATACAGTATAATAAATATAGAATAACTCAATATTGGCGCCCAAAAGATAACTTATTCCAGTGTCACAGTGTCAGAAGTGGCGACTTTATTCCTAAGAGCGATCTTGTCCAATCCATCTTTCCGAAGAAGAATCGAAGATCACGATGATATGAATAAGTCAAATAATTAATCCGTTATAAATTGTCCTTTCTTACTACTTGTAATAATTATTCTTTGTGACGATTGAATCCAGATCGCGGTGAAGTTATATAGGTCACAGAGCTCCCACGCGGCCGAATTATCACTTACACATCCATTCTGCCGCTCCACTCGGACTATACTGCTCAAATAGATTTTCTTCTATACAGAGCTATCAATCAATTAATCTTACAAATAATGTTTAAATATTGTAAGATCAGAGAAAGTAAGAATAAAGGTCCGTAGAGAAATCAGGTAATCCATTTCCAGTTACAAATTTAGCAATGGCACTCGTAAAGATTATTATGTAATCTAAAGATATATTGTCAGCCACTTATTTATCTACAACTTTATAATATTCAAAAAATTAATGTCAGTGTAAAAACTACCGTCTTTTGCCACCAAGCCTTAAGGCCACGATATTTCACCCGAAAACGATTTGCGCTTGGAAAAATGCCTACAGTTGCTTTTTCGCATGGCGAGCATTCGACGAGTTTTGTCCATACGCAAACAATTTTTCACAATTTGAGCAGTTTTGCAGACGTTTTTGACGAAATAAATTCATATAGAATCAGTAATTCAGAATATTCTATTTATGGGATTCTACTCCTCTAAATAATAACTCTAAAGATATAATTAAATTGTTTTAAATATCTGTACTACTTTTGGAAATAAAGGTGAAAAATATTTCAAAACAACTGTTTCTCAAAAAATAAAACTAACTAACTAACTACTATTACTATACGAAATCGTGTTTTGGCGTTTTTTATTGTCTTATCACTGAATCAAAATTATATAAACTGAATAAAATGTAGCTCTATCTTATATACTTCTATTTTATTTGATTTTTATGAAATGTCGATTTTACATAGCACCCCATCTTAATGTTGAAGTCTACCCGTACCACAGAATACATAATCCCGTATTGAGCACAATGTTGTACTACGCGGTTTTTTTTATTCAAATGTTATGATTGTGTTAATGCAGGTATTATTCGACAAGCGTGGTGCTTTTTATCATTCGTGAAATAATTAACTTTTGCCCGATAAATACAAAAATAGTTTTTTTTCCATATTCGTTAATTAGTAACCCTGTACAATAAAATTAATTGAATCAGTTGAAACCGGTTTGTAATAAATGAGGCTGAAAAAAATAAATTTAAAACAAATGGGCCTTAGAGCCGCTATTTATAAAAGTCGCTTTGATATCGTAGCGGAAAGATAATTACAAATATCTTTCTTCATAGTTTGTGTGTTTGGTGGAAATATTTTAGAGTTATTGATAGTTTTTATTTGCGGAAGTTAATCATTATTTATTAAATTGGCCCGAGTACAAAATACGAACGAGTTAAAATTATGTTATTAGTAAAGAGATATAAAGATATTTTATTTGCTAAAAACAAAAAAAAATAAAGAACATTTTGTAAGTGAATTAATTATAAAAAAAATCTTTCTCTTGATCCCCCGCAGAATTTATTCGTTAGGGAAGTTCTCTTGGGTAGATACGAGTACATCGTGGTGGGTGCCCAGGTCCTCCCACGGAAGACACATGTCCTCGGATATTATTGAAACTTTACTTGCAAATACAAGTCATTGGTGTAGGGTCGGATTCGAACCAGGGTGCGTCTGTATGAAAATCAGACACTGGAACCGCTGAGCCTATTACTAAATAGTGGTAGATAGATAATGATATTATCTATATATAGTAAACTGTAAGCAACTAAGTGGTAGATAACCAGTATTTGGATTTGTTGAATTACTGCTATACTTCTGCTATTTTTTACACATCATTTCGTCATAATAGGTCAACCAAAGCTTAAATCGATACGAAAAAAAATACTGCTTTTTTCAGTCAATATTGTTAAACTAATCTCTTTAAATTAACACTTTTGTTGTTATTCACAGTGCGACAATTATAAAATTCAGGAAAACCCTGAAGCCGTTATTTACGATCAGTTGTTACATGTTTCGTTATTTCTGTCGTTATATCGAGCTGCTAGCGTTAGAGCTTTCTAGAATACAGTCAGAATCAAACACATATTATTATGTGTGTATAGGAAAATAAATGTTTATGTGTATTATTGTGAACGTTGTGTGTGACCTCTTCAAGAGATCTTACAAAGAAAGTTTATGTTACTAAATTATATTTATTTAATGACGTTAATTAAAATTATGTTTGACTACAGACTGTTATTGAATTCCATTGTTGTCTAAAATATACCTTTTTGACCATCTTAGTTTCAATATTACTTAACAAGGATTTGCTGATTTCAAAACGTGGGGGAAAAGAGTAATGATCATTGAATCACTCGTTGGTAAAACGACGTGAAATCTTATCATTATGTTTAGTTGCGCTAAGGTTATTTTTATATATTAAAAAAATAGCAATGCCGCGGAATGTCACTAAAGTAGATTTACATAAATTTGGATATATGTAATAATTCTCTTATTCTAATTTTTTTTGCGGTTTTCGGTTTTATCTTTTTTTTTATCTTACTGAAATCTCAGTACAAAATAGTATCACATAAAAAGTAATCATTAATGTAGTCAACAATTGATGTAATTATTCCAGGCTTAGTATACTTTAGTGGAACAAATAAAAATATTAAAACCACTTCTACTCTCTACATAATGTTATGCAAAACAAACTTATATTACATCTCGTTATTGCATCGCGCGTTAAAAATGATGCTATTACCTATTCATGTCGGCGAAATACGAAAATAAGCAATATTTTAGAAACAATGACAAATGCGAAGTGTCGCAGCTACAAAAACAAGAACCCGGAAGATATCAAAATGTGTGCGAAAATAAAAATACTTCTCAAAGTGTGACGATATCATAAATTTACTAACAAACAGTATTCGGTTGGTATTCGTGAATAGGGATGTGTATTTCGCGAAAAAAGCAGATGGAATGACTCTCTGATCAGCTGGACTATCTCTTTAGATAACCTATGAACCACATAATTATTCAATTTCAGTTAGGATATACATAAACAACACTTTGACTTGACTTTTTAACTCACGCAAGTCTTTCAACCTTTCAAAGTACAAAATAAACCAACATAAAACTCAACTAAATGCACATCCCTTCCTTCACATTTACCTAAACTAGCCCATACATAGACATACCTCTGTCCACTTTATGTGGTAGTGTATCAATAGCTTACTACACATATTACGTAGTGTTCGCTAGGTAATGTGTGTAGTTAGCTATTGATGCACTGATTGATATACTTTATAGTTATTTATTATTAGTTTAGAGATTGTTATTGATAAGTTTAGAGTTTAAATTCGTGGTGTGTACCTAAACAAATGAGTCGGTAAAAATATGCAACAGTTTTACTTTAGCATTATTGAAATATGATGATTCTAGCTAGAACAAACATTTCAACAACAACACATTAAAATAATAATTTCGAAATCGGTTCATAAATAACGGAGTAATCGCGTAACATACCCACAAAAAAAACTTTCAGAAGAATTAATAACCTCCTTTTTTTGGAAGTCGGCTAGCAAGCATTTCAATGTTAGTTAAGGCTTAGTCAATGTCTTCTAGCAATACGTCTAATTCTGAAATCTAAGAGCGTAAATTCTAATATCTTACCATTTCTAATAAAACTTAATTAAAATCAGCCGTTATAAAGCATGTGTTGTGGGTTATTTTTAGATTCCTTTTCAAAACAGCAGTTCTATTTCCACCAAGAATCCAATTACGTATCAAGGCTTTTCCGACGTTAAAAGATGTTTCTCTTGAAAAATCTTCATTACGCGCGTATTACGGAAAATGCTGCTGCCAGGGAATTTCAACAATGTTCTTAAGCGAATTGTAAAATATAATCACGCCAATTTTATATAACATAAGTTTAAGAGTATGTATTTATAATCTAAGATAACATAAAACACCATATTAATGACTTGACTGATTCACCCAATAATTGGTATAAAGAAAGATATTAACAAATAGTGGCTCAGATAAATATAATAAGGTTAATAAAGAAAATTTGCATGTATTTTCATAAATTAAAGCAGGTAAAACCGCGGAACGTCACTAATAAAGTATAATTCTGTTATAAATTTTACGATTTTTTTATTTGAAGAGAACGAGGTGGCGCTAACGTTTTAATAGCGTGGCCTTAATGCTATTTTTTATATTTGTTGTAAAATAATAAACTTAAGCGCGTGGGAATTAGCATTTCGTTATAAGCTTATAATCTTAACAAAAAGTAATATACATTTAAGTAGGTACAATGTACACATTTAATTAGACTTTTCACTGCCAGAGGCAGTTCATATTTGTAGCAGTTAATTTTCAGTGTTTTTAAACATCTCACCTAACTGATGATGATTGTAAGTAAAAACTTTAATGCAAAGATATAAAATTCCCAAAAAATAGTTTAAAAAAATACCTTTTTTTTACTACTTACTACTAGGTATCGTTTATTTTGTTACAATGCTTTTACTTTCAATAGTTCAAAATAAGTACCTACTGAGAAACTTTAAAATTATATTATAAATCATTACGATAAAAAAAGTAATATGTATATTACTATACATCTTTTACGATAATACATCAACTAGGTAGACGGATGTGAAGTTTGTTACAATCTAACTGAATTTTTCTCTCTTCCTGTTTACGCGCTGTTATATATTGCATTCATTAAAAATATGCCGCTTTTTATGATATTTCTACTATGACGGTACTGGTAATAGACTCATAATAAAGTCGTAAGACTCTAAGAAGTATCACTTATGTCAATCATTAAATCACATAAAAAAGTGATGAGATCAGACCAATACAACGAGGTTAGTCTTGATGACAAATTGATCAACGATGTTGTAACAAAGCTTGTTAAAGTTTTAGAAAAATCGCGTGTGTTTGCTTAGTTTACCTCAAGCATAACTCAAGCATAAAGAATATTAAATGATACTATTCAATTTTTCTTTTACTTATTGATTTGATTTGCTTGATTGATACTCTGTATTAACAATGTAATTAGATCAATCCTGGATTCAGGATAATCTTACATACCTTAACTGCATGACCAAACAGTAAACAAAGACTTGTTTTTTTACGTGGGATAGGTTTGCGTTTGACTACAGCCTGCCTGATGTAAATTGCTGCAGTCTAGGGTGTAACACGCTTACCTAGAAGAAACCTATTAACTCTAGATTTGAAAAACCCTGGCTTGTAGTTCGCAGGAAACACAGCTTCCGGTAAAGTGTTCCAAAAGTTTGCCGTCCGTACAATAAACGTAGAGGCAAAAAAACGCCGTGGAAGTGTCTGGAACATTATGTCTATGTTTTTCTCTTATTCAATTTTTATGGTGAAGCGAGTGGTCTAACGAGCTAAGTTTTTTAATGTTTGTGCGTTTTGTGAGTATTTTGGGCCATTGTTTTATGGCAAAGGCTTTTTATATGAGTGATGGTAATTTCGGCCTTAAGCTGAGTAGGCTATAAAAGTGGGGTAACTTTATAAGAGGTTATTCTGATTTTAAGGAAAACATGAGTAAATAAAAATATTCACATTTTTAACTACTAATTCATACTCGTAATTATACAATTCAAACTCTAAAACACACTTTAGCCGTTTGTACACTCTGACGAAGACAGGTTTAGGAAAATAATATGGCAAATATGATTGCGATTAAAAAATGCCTAGGTAGCCTAAAAAAAATACAAAAAGCCTGCAGTAAGAAAATATTTTAATTCAACATTTTAGATCTATATGAGTGCATGTACATAGGCATAAGAATAAATGCTTTATATACTTATCCAATTTTACAGATACATAAATTGCAACAGCATACACACATACCTTACATATATACTTTTGCAAATAAAGCCAGCCGTCTCCAAACGCAACTTCCCTAATTTTAGAACAATTTCCTCCCACGTGTTGGAGATTCTCGCGAGTGTGAAAGCGGATGAAATATTCGGGAGGTCACAATTCAATCGCTCGTGATAAAACAATATAGAACAATATTAATAAAGAGGTCGTCGAACGAGCGCTGACGTCAGAGGTAGCGTGGGCGACCCTCCGACCCGGGGTTATACCGTGTGGACTTCGCATTATGTGGTAGAAAATAAAAAAAAAGTAAAAGAAAATGGATAAGTCAAGAGATAATCTATTTGCACTCGATAAATAATTTCGACACCACCATCATAAATTTAAGTGCGATGCCTTTTTTGCGGAACATGCGCCATCCTTAAAGGTCTAGAAAACGATATTGGTAACACCAAAAATATAAAAGTCACAGACGAAGCAACGATATCAGGATAGTTAAAGTTAAGCACCAATATATATATATAATATACAATAAAAAAGTACACAGTCTGAAATGTAAAAAAAACATAGTAAATTATTTCAACTGTTTCAGCCTGGAAGAATGGGTAGTGACTAGTGAGGTTTTGTTCGCTTTCGCTTGAAGTGTAATGTAAGAACTACGTAGTAGAGCTAGATTATTCTAGATGGTGATAGGTCCATCCATACCCATTGTGGCGTGATAAGTGTGAACGCTCATTGGTAGCACAATCTACGAACGGTTAGATTAGGTGGAGATTTAGGCATTTCCAGATTATTAGGTCTACGATCATACCTCTGTTGACATAGAACATTACAAAATTATAGAGACTAGAAATGCTTTCTTCGAAAACATCTTGAAATGAGAAATATTTGAAGTGGAATTCGCCGAAGCAATAACAGAAAATTGGATGAAGTTGCAGGTACTTGCTTGTTCTTAGTATTATAACCTGAGGCATATTCTATGAGTTATAATATTGATTTATTGCGTTATGTTTAAATGAAATTATGATTCTTTTTATCATCATCATCCACAGACTTCTCTAGCGTGCGGCTGCGCATAGGCCTCTCTTTGAATGTGTCAGCTGCATCGATCTAATGCTAACCTCATTCATTCTTTGTTCATAGATACTTTGTAGCTTTACAAAACAATAAAAATAAACTTAAAACTTTAGTTCTACGGTTAGCGTTAAAGCTGTATCAACACAAATTGATGTAATTAATAATTAACCAACATATATTACTGGTTCTACTAAAATCTACCTGTTTGTAATACCAACCGGTCTTCCGGCAAAACTAACTAATTCTATCTCTATTCATGCTCGCAATATCTAGAATTGACATTCAATAGCTCTGCGCGTGGGTAACGCCGGAACTAAAAATTTGCTACCAAAATATTACAGTTAAAGGTGAAAATGTTGCCCCCAGTGACGTGCAGAATCGTTTTAAGACTATTAACATTTTACTAAGAATCCTAACCGATTAGAAGCAGATTTACGTGATTGTTTGTTGTTTCTGTTACAAAGTGCCGTCTCGTCTGTGTTGTCACCACCAAAGCACGTGAGAGCTTTCGTTTATGAGCTTTTAGTGGTTTGCACAATTTGCGTCATGCGGTGACGAGCTAATAAAGTAGGTAGTAGTGTAAACATATTATTTTTTTGTATGTAAATGTTTTAAACGCGATTCCTTCAGCTTATTGCATTTTTGCGTGATGAGCGTTTAAATAAACAGACAAACAGAGACACAGATAAACCGTATTATTAATGTCGTTGGATAAACCGACCATTTTTCTATAAATTATTGAAACGTGTTCTGCTATCAATTCGAAGTATCTCCATACATTATTTTTTTAATATTTTCAATGTTCAGACTTTCGACCTTCTTCAGCTTTATTATATGTACATATAGATAATCGATCACTTTGTAGAACAACATGAACAATAAGTCAGATACAATGAGTTCTAAATTTGACTTACTCTAGTTCAAAACGTTATAAATCGTGTCATCCAGAACACACGGTCAAGTTAATGAAGGCAGTTTTTCAGCGCATCTAATATTCCATCTCGCGGCTCAATTATTCACTCCCAGGGTCCCGGGGACAGTGAGAGAGTGGCAACAGGAGAAATGACCAGGACAATGTCCATATCGTAGAGAAATAGATCGGTTAAAGTGCTCCTTTTTGCAAATGTAAGGTGTATCTTTCGTTTCAAATAACTGACAGCGTGTCACACGCATGCATAATTTCGTCCTTGGATATTGATAACATACCAATTGTTATAAATTATGCATGATCGTATGATACTGGCCAACTCTCGAGTCGAGAGTTTTAAATAAAACCACCCTAGGGGCTTTGACGTAGCTTAACGGCTACAAATGTGACAAACAGCTGAAACCTAAATATTAAGCTGCAAACCTATCTACGAAAGCGCCCAAATGATATTCTACTTTTTGGTCATCCCTCCAACGGCTGACTACATCGACAGTTGCTTATATTTTACAGAATACAGAAATATCATTGAGAGTAAATCGTAAAAGAATGCCTCCGCTAGCTGAGCTACGGAACTAAGTAAAATAATAATTTATTTCGTGACTTTTTATTTTTGTTAGTAGTGAATTGGCAAGTACTGTCTTTCACTGCACAATGTCGGTAGTAGAAATGGTCGGCCGTGGCATCCGGGTAGCTGTCAGACCTCAGAGGTGTGATTAGAGCTGATAAGGTAGCTGATGGAATGATTTACTAAAAGATGATAACAACTTGAACTTACCTTCTGTACCTACTGTTTTTTTATTGTAAAGGTCAATATACACAGATTCATTAAGATTACGTCTAGCAAAAAGTCAATTTGCACTGAAAACTAGTACCACCGACGAAAGCATCAAAAACAAAAAAAAAACGGAATAATTGCAATTTTAACGACATAAGGTTTTCAAACAATTTTATTTTCGAAGATTTTATTTTTGTATTAAAGTATTTTTTGTAATGACGCAAAATACATTGTCTTAAAGTGTTATTCAGAAACAAAACAGAACATGGGTCATTAACATTAATTAGAGAGAAAAATGTAATTTTTTCGGGAAACCCAATGAGTATTACAATAATGACTCGGACAGAAATGCTTGAATAAAATATTCGGTACAACCGGGAAACGTATAAATAGACAAAGTATGTACTACAGTCATTAGTAGCACTGATTACTTTTCATGGATTCAAATATTTTTTACGTAAACCGTATTTTCATGTACTTAAACAGTAAATAAATAAATTATACACTTGCTTTCTCTCGGGACTAGTTATGTTTTAATCCAGGGCATGTAATTTGGCATGGACTTATCCATACCAAATGCCATCCAAATGGGTTGTTTGAGTTTTAAGAACAAACACAAACACATTCACACATATCGTAAAATAACTATTTATAATTATAACATCACTTATCATGAGAGTATATCGGATTTATAAACAAACTTCAGTATTTTTCAAATAAGCTATTACTAGCTTTCAAAAAAGGCACATAAAAACTTACTTTCGTAGTTTGCTATCTCCGTTTGAGTGTAAAATAGTTTATCTGTTGGATGTAATCTTTGTTATCGAATAAATTGTGTTTTAAAGGACTACAAAATAAAGCATCGAGCAAGTTTTTTGGGGAGGCCTGTTTCACAATCAATTTGACGGCCCATTAATTCTAAACGAGGATTTAATGAACCGATTCAAGATGTATAAGTACTTTCGGGCTTTAGAAATAAGTGTATATTCAGTGGTGTATCTTATATCTTTAAATTAATGTCAGATATTTGGATAGGACTTGAAACGACACGTCGAGCGACACTGTGGCCGAAAGTGAAGCAAGCCTGCTGAAATGAAACTAGCTCTCAAATTGGGGTACCAAAACACATTAGACTGTAATGGAGTTCTTAGCTTCAGTAAATCTGAAATATTTTTTTTCTTTAAGTATTTTTATACTTTGCTCAGCACCCCATACTTACTTACAATATTTTATTCCAAGGCGCACCTAACCAACTTGTCACGAAACATGTAACGATTCCATCAAAAACAAGCCTAAGCATCTTTTTTCAAAAAACTTTACCAAACCTTGGTTAACAACAAGTCATACAATAAAACCTAGAAGTAAGTACCTACCTCAGTTCATTTAGTGAGCAAACAAGAGCGGAGCCTGTTGTCGAGTGTCACTATAACCGGATTGCGTCGGTTAACTGGCGATTACGTTTCTAAACTTAGATGGCCGCTGCAGCTATATTAAATTAAAACTACACGAACTAAAATAAACTCTAGCTGTATAAAAATAGGGTGTAATTTGAAATGGTGATAGTATTACAAAGTAACAGTTTATGGCAGTTCGAGGTACGTGCGTGGAGTTTTTTAGTCGCTTGTTTACGATGTAGCCGTGATGTGTTTAAGGTGCCGTCGGCTGATTGAATCGACGATTAACTTCTTTTGTTTAACCGGCCCTGTTAATTGTTAATGCTGTTGAGTTTGCAGTTCTTTGCTTTATGTCTGCGAGAAAATCATAATATATAAAGATACATGACGTTTTAGGATTTTTATATGCATTTGTTTTGCTGGAATACCAATATCTGTAGTTAAAGACTTTTACTATAGTTTTAATATCTATCTAGATATTTTTATCACTAACTAATGGAAGTCAATAAAAGTGTTCCAACACTACTCATTTCTGATCAAAAACTAACTTGCTCGTATTTAGTAATATTATTGGCTTCCGGGACATAGATAACTTGCTACTTGGAATGAATAAGGTTTTGCTACTCATTCAAGTTAAAAACATGTAAGGTGTCTCAGTTGCTATAAAACTAATCTAGGTCCTGCTTTACCCTGCTTACCATCAGACGTGCGTTTTGCTTAATTTATTTTATGCAAATAATAAAAAAACAGCAACCATCACCATATCGCTCAGTCAATAAGGTGCCTAGGTAGGTACTTGGTGTTATAAATTACAATTACTATAGAAGACTATCATTATTTATACAATTACAAATATGTATAACTATATTAATGTTCTCATAATGTACTCGTAATATTACATGATAGGTCATTGGATAATTAGTCCCATTATTTGACGCCATGATCTTTCAAAGTAACTATCAGAGTGATTAGTGATATCAATAATAATATCTGTTTAATTTTAAAGACATACAAGTGGACGGCCGCGGCTTCGCTCGCATCATATCAGGATAAAAAGTATGACACTCCTAAGACCTCATACTGCCTACAAACCAAAAATCGTGATGATCAGCCGTTCCGTTCGAACATATTAACAGAGAAACATATAAACAGATATAAATTCTAGAAATTGTTGAAACGTGTTCTGCTATCAAATCGAAGTTATTCCAAAGATTTTTTTATTTCTATTTTCAGACTTTCGACCCTCTTCAGCTTTACTATATGTATAGAAGTGTTGCTTGAATTATATAACTGTAGAGTAAATTGAAGGAGTGTTGCAAGTACAAATAATTTATTTTGTTACAATCCAGAGCATTCATTATTCCCAATCATATTAATAGTTCTATTCTAGAGGACCATTTGCACACGGTAAGTATTAAAATCCATTTCGCTTGTTACTTAATACGTTATCTACGGTAGATACAAACGCGGGTAACATCACGGGAGGCCATTAGTCAATAAAAGCCGTCTCCACATACCCATTAAATAACCACTTAAAACTAGTTACATTTCGCCCATAAATTTTATTACAATGGGGATAAATCTCTCAGAAACTACTTTTAACCTCATAAATAAAATAAAATAAATAAATAAGCCAACGCTCTACATGTGACGACAAACTCATTTTCTTCATCAAAGAAAAAATTGATAGAAAAGATGTAGAGTGTATGTTAGTTTAGAGAGATGTAGAGTGTATGTTAGTTTAGAGAGATAGAAAAACTAATCCTGAGACTCCTAACTTCATTTCTTTTGTTATTCAGACATTTATCCACCAGTTCGAAAACGTGACTTTTATGTACTCATAAAAGCCACTTTTTGTACAAATATTTAAAGATGTACTCATCTAGCTGTCGAAAGTGCGACTAAAATCAACTAATCAAACAAGGCTGCTAGAAACACACTGTTCCAATCCACCTATAATGTTTTTTGTAACTTTGTCTTCCATGCAAACCGTTTAGTTTACTTTCTTGCTTATTAGCTATAGATAAAAGTAAGCAATTAAAAATGGTTGATGCCAGTGATGGTCAACATCCTAACTAAAATTTAATTTAAAAAGTTGTATTTGTGACCGAGCTTTGTTATATTTGATAATGGAACGCAGGCGTTCGTAATAAGGAGTCTATTAAGTGTAATGTCCCTGTTTAAAAAGAATCACGAGGCCATGGAAATTATATCATTTATGGTGGCTTCAATAAGATTTATTGCTTACTTAAAAAAGAGGTTATCTTTAGAAAAAAACCGGAAGTTATACCTACGAACGAAAGTTTATTATTTTGTGAAATTTGGTAAATCGATTTACTGAACTATATTATAGCAACATTGTCTAGAAGAAAAAAATACTATACTTTTGCCAAATGCTTAGTGCGAAAGGACTACTGTTCTATCCAGCGAACTTCAATAATGGCATAAAAAAAATGATTATACAAATGTATTTCGTACTGTAACCAAATAAACCCTCTTCCCTCGACTGGGCCAGCAAATAAATAATACGTAATGCAATAACAATGATGGGTGTGCGCCGTGATTTGGGGGATATTAGGGACAACATCCATCACACGGGGCGGTACAGTAACGTGTGGGGCAGCTCTCTAACGATAAATGAAAAAAAAACTTCCAAGCTTCGATAAACCGGAATTGAAATATATTCGATTACTATTTAGTAACACTTTCTTTACAAATTACAACCAAAGTGATGAGGATGTCTTCAGATCCTTAGTCAATAAGCTTTTTCTTAGCAAGCAAAATTTAAGACTAATAATAATCATTTTAATATTAAAACTTTCGTGAGACATTTTATCAATATATTAACTAAACGATATAAATAAATATATTAACGTAAGTTGTTTACGCGTTTCGGATGTTATGACATCCATCTTCAGAACGTATGTTCTGGGCCGCGAGCGGCCCGACCCGATTTACACGTGAGTGAAAACCGTTTAGTTAATATATTAATAATAATCATGCCATTATGTGTTTATTTCTTTGTTGCCTCCACTTATACACAATAACTACGAAGAGTTTAATTTATCGTTGATTTTGATATAATTATATCTGGTAGTAGCATAGGCTAAGCTTTCATACCAAGAAACAAAAGCAAATCCGCAGTCATCCACTGGTAGTGTATTACATTATACAGGCCCAGTTTAGCGTTATATTTTCATCAAATGAATAAAAACAGTTTATTTTCTATAATAAAAAAGGTCGGTACGTACGAGAGCTGCAACTGCTTACTAAGCTGGTTAATATTTGATGAATTGAATTTGGACAAGTTCCCTAATCACTGTGACGGCGGTGGGAATGTTTGTGTGTGTGTGTGTGTGTGTGTGTGTTCATGTATGTATATGTGTGGAGTGATCGCAATCATAGCACAATGGAGGTTTATTTATTTAGGATGAAAAATTGCTTTTTAGGACTGTGATTGAAGTGTCAAGAAAATGAAGAATGAAGTTTACGGTAATTGATTATGATATATTCTATGTAGGTACATATATTACACAAAAAACATATCGAAAGCTTAAATAATGGTGGTTAAGTAAAAGTTTACACATTTTTAAGGATGTTTTTGATTTTTTATTTATTGTTAATAAATAATGCAAACACTAATTGATACCAATCACATTCATACACTTGTCTAATTACCTGATAAGAGCTGATAAGAACTGTTATAAAAATGTCCTGAAAAAATGTATTTGCTTCTCCACATCTCATGGTCACCCCTAATGACCCCGTGTAACAGTAATGGTCCTTTTATGTCGCGAAGGGCTTCAACACCGCCACCTGCTGACTGCTACCTCACTATACAGACTAACTTGTAAGATATAACCTCTTACTTCCTACTAATATAAAATCACCAGGACTTTCTACACAGTGCCAAGCAAATGATTGTGTGAGGAGTACCTACTAGGAGAAAGTTTCTAAGTGTGTGTGTGTGTGAAAAGGGTGGCTTTTGGCATCGAATATAGTGGGCCTTATTACAAAACGTGGTTTAAATATAAGTCTAGACCAAGTCCGTTTTAGTTGTTCTAAAATTGACTGTCTACTGTCATAATTATCAAATTGTCAAAATGTACCAATGATAAATCAAAGTTCCAATTTTTTGTTAACATTTTGATTGCTTGTATGTGATGTTTGAACAACAAGAACCCATTTTTTATTTTCAAAGTCCTAGACTAATATTTAAAACGCGTTTTGTAATAAGACGGATAAAGTTTTAATAAAATAATGTGGTTCTTCAAACGTCTTGTTAAGAGGTGATGAACTTTTAGAATAGCTGTGTTTTTTGTTATTTCAAAAGAAAATGCTGTTTTTAAAAGTTGTTTTGTTTTTGACATATTAAAGCCACCCCTAAATGGTTTTGCGTTAGTTATCACTAGCCCTGTACAAATCCCCGCTATAGCTACAAGACCAAGTTATACAACACGATGACGTCACTCGCAAGTTTCTTTGTTGTATAACAGAACTAATGCCAGCAACAAAGAGATTGATTTGACTCGAACGAGCGTTTTTATCGCCTTGATCCGTCATACGTAAATTATGTTTGTTAATCATGTAAATCAGGTAAAAAACTAGATCTTGCAAAGTAAACATAGATTTGGACGTTAATCACAGACAAATCAGATTATATAATTGTGATGAATGGATTGGATGACTAGTCAATCGAAATTAATAGTATTTTTTTTTACATGGGATAGGTAGCGCCCGTAGCTCAGCTAGCGGAGGCAATCGCAAGCGATTACCAATGTTAAGCAAAGATCGACGGTGATCGAAAAGTGGCATTCCATTTTAGCGCTTCCGTGGATCGGATATCACTTTAGATTGTATGTCCCGGCTGTTTGTCTAGTACGGCAGTCGCTAAGCCATGTCAGAGGCCCTTAGGGCAGCTTGGTAAAGTCACGACACCAGAGTTGGCGAGTTACATTCCAGGGGTCATCAAATCTAGAGTTAATAGGTATATTCTAGGTAAGCGTATTACAAAAACAAAACACGAATACCCACGGCCATATGACATAGGTAGGTTAAATAAGCAAAACATCCTTGCATATAAACTTGCCTCACTCAATAACAAAAACAGAATAAAACAAAACGTTTGTCCTAATTCCTGTTAATCCCAAAGAATTGGTGATTACAGCTATTTATCACTAGTTTTATTATTTGTTTTATTGTCGCAAGCAAAACGTTTCTTTCGACATGAGAACAAATAAATAAAGTTTCAAAATAGCTTTACCTACTTCTGTCACGTTAAAAAAACTAAATGGCCACCATCGGGTAATAAATTTGATGAAAAGAAAAAAAAATGCAATCGTATTATATCTCAGCAGAGTAAAAATTCAGTTTTTTTTCTGGTCTTTTTTTAGTTAAGCATAATTAGTTATTTAATCACTGCTTTTAGTTTTAGGTTCACTTTTTTTGTCATTACTTAAAACCGAATTGCAGCTTAACTTTGCCGACCATCTACGAGTACCCCAGTTCTCTAAGCCACGCTTCAATCACCTTAGCACTGCCACGGTATATCTAGAAGTGTATCCAATCAAGTACTAGGTCTAGTACTATGTTAGTATCTAAGCCTCAAAAGAAAGTCTACAGCCTACGGCCGTAGCTGGAGTTCGGTGTTGTTCGTGAGCATAGATATTAGAATTGATAGACATCTCTGATTTCATCTCATAATCCATCTAGCATAGTATTGTTGCATTTTTTTTTATTACTTATAGTACAACCTAAGAAAGATTATTTTTTGGGAAAGACGGTGTTGGCATGGGTCAGGAGAGTTGGTTTATTCTTATTCGCCACGTATTAATGTCAATAAAATGACATCGAGAATTATTAATAACCACGTTATATTTTGGGTCCCGGCTGTTTGTACAGCAGTCGTTATGTCAGAGGCCCTCAAGGCGGTTTGAATCACTGTCAACACCAGTGTCTCACACGAAATTATTTAGATTTTTTACTGCTAGTGCTAGCTAAAATATCAAAGACTAGTGGGTGCTCGCGGGCTTGCTCGCATTGAGAAGTAAAACTTGCATCCCCTATTTCACCCCTTTAAAAGTGGCATTTCCAAAAATCCTTTCTTAGCAGATGCCTACTTCATAACATCTAACTTCATTCCAAATTACAGCCGTCCGTCAGTCCGTCCAGTGGTTTGGGCTGTGCGTTGATAGATCACTATATCAGTCAGTCTTGGTTTTATATATATTTAGATAACGTAAACATCCTGATGATATAATAGATATATTATAATTTTGTGTATAATATGCTGCAGTTTTATTTTAACAAACGTAAGTCTTCTTACTAAGCCTACGTGTATTCTGTAGCCTATGTTCATCTGGTAGATGTCTCCGTGCACCTAGTCTATGTTCGTGTGACATCGGCGGCTCTCGCGCGCTCTGCGCGGGTCATCGCTCCGACCCAGATCTGCGCGCGCGCTGTTGCTAACCGAGCCTCTATGGACATGTTGTAGCCAACTACGGGTTATAATAAACAAAAAGCAATTTGAAAAACTAAACTGACTTCTCTCAGCGCCTATCGAGTAACCCCTCCGCTCGCGCATGGCAATACTGTCATACTTAGAAAAATATAGTTAAATATCTAATCTCAAACCCATTCGAAACAGCGTGATACTGTATTTGTTTATTTAAAACCACCTGATGGTTTTTAAGTAGTCACTAACAGCCTAGGGTCAAGGTTTGACACTTCGGGTCAAGACATTGTTAGATAACAAATGAATGAATGAAATGAATGATGAAGCCTGTACGAAAAACGACTTGACTTGAATCCCCGTTTGCCGGCAGCATTGCGTCTATTCGTAGAGTTGCGTGTCAAATAAACGCAGCAGATGGCAGCACCTACTGCTACTTAATCTGTACAAACTGTTGGTAGGGGTGTCTCGCAGGAAAAACGCTCTTATATCGGACAAGTGATTGTCGGTTAATTTATTTATATCTGAACTGTATGAAAAGTTCCGCTGAAACAACCTACATATTTTTTAAAATTTGGTATGGATTTCCGCAAGGTAGCCTATGAGTTAAACCTCATACCTACCTCCATAACAAATTTCACCTAATTCGGTACCGCCGTTTTGGCTCGAAGAAGGAGCAAATATATAGCACAATTATACCTCACACTATTTGGTATGGAGGCAGATAGCCTAGACTAAGAAAACTCGGATCGAGCGGACTCGGACGAATGCGCGGGGAAGTCACGACCCTCAGACATGCGGAAATACGACTAAGAGAATTTGGACAAACACATAGGAAAGTTATCATTTACTCAGTTTTGCAGCAGTCGTTAGGCCATGTCAGAGTTGAGTTAGGACGGTTTGAAAATTCTGACACCATTTATTCTTCTGAACTTTTTAACTTATTTTATTTACCCAGTTTAAGGCGATTTCTTAGACAACCCTACATAATATTAGTAAAGCAAGTATGACTAGTTCTGTGGCGCAGGTCGGTCGGTAGCCGCTCGTAAATGTTGCTTTATGGTAGCCGATATAACGGCATGGAGTAATATCCATCCGATTTAGACATAGGATATATACCTATTTCTTCTATTTCCACAGAGTAAATAATAAGGTTGCCGACCATTTTAACCGACAAAAAAAAGGAGTTCCTCAATTTCTTCTAAATATTTGTTTTCTTGTCCTGACTTCATATAGTGGGGATACGGTAAATAAGATTATTTTCTTATTAAGAATCAACAATTACATTTGCTTTTTAAATCTGGACAATCATAATGCCTGATTGTCCAGGTTTAAAAAACAAAATAACTGTTACCACTACCAGTTTACCTAAAGAACAATCGCGAAATCGGCACTGTACTCTAAGGCTGAAGCACACCTTTATTGGAATGAAACTGGCTCCCAAACGAGGTTACCAGAACACACCGATTGGTAAGTAAGTCATAAAGTATAGGCACAAAGTTGATTATTGGTTAACTCTTACATATATTATGATCTAAGGGTAAAGGTAACGGCAAAGGTTAATATCCCGTTATATTTATCGAATGCTATTGGTACGAAAACAAATAATTATTTTCCTAAATGTCAGGATAAAGGCAACTTTCATTTGAACAAACAACTCTGTACCGTTAGCAAAGAAATGAAACTGAAGTTAATAAATATGTTTACTTTAATTTACTTTTTATTTATGTTTTACTATGATATTGTCATAGAGTCAGGGATACTATTTCGATGGATATTGTACTCGTATATTTTATAACTATATTGTGCGTAGTTCGAATGGTGTCAAAATATGCAGTATGCTTTCAATTACTTACTTACTTGCAGAAAACCTGTTTTTCTAAGTAAGTATGTGCCACATTTAATATTGTATGTTTAATTTCAAATCCATAAGCCATGTCAGAGGCGGAGTTTGAAAACTCTCGACACTAGAGTCAACTACTCTTATACGATGTTCATCATTATAATTGTGGGTATGATCTAGTACATTAGATAAATTAATGCAATGAAACTAATTTCGTTGTTATCCGTACCATCCGTACTAAGTTTGTGTGGCACGACATGACAGAGTGGAAATGTCAGTTCATACAGCTATGACAGACAGACAGACAGACAGACGGACGGACGTGTTTGTACTGCTCTAAACACGCCTTTATTATATGTGATGTTATTTCATTCTAATATTACATTTCATCAACTAATTAAGGTGATTTTAAAAATTAATTTGTATGTATGAGGCAATTGCCGATTTTAAGAGTTTTTAACTAACTATAAAATAATACATTTCGTTTATTATTCCAAAAGGCATTTATTTATTACTTATAAACAAAACAATTATATATATATGTCAAATCAAACTAAATGACAAATTAATTAAATAACCTGCCCTTAATCGTTCCCGGTGCAAATGTGCACATCAAGCTGCGTTTCCGAGCTGGATGGCAATAGCTAGCCGTTGTACCAGAAACGATCCAGAGCGGGAGTCACCGGTCGTAACTCTAAGTTTCTGCCCAATTTCCCCGATCCGTTATCTAGTGCCCACGACGCAAGCGTTTGCTTAGTGTGGGGCTAGATGGCGTTGTGTGCAATGTCCCGGAATATGGTATTTTATTTATTTATAGTTCCGAAATCTCTTCACCTGTGGTAGTCATGGCCTTTAGTAATAAGGAAATACGACCCCAGGAGGAGGTGAAATATCTCCGCCAACTGACACTTCATGATGATGATGATGATCAGTTCCGTAATCTCCTCACAATGAGTAGTCACTGTGAGCTGAGGCTGTGGCGCTTTCTTGCAGTTCGGCATAATTACTGTGGCGCCGGCGCTTTCTAATATCGCCTGTTTCGGTACATGCGAAAGAAAAACTGTTTGTGTGATAAAACATACATTATATACCAAATCAAATATTAATATGTCATATACCAAAACCTCTAAAATACATAGTTTGTGTGAATGTAAGAAAATGTGTTTGTAAAAGATGTACAAGTTTCCTTTCTGCATGAAGACTTCACTATAAAACACAGCGTCCCTTTTACTAGTGCATTAGTGACTACGATTCTTACATAAGCTTACTGTAAAAATAAACAACTTTCCTCATTTAGAAATAACGAATTAAATTCAGCTGGTAAATAAAAAAAAGCGTCATTTAAAACTTTCGTCCAGAACAGTACATCGAGTAGGGCAAGTGTCGACCGCTTCTAGCAACCATACCGGTTCTGCACGAGGTATATACCGACACAATACTTGTTATGTATATATGTATGTAAATATCGATCTATGTAACTGTCTAAACAATACATTACGTGGAGATTATCACCTTCTATCCTACTGAAGAAAAACTAAAAGTTTTATGTTACTTATCTCTTTTGATGGAGTGATTATGTATGTCGTACTCTTATACATATGTGTTTTATGTGTGTGTGGTAGTCTATATGTATCTTTATTACATAACGCATATGGTATAAGGCAACTAAAATTTCAAAATACCTGAAATCTTGTATTTACGATGTTGACAGAATTAGGCTTTATATGCTCCAACACAAAAGCTTAGGTACATAATTATAATATCAATTCTGTCCATGCAATAGTAAACCGTAAAAATTTGCTCCAGATTTGTTCGAGTTGAGTATATTTTTGTACCAACCGGAACAAATAAATTCAAGCCCAGTACTTTTCCTAAGATTTCAATATAAAATTGAGAAAGACTATAAATCACGGTGAAGTTTCATTTCGACATAAACTATAATTAAGCGTTTCCTTCATTAAACTGCTCATAGGAAGGAGAAATCAGCGGCCAATAAATTTACTTCTGTATAAACGTTAACTTGTACCTAATTGCTCAATATAAAATAGCCACAGTTTCTCTACTGTACACAAAACTAAGAATTACTTTAGTACAATTAATGACCTGAAGCAATCCTCCTTGTTTTTTACACTCAACAGCTGGTGGTCTCCACTTTTCAGCTTCACGTAATGGATCAATCATTCTAATATAGGCCTGATCAATCATCATCCACAGTGCCTGTGCGAGAGTCGATTTAGCACCTTAACAAAAGTCCATCTGCGGAGGGTTAAAATAAAAGCAACACTTTAAGGTTACAATTGCAGGTCGGTTGAACTCTTTTTTGCTAAAACGTTTTATTTTTGCTTAACCCGCACTTGAGTTTCGTTGATAAACTTATTTAAAAATTGGCGAAATATATATACATCATCATCATCAGCCTGGTATCGCCCACTGCTGAGCATAGGCCTCTCTTCTTGTACGCCAATCGTTCCGGCCCTGCACAGTGTTTTAAAATAACTCTTGTAAAATATTTATCTCAATTTCATCCCAAGATCCTTACTCCATATACTGCACCGTTGTAAGGCGATATAATGAAGGCAATACGTCAGCCGATAAGCCTGGAAGGCGCCGAAGGCCAGAGGTCGTGTTCGTTAGCTCAAATTTATAGAACCACTACAATGTTGCGTAGGTACTTGCGCCTGTTTACCAACCACTGTTACGACGCTCATTTGACCCTAGGGTTACTGTGGAAATAGATTGGCAATTAGAATTTTGTGATTCTTCTTCTTGTTGATTTACTTTTGGATTTGATTGATTTATTTGGGCCAAATTATTTTGATGGAGTCATACATAAAACATGCGGTTTTATGTGGAAATCATCTCAAGTGTAAATTAAATATTTTTTAATTTATTATCATCGTCAACAGCCCTAGTTTTATAGGCTTGCCTTTGCCAGTACCGTATACTTACGTCTATCTAGTACAAATCTCGTCTAGGTTGCAGAATTGCGATGATCTAGTTCAATAACCTCCTTCTTAAGGGCACAGTTTTACATTCGCTTATGTAAACAAACATATTAGCAAAACATATACATAATGTAACGTTTAAGTTATTATATCACACGTGAAGTGATGCTGACTCACCCAGCTCGTTGCAAAATCTCTGTTATGAAAGCGTAATGTAAAATCAAAACGGCTGACGATATTGCAATACTAAACGCTACCACTCGGAAATAGTCATATTTTTCACATTGGGGTAGGTTTATTCTAGATTCAGGTCGATGACTCGGCCCATACTAACTCTGTAAACCACTCACACAGACACACATCACTTTATTTTATACAAACTTACGTTTACACCTGAATACTAACCCCAAAAGTGAACAGCCGTAGAAATAAGACTGAAAATCGTTAGAAAACTATTTTCACAGCAGCAGAAGGTAAGTTTGTTCGTGTGAAATCGAATGCAATCCTCACTAGTGTGCGTGCTTGAAAGATAATAATAGTGTTGGAAAATGATTGCGAAACTTTTTGTCGATTTGCCTAATAAGTGTGTATCGCCGCGGTTTTATAATTTGTTTTATTGTTGCATGTTCGTTAGAGCTGCGATTACGAAATGTATTTAAATTAATTGGGCAATTTAGTTTATCTGAAGTGGTGGTTGATGAATGAAGACGTGGTAACTAGCTGCTATATTTTACACTAACATCTATGAAAGGTAACAAATGCTTACTAATTTATATAAAAGCTAGATCTGATTAATGAAATTCAGTAAGTTTGTACGCTGTAGGTACGTACAATCAAAATAATATGCTAAAGTTTTTGAATTTTACATACGAGTAAGTAGTATATTCATATAAGTCTTCATACATTGTGTCATGTTTATTTTCAGTTATGATACAGAGTAAACAAAATTATAAAGTCCAATTCACTATCCAACTTATACCTACCTCAAACTTTAACCAACACAAAACCATCGATGGTCGATATAACTTCCACCACGTCGATATCGAGTCCAGCGCTCGCAGCCCTACTCCCGGGCACTGCACTCACGCACACACACACACACCTCGGTTAGCAACCGAAGTGAAGGCAGAAAGATCTACAACACTACCTATATACCACGCACACAATTACAAACGAGAGCTTACAACAGGACGATGTACATTGCTGGCTGGTTAAGAATGTTTAGTAAAAGATTTGGTCAAAAACAGCAATGGTGTAAGAAGTTGCGAGGTGGTCGTTTCGTGTTGGTTTTTTGGTGTCACTCCATAGAAGTACTTCTATTTTGTAGGTTGTACAGCGTTGGCAAAAACATGCTCCCATGGTCTATCTATATTTTAAATGACGGATGCGTACCTTGTAAGCCGAGTTAGGTTTTCTAAATCAGTCTAGAAATGTAATTCAGATGGTTGAGCGAAAAATGGAAGAAGTGTTTGAATAAATTAGCTGTTTGAAACGTATTTGGTGATATGAAGGTTTATTATACAAATTAGGCAACAAACACATATTCAGGAGGTTTCTGATGCTAGGTACGTTTTTTAAGTTGGGATAGGTATTTAAAGCTCAAATGTACTCACAGTATCTACCTAGTGCTAGCATATTATTATACTGTTTAGTGGATGATTAAGAGAAAAAAAAACTATTTCTCGGAAGGCGGCACGCGCACGGTACGTACAGAGCGCCCCCATGAGAGTGGCTAGACTTTGCTTGTTTACTAATTTGACATACTAGGTACTGGTGTGCTGGTACCTACAAAGTAGCAAGTCATCCGACTCACGAATCCACTTTTTCTTGGTATTAATTAATGACACTTATCAGTCACTCACACATCTCTCACCCGTCTTTATGTAGGTACACATGAACTTTGGTAACGCCGTAAGAATACCTTAATGACCCGATCCACGATCTTCAAATGCTGGCAATGTGATCTCTCGCATAACTGCATGCCGCCGCTCCACCTTCATGTTTGTCAAACATCGCGGCATCGTGCCACAATTAAAAACATCGATTCCGCTGATTCAACGACATGAAATGCTTACAATATAAATATTATTGTACAGGGTTTCATGTAACGGTTTGCTATTCCAAGCTAAAAGGAGGTCAGCTTCTTTATTTTTTTTATTATAGCGGTAATTCTGTTGTCTATTTTCTCATATTGTCTCTCTTATCTTGCAATAGCTTACAATGTTCATCTACTGTACTAATTCATAAAAAGTCTATCAAATCAGCTAAATAATTGACTGGTATTTTTGAGCTATTAGTGAACACCCAAAGAAGCGATCTGCTTTTTATAAAACATCAGGTTACAAAATATGGATAAAATTGTCAATGATTTTAATTGATTAATTACTTTTGACGCAAATGTTGGTCACTCTCAAGCTGTAGTCAAAATGTAAGCCTATTGCGTATAAAAAAAAAACTCTCACGCGAAAAAGACGTTCACTTGTCAACCAATTCTATTGTAAGCCATTTATAGTCATTTTTTACCTTGTTTAAACTTCTCTTCTTGAGTTGGAATACCTACCCGTTGCATGAAACCCTGAACAAGTTATTAATATCTTTGTAGGTAACTTGATACAATTGTCGCTCGCACATTTACTTGAGGATGGTCATGGTTTCGAATTATCACGAATTAACTATCAACTTCATACACCACACAGCAATATCACCTTTATAGTTAGAACTATAAAAGCTAGAATCGTGTAAAGTCGTTTGAAGTAAACAAAGCACTTAACACACAGTTTAATTACTAGTTAAGGCAGAGTTAAAGTAACAGTTTGTACCAGGCTTTATGAAGTAAGCGATAAGAAGGTTATTTTCAGTAAGAAAATGATTTATATGATCATTGTTGAGCTCTTTATAGTTACCTACTGTTACCTAGGTACAGGTACTGTTGCTTTATGATAATTTCATAATTATGGGTTGTGCAACGATGTTTTCAACCTTTTTTTTCTTTCATATAGTTACAAATATTTTGCTAACAAAGGATCACAGGATTTTTCTAAAGCAATGAATAGGATATCGCAATCTTATGTCAAACTCAACGCAACAAGTATTCAATGTGCTGAAGTGCAACACCACGCTGGGTTTTGAAATACACAACTTGGGATGGTCTTGTCATTAAATATAAAAAAAAATACGAATATCAGAACCTCTTTCCCAGAAGTGGGTCAAAACTTTAACCCTGTTATTATCTTTTAAAAAGTTTAACCAAAAAAAGTTAAAAGAATATTCTTTTTTACAGGCCTTTTAGTGAAAATTCGGGAAATGAAAATTGATAAGAAGATTACGAAAGTAAAAACTCTTTGTAAAGTTACGATACAAAAAAGGGGGCGGGAATGGAAAAAGTTTGGAACTTCTTTCCCATGTATGAATAAGAATAACTGGTGACAAAACTTTTGCCTTTTTCCTGTGTTTGAGGGTGACAAAGAATTATTAATTTTAATAGCTTTTTAAACTGCCTTCTCTTTTACGAAACTTCAAAAAAGAAACGCTTTCACAAAATTATTTTGTCAGTAACTAGAGCGTTATTAATTCAGTTGTTCCTAATACATATGTAACAACAACAACATAGTTTGATTTTAATATCAAAGTTTCTATTCTTAATCGACTTAAAAATAAGGATTACAAGGATTCTGAAAATTTTGTTTTGTATTAAAAGTGCATAATGCTTTATCGCACATGTCACCAGCCTTATTAACAACCCATTTAAAAAAAAACCGAAAAAATAGTAGGTACATTATATTCTTATATACATATAATTTTACAACAGTGCCTATATAATATATATATATAGGAACTGTTGTAAAATTATGTAGGTACTTTCTTTAAACATTTTTCTTCGTCTATGAAACCAATAAATACATAATAGATGTCTACAGTCACACACTAGCGCAGGTGCCTGTCTTGACTCGCCCTGAACCCAGATCAACACATCATGCAAAATGTAGGCAAATCATTTCCAACGAATGCTAAACTTTTCAAATTAATCCAATTTGTAAGACCGGCGATACTGACCACTTATTTGTAATCTGATTATTTCATGTAGATAGTTAACTTGCATGCGGATTGGTTTATTTATTGGACAGGTGTAATTCCTTGTGTTCGTTTGATGTTTTTAATTACAATAGCAAGTTACATAACACCACATACCTCATATAATATAAGCAAAAGTTTGTGAGTGTGTGTTTGTTGGTTCCTCCTTCATACTTGTATTTTTGGTATTAATGCTCGCTATACAGCTGAACCGATTTGAAAAAAAAATTGTGTAGACATTCAAAATTTCAAAATTCAAAATTCATTTATTCAGAAAAGTGTTACAATATTTTTTAATTACTACCTAACATACCGGGTGAGGGCACACCCGTGCTATGTAAGCTAGTCCCTTCCAGACAAGCTAAAAATAAATTTTTGATTGTCAAAAGATTTTAAACATAATTAGGTACTTATGTCTTTTATCCTGGAAAATAAAACACAGACATTTATCTCGAATTAACAATATAGTTACGTAGGTAACCATTTGTTCAAATTAAAACTCAGCCTCAGGGGATTATGACCTACCTACCTTTGTAATGTTTTATGCTTTGATTATTTTGACAGGTAAACAATCAAAGGGTTTATGGAAGATTTAGTTTTCGAAGAACAGAGATTTCTACTGACTCAGAAATAGTACAATGCTAAAATGACTAAGTATTACGTAGAATATAATGAATTGAAATATGCCTTTAGAATTAAGTAACTAGTTTACTTAGTATTTTATGGTGAATCAGTTTGCTGAGATTAGTAGCTAATTATTATGTAATACCCTGATTTCCTGTTCTCATACCGAGTAAATAAGTGAAAAAAAAATCTGTTTTCTACTTAATATTTCTATCGAACGAGGATTAATAATATTATCAGTTATGTAGGTACTTACCTAATTAGGTATTATTTTTTAATGGACGATGTAGACTAATATTGCAAAACTGTTAAGTATTTTACTCCACTTAGGTACAGTTATTATTACCAAAAGCATGCAAATACCTGCGCTAAACCCGTAGCATTCATTCGTAAGGAATAACAATAATTGAACAAAATTTTGCTTATATCGCGTTGTCCTTCGGCTTGAGCGAGACAAGACGCTTCTGCGAAGTAATGTAAGAAAGAGATGGCGCGACGAGCGGTGCGGCGCGGTGCGGCGCGGGGCGGCGCGGCGCGGCGCGGCGCGTTCAGACGCGGGTGACCTTCCGATAGAGCTACATGTTCGCAACCACGCCACCACAGAATATGGTTCTTTAGAATTTGGAATAAGTATCAGTTTCTACTGGATTCACTGGGACGAAGAACACAGTATTGAGCTCGAGCAGTAGCGAAGATTGGACAAATTGCGCGACACTGTAAGGTAAATGCTTTGAAGTTTCTTAAAGTGATATTGTTTTAATGGACAATGTGGACTGATAATGTGACCTTGATATTTATCACAATGTTTTTGAATTCTTTTAAATCAACTAAGTTTATTTTAGCGTTTGTTTCATTCTTCTTTTGGTACATTTGTATTATTCATATTATTGTTTAAAGGAATTTCCTGAACATTCCAACCATGGAAGATGATACTAAACCAACTGACCAAGTATTCCGACACAAACAAAGTATTTCAACTGAAACCACACCAAAACTGGTTCCAATCTCCAACATCATATTGAAAAGACGTCTCGAAGGAGAAAGAGAACTTACTGTCCCGCTGAAAAGACTCGATAACACATCCCTCAAACGTTTTGAAGCAAATCCTCAAAAAAACCAGGCCTCATCGATTTACACAATGGACTGTGATAAATTTATTGACGAAATCATGATCAGACCAGGCATATGGGATACAAACGATGCGAACTATAAGAATAAGGTGATAGTAAAGGCGTTATGGAAAGAACTACATCAGAACTTTCCGAGTATGCCAGGTATGTTGATTTTTTATCAATTATAGTACAAATCAACTCTTTACATCAGTTACTAGATCCATACATGTAAAAAATAATAATACCTATTGAGTTATATTCAAATACACACGAACAAAACTTTTTACAATCTCTTAACATATTATTGTTATTTATGTAACTAATGCTTACTTATTTGTATTGGAATACGAGATACCTATATTGCTGAGATTTTATAAAATTCGCAATCTTATTGTGAATGGTCTGAGCCTGAGAATGTTTATTTTGGTCAACCGGCTTGTAAATATTCTTTACTAAATTAAGATATATGCATCCCTTGTCCTCCTGCCCGAAGGATGCCCCATGTGGGTCCTTGTCTCCATCTACGTCTCTGACGATGTTGTATAATAAACAGCATACTCTCACAGCTAATTTGACTGCTTCAAATCGCTTAGTGAATTGCTTGTTACATAATCTGCCATTTCTCTGACAAGATTTCAATCGCCACGTTTACTGGTGTCCTGGCATGACTTAATGTTTCGTTGAACAATGTGTTCTTGAAACACGTCCCATCTTTTATTTTGCATCTTTTTTTTTGGTACCATCAAGTTCGTATGTATGAGGTACGCCTGGTTTCCTATAAGCACAAATGGTAACTTTATATCTGTCCCGGGCAAACACTGCATCCCTGTAATGTTAATCATGTCATCCACAAATACGTCATGATATCTCCTGACTCTATCATCAACAACCACAGCTAAAATACGAAAGTTTGCTCCAACAATAATGTTCATTGTTACGTTTGTTTTGGTTTTTTAACCTCTGTACCACGAATGTATTTGCCTCCAAGTGCTCCAACTCAGTTAGGAAATTTCCATTTCTCATAATATTCACTCGCCAAATTGACTAAGTCTGTAGGTGTAGGTGGGTGAAGGTGAATTGGCTGAAGCTCGTTCCATAAGATTTTGAGCGTATTTGTAACCACTTGTTCAGTCTCTTTCAAACTTAAACCGATATTTTCAGCTAAGATATCCATAGACCCAAGACCTTTTAAATACCTGGAACAAAAGTAGTGTGTTTTAATTGACTGATTAATTTATGGTTGTTAAAAGTTTCAGTCTTACATAGAAAATTAATTTATTTTCAGTCAATGAACTAAAAAAACGATGGAAGAACTTGAAGGATGGGTATCGCAAAGAACTGAAACGACTTCAGATAAAACGTGCTGAAGGTGATTTTTGTGCAAAACCAACGTGGCGGTTTTTCGACCGATTACAATTCCTAAAAGATTCGGTGAAATGGCTCCCGAGTGATTATAACGATATATCTGCCTCATTAAATGAGACGGATACTTATGAAGTGGAGACATCAAGTCAATCACCGGTTGTGCTAGGCACGCCCAATTCCGAGGAAGAAGAAAATGGATATGTTTCTAATGAAAACGATTCAGATATAAAAACGGAGCTTTTGAGAATGGAAAGAAAGAAAATGTGCATATTAGAAGAGGAGATAGCTAAAAGAAATCAGTACATAAATTCAGACAACTACCATTTTCTAATGAGTTTGTTGCCAGAAATGGATAAGTTAGCACCAGTTCAGAAAATGCGGTTACGAACTAAGATCAGTCAGGCATTACTAGAAGAAGTATCTTTGAGTGTGAGCGAACAGGAAAAAGTGGTTGAAGACGTTGAACCGCAACCATCTCCTTCAGTTCAAGTATCAGATGAGGAAAACACAATTGAGCAAGATACCTATTAAAGACGAATATAATATTTTGTTGTAAACTTCGAATAATTCATACTACACAATTGCAACTTTTAAAAAAGGATCGTGTCGAAAACGTTTCCACATTTCATCTCTCTTCCACTCAAAACGCTTACGATGGCGGAAATGCCCAAAACCTTCGACGCTAAAGGGACCTTGCCCACCAAGTCAACTGTGCCGGTGGCGGTTGACCATCTCGTGGAATTACTTTTTTCACTCAGTTACTATTTCATAACTTATTATCAGTTATTCGTCGATTGTAACACTGATTACCTAAAATAAAATTGTTCTAAAGCTTGTTCGTACAATTTAGTGTGATTATTGTAATGATTGAATAGATTAGTACCTTAAGAAAAGAAGATAAAAGAAATATTTTATTACGTCGTCATACGTTATGTATATTTAGAACCCATTTGTGTACTTAACCGTCTAAATATCTTCAGGTTAAATTTCAAGTCTCAATCATGTTTTACAGGTTGATTCATACATAAATGAGAATGGTAAAGAACTCTTGTTTTCGTGTTTTCAACTCAATAATAAAAAATCGATAGTAAATAATAGTTTCCGATGATTAGTCATACGACGTTGTGTTTTCTTTTGAGTTACCAGAAACAGGTAGAATACGATGATGATGACATTATAATATCTACGAAAAATGGCAACATACAAATGACATAAATAATATTAGACTTTTCTAAAGATTTTCTAAGTGCCCCTTTTTTGTAGTAGTTAGAAGTAGTTTGTTTAGTTTTTCTTGCCTTGTTTTATTATTGTAAATAAAAATATTAGACTATGCACAATCTGTTTAACGATACATTATCATAATTTAAGAAGCTTAGTTAGTAGACTTACTTGAGAGTTATGTACATACAATTTTTTTTTCCGGCGGAATGAAGTCTGGGGCAGAGTAATTCAATTCACTTCTCACGTGGTCTAGAATATAATCGAAGATGACAGCACTGACGTTCAAATCCGTAAAGAACACACTCGGGTTCTCTCTTAGTTTCTTGTAAATGTCTACAAAATTGTCTGTCTTTTCTGCCGAAGCTCGCTTTTTGTCACTATCCTTGTTTTCTTTTTCGGTTTGCGTTTGGTTTTAGAGTTGAAAAATAAGTGTTCGTAGCGTAGAAGTGGGCTGGATTCAGCGAGGAGCATTAATGCTACTGAGGACAGTGGCATTTTAGTGCGTGGTTTTACTGTGAGATACAATAAATCCGGCTTGTATCGTTTCTTTTATGAGTAAATTCATAGAAAAAAATATCACGATTTGTTTGTGTGCATTGATTATTCTCATTTGTGCTGAAAAATTGAAATCTTTGCTACGATACATACCTGAACATAAAAACATTAATGCGTATTATCACAACGTTTTTGGAGGCCCTTGTTTCTTGTACCGAGCTTGACCAAAATTTATCTTGTTTTGAAATATTGCTGTTTCCGATCAAACGCGTATAATAGAAACCGTTACACTCACCATCTGGTAAAAACTATAATGTTTATAAAACAAGGTAGGTCCACTTGAACAACTATTCTTAAAAAGAAAGAAAGAAAGAATATATATTTATTGAGACACACACAAACTAAACTCACAATTAAACATATTTAGTGCCAAAAAGATCGAGCTAACATGGCTAAATGTGTATAATAGTACATTGTTACCCTAGGGGTGAAAGTAACTTATTTAGTTCCGAGACGCCAATAGTTCGAGGGACTAAATAAGTCTTTAACCCGAGGTAAACACTGTGCTTTTCATTACAAATACGAGGAAAGTAAAAATAAAAACATGAATTAGCTAAAGAAAATATGAGTAAATTTTATTTTACCACCCAAGTCAAAACAAAGATACCTCAAATCGTATGATGATTTTCCACTACCGCTTTAGCCTCCTCTTTTATAAAATCAGGCGTTAAATTTATATTAAAATCAGATGAACTCATTTTATAGGTACAAAATCTCTGCTATACGTATTGTGACGTAGAACCTCTTTGAATGTAGGTGTAAGAACTATTTGGTTAAATGTAGGTATAAGAACTCTTTTGTTGAATGAGGTATAGGAACTCTTTTGTTTTTGTAAAGAAGTTAGTAGAGTTCAAGATAACTCTGCGCGCGGATAAAATTGGAACTAAAATGTTCTGATTGCAATTTGCATCAGAGGCCAATTCTTGGCATAAGTGCTGCCGCCAGTCGGGCGCAGAGTTTTTACATGTTAATTTGACAGCTGTCAGTTGAAAGCGATTCTCCCTAGGGATGAAAAGTATTACTTTCAACCAGCTCCTCAGGCAACTTCAGACCTACTTTCAGAGTATGAGTAATGAAAAAGCCATTGTACAAATGAGCCTTAGTACCTAACTAAAACAGCTACAATGTAAAGAGTAATCATTTCTAAGCACTGAACACTAATCTGACTTACATATCACCTACTTGCTTGTAACCTCAGCGCGTCCTTCAGAGTGCTGCGGTTACTAGCACCTTGCAGTCACGTTCCATTTGCTATTCCAGCGGCTGGAGCAAGTGGCTCTCACGTGGCCAGTTCCTTGCCACTGGCTACGCTTGCGACTAGGGATGTGTTATTTTCGATAAGATTTGTTAATCATGTAATATTTGGTTACCTTTTACTAGTGGGCGCATGCTGCTTCACCTGTGTTAGTTGCAAATTCGATTATGCGGAGTCTTTGCTACATAAACTATTTCTTATAAATATTTGCTGTTGTAGTTACAAATATTCCAGTATATTAAAATATATATATTATATATTTAAGCTTACAGTAGCTAGTTGGGGACCCTCATTAGCTTTATTTTATTTATTGATATAGAATGGTAGATATAGGTAGACTTTCTTGTTATCCTTTAGAGATAGAAGTAGGGAGGTTTTGGGCCCTCTTAGGGACAAACAATGAATGAGTCTTTCTTTCACTTTTCTTTGTCTTGATTTATCGATAAAATAGCATGTTCTCTCCCGTCCCTATGATCTTGCAAATGTCTGCGAGCATTGTATGCATTATGAGACATACTCCAGTATTCCATCGTACGTAATTCAACGATTCTTTTACAATAATTCAGTCGGTAAATTATGTTGTTTTGATTTATCTAGATTTTCTATTTATCGGTATGGAACTACGGAAAGATGTATGTTAGAACCAATCCACCTTTGGAAAAAAAGAATACATTTGACTTGACCAAAAACAGGATGCAATGTGTCGAAAATTTATATTTAAAGTAGTTATTTTAAACTGAATTGACTGCAACAACGTATTACCAACAATGAGAGAACGATGATGATGGTGAACGAATGAATGAGAGTTATTTACCATACCATGTTACGGGCTGTCTACAAACGGTAGATTTTATAAACACTCAGCGAAATGACGTGTATTCCTTTTCTTCAAACATTTTGTCACATGCAAAGTAGCTTTAACAAACTTCATATCCTGAGATCATATCACGTTTCTTGAACCAATGTTTCTGAGTGTGTTTGTATGGCCGAACCGATTTAGATGAAATTGGGAATGGAGATAGATTAGACCCTTCATTATCACAAATGATACTCTTTATATCGGATAAACACAGTAACGTAGTAACTGTAGACTGTAGTAAGTAACTATTAAGTAACATAGCGATGGGGTGCCGCCAGTGAGAAATAAAAATATGTATGTTTTTTCTTTTTGAAAGTCGGTTAAATATTTAAAGTAGCTTCACTCAAACAACAGATAAGAGTGATATAAGAGTTGTTTACTATTTCAACCTGTGCTATGTTTACTAACTGTGTATAGCTCCATGTTGACATTCAGCACGTGTAATTTTAGGGATTCCTTTTTAAAAATGGTTTTAATTTACTTCATATGAGATAAATTTACCAAAAACTAAAGTAAAATCACTCATTTGGAAACTGTCTTGTACTTTAAGTTTTAAATAATACTGATTTTGATGGCGCTGATAAATTTGTTATAATGGTACAAACAAAGAGGGCTACAATTTTAGCGATATTAATTGGTAAAATAGTGACTTTGTTAGTTTGAATAAGTATCCTTCTTTTCAGCCCTTGTAGTTTCAGCCTTGACCCACTGCTGGGTACAGGCCTCTTCTTCTAGGTGCAATACTTAGCTAATAAAATATACTTAATAAGAAAATTAGACAGAACTCTCAAAAACTATTTCTACATTGACTTGCCTGATTTTTTTGATCTCCAAGGTTAGCTAAACCTGCATTTTGTATTTAAAATTCAAATTGCAAAGACTTGTTTGTCAGTATGTTTAGCATTATTGACTCTTTAATAAAAGAAGATGAAAGATAATACATCTAATTTTTAAATCTAATCTTTTTTATTGTCAAGAAAATATATCTGGAATTTGTTTTAGGGTGGATTAGGCTCTGGATTAACACAAAGGCTACTTTTTATCCAGGATTAACGTGGTTAATGCTGCTGGGCACTTCTAGTACAGTTTCATGTTTATTAGTGCAGGAGCAATAGAGATAGCTTTAAAAATGTTTATACAATTCTACGTCGTCCGCGACCAAACTTTAGTGCAACATTTATTTTTGGTGTAGGAGTATCTATTTTTAACCGACTTCCAAAAAAAGGAGGTTATCAAGTCTTATGAAAGTTTCTTTTTGTGGGGATGTTACGCTATTACTCCGTTTTTTATCAACCGATTTCAAAAATTCTTTTTTTATTCGATGAGGATAGTTTCCGAGATGGTCCCATAAAAATTGCTTTTCATTCGGTTCAGTACTTTTTGAGAAAAAACCAATAAACCAAAAAATTGATAAAGTTTATGCAAACCAATTTTACCTATATTTCCAAAACTACTAGTCGGATTTTGATACAGTTTTCTGTAATGTGTTGAGGTTTAATGGGTGCATCTTTTTAGCTAAGTATGTATTTACGATGACAAGTCACCAGGGGGCGCTGCTGTATACACTATATCTTCTGAATTATCAGCCCGATTTTGATGCGGTTTTCTCTGATAGGCTTAGATTTGTTTAGCAAATGAATTTATGTTGTAGTTTTTTTTTATAGGCTTAGATTTGTTCAGTAACGTGACAGTAGAGTTGAAGTCGGTTTTTGCTTTTGTTTAAAATAATTATTGTATGATATAAACCACATTAGGTATATTGATTCTTTCCAGATATTTGTTAAGATGCACAGGTGGGCGGTGGCGCCGTCACATTTATAATAAGAATTCAGATTTCTTTGAACTGTGTTGTCATTTGTATTGATTTGGTGTCTGTTTTCTGATGATTTTGAGTTATTCGATTGTACTCATGAAAACGTAAGTTTTGTTTGCTCATAAAATAAGCCACAGGATTTTAATACTCTGTTTCATATACCTAAGTACTTCATATACTGTCGCCGAGGATATTACGGACTATTTACTACCAAATGGGTTGCTAGTATTTAGGTACGATTCCTATAAAAAACAGGAATTGCCATTTTCAAAAAATTGCCGCGCCTATTTGGTGTCTATATCCACAAAAATGAACAATAATTTTACATAGGTACTTAATAATATCATAACGACATTATACCAGATAGTTATTTGTATCTAATATTAGGTCATCCTTGCGTAAGTGCAAACTATTTTTACATCTTATTTCGTTATACATATGTAGGTTCTCCCAAACATGTGTGTCTAATTATAAGCCCCACGAGTCTAATGTCGAAAATAAAATAAATTACTTTCTAAACGTACAGGGTTATATGCTTTTTCTAATAGAAAGGTTTGAAATGAGAAAAAGTAATGCTTTTTTCGTTCTTCCCTTTTTCCATGTTTTAGAATTTCGTGTCAATCAAACTTGTCGGTTTCCTCGCGTTATTTATGTGTCTTTATTTTATCTAAGTTATGTGGAATGTCTATGGTTTTATTCACTGTAAAAGAACCATTGACTGTTTGTTTCTATGTTATAATACACTTATATTAAAAACCGTAGTACTGTAGGACCCAGACTGTTGGCATGACAAGAGAGAGGCCTATACCCAGCAGTAGGAAAATACCAGCTGTGGATGGTGAAGAGTACTGTACTATTTTAATGATATTCACAGTGAGAAAATTCTTATTGGGCCAGCATTCAGTACGCTCCATCTTAGACCAAAGCAATAACTTACCACAATGTGAACTTTGGTCAATAACAACCTGATTAAAAAAAATATGTATCCCCAATATCCCTGTACAGCAGCGCAAGCGCATAATACAGAAAGACGTCATCACTCAGGCCACGCTTAGCGTAAAAATGTTGACAACGTCAGTAGGTAGTCAGTACGTTAGGAAGGGAATACACGAGATCCAACTTTTGGAGAGATGCCCAGATTATTAGTACGGATAACGGCCAGTGTCTATTGATGACAATATTATAAAGAATGCACTAGAATTATTCAGAGAATTCTTTAACCAATACAGTACCAAGTTATCATGGTTGCATAGTACACTGAACTATTTAGTGATCTCATTTCTTCTGAAATATGTTAATGATGCAGGAGTATTTCAATGAATTGCTGTGTAAATTGACTCTTAATGTACATAGGTATTTTTTATGAACCTCTATGATTAAGCCCTTATCGGAATCCTGCGCGTGGTCGGAAAACTTTCTACACCAGAGTTCGTTTCACTCATGAGAACTTTCTTTTGGTAACTTTATAGCGCTGATTTTAGAACTTATATTTTTTTGTGTAGATCTATGAACATGTCCTATAGTCTAAACTCGCCTTAATCTGTCAGTCATCTCAGAAGTTGTCAAAAACACAATCTGTTGCCAAGAAGCAGCGGCGCGTGCGATTACACAGGTGTGTGTGTGTATGTATGTGTTCTATTGTGAATGTGTAGAAATGCTAATGGATACACGTGCCTGTTGGGATTGCATTTGGCTAATTAGGTGAGGAAAGCCGTGGAAAATATTGTATGTACAATATATTTTTTCTGGGGATTTCTCAGAGATTTTCCTGATATTTCTTTTGTATTTTTTATGAGATAAACAGATAGTTTTTTGTCATAACTTTTGAGAAGTTGCTCGTGAACTTCTACAAAAGTTTATGTATATGTTTATGTATATATTTGCTAAATTAAATATAACATACCTACAAACAACACCAGACAGAACAGAACTATTTTTATAAGTTTGCGAAGTACAAAAACACTACAATTTATGCATTTTATCTCTCGTACTGTTTGTTTATATTTTTCTATATCAATTAGAAGAACCACATCAAAAGCTGCTTCTTGGAGTTACAAAAGCAACCATGTGGTGATGAGACCACTACAGTTTTCCACTAAAAGGTTAAAAACAACAAGTTGATTGGAAGAAACATGTGCTAACTGAGTATTATTTAGTCATTAGAGTTCGCACAAGATTTTTTGTCGACTGGCGGCAGCACTTCTGTCACAATGGAATTAAAAAGTCACCTCTTTATTGAGGGCACTAACCTCCTCGCAGAATTGAGTTTTTCTGCAGTACATGGCCAAGTCTCCACAGATAACAAATATCGATCGGATTTTGTGGTCCTCAAACAAGTCGGTATCCTTACGTTGTTTTTCTTGACTGTTACGGCAATGTAAATTTTAAAAAGAACAATGGTTCATGCCTAGGATCGAACCGGGGTACGCCAGAATATAAAGTGGGTGCCTTTATCACTGATGCTTTTTAATCTCTTAAAGATTATGATCCCAATATGCCCATTTTTTTAGTTTAAATTATATTCACCAGCTGATTTTTTCTTCTCGGATTCTAGTTGGTCGTAAATCTCGGCGGTTTCGGCTGTTTTCGGATAAAGTCGGGTGAGAAGTGACGAGCTCCAGAGTCTGGCAGATTGCCAGCAACTTGCCCAAGACACGCCGACAAATTTTGGTAGGTTGTGGAAACATCGAGAAGGATTTAACTATAGTTGTTGCCATCCGCATCTTATGTAGCTGCCGTTTTAGTATTTGTAATACATTCATTTTTTATTGATAGAGGATTCGAGTTTACTGATTATTCTTAATAGCATTAAAAATCAGAGACCCTAGAACCGGAGGTATGTAGGTACTTATGAATCCAGCACGAAACCTATCAAAATCTGTAGATGTTTTAGGATGGCGTCATTACAAACTTGCTACAAACAAAGAAAACTTAATGGACCTCTCAAGTCCCAGAATAAACCACTCTCAAGTACATAATCAAAGCTCTCATGAAATAACATGTCTTAAATCATACTAACTTAACATGACTCAGGTAATTAACATGAAGAATACAAAACGAAGAGTTTCTTACATTATCATAGTTCACAAAAGATTTTGACATTGATTGAATTTTTATAGTATCGTTTATACTCATTACAAAATTTTGTTTAATCAAACTATTAATAAGGGAACGAATACGAACAGGGAAGGGAATAGGAAGACGATTTTTTCCCCTTGCATATATTTTTTACCTAAAATGGCTTTGCATATTTGCATGATGGTTAGCAAAGGCTATGGACTAAGATGGAGCGTGCTTACTCGATAAGAACGTGATTTTTCACTACGTTAAATCTATATATCTTAGTTCACTTGCGCTAATCTGTCTTAATTCACGTAGCTAGTAGGTACGCTGGGCTGTCACTGTCACTGTCACCCCGCAGAACATTATCCAATCTGCGTGTTTGTAGGATGCACTACTTTATTATAATGCATCTGTCATTGGAGGGAATTGGACTAGATCGCTTACATAGTTGTGGAACGTGTAGCGAGGGATGTACATGTTATTCTGTGGCACATGTTAGGATGTAGATATAGAAAGTGGTTTTAATATGGAAAATAGACAAGATGTAATAGAATAATAAAGACTAAAGAAATAGAAAGACTTTATTATGACAAACTAACATTTGAGCAAAGACTACCATTAAAGTTTTATTTAGATTCCTAAGCCTTTTCAATATTGTATCATTTAAACTGCAGCTTGGCTCTGTTTAAGATTTAAGTAGTAACTTTCATAATACGAGCGATGAACGTCTTGGCAACCTTTTCATTGCTATCAGTTACTGACAAAACCCATATGACGCTGTATAAGTTAGTTATTAAGTTATTTTTATACCGTTTTCTGTAATAATTTTAGGGTGCCTAATATCTAGGTATGGCTCGCTCCCAGTTATTTGATCAATATGTATGTGTCGGATAATCCATGTGAAGTCTATTTATAGAAAAACCACCTCGAAGAATTGGTTGGCGGCCATTTTGCCAGTACCCTCGTCGGCAATCGAACCCCTAACTCAAGGTACGAAGCACTTTCCTAAAAAGGGTCCAGAAAGTATACAGGACTATTTATGACTCGCTAGTTTTTTCAATAACTTTTTCTCAAACCACTCACATGTACCGAATCTTACATGTTTTTTATTTTGCTTTTATAACACCGAACAAATGTAAAGTAAAATAATTGGAAAACAATATTTTTTTTCAGTAATTCTGAAACTTAATTAATCATAAAAATACAGAGTTAATTGTTTAGAAATAAGTCCATCATTATAATTTTTGTAACAAGATTTAACTCAGTAGGTATAACAGACATTTAAAGACTATAGACACAGCTATACATAGTTAGTTCAGCTTTACCGACTTGGATGCAACACAGGTTTGTCTGGACTTATTTTAAATTTTAACTAGGTACTATTTGCTCCTCCTAACTAAACAGTGAATGTGTAAAAATGACCCAAATTTATATTCAATTATATTCCATGTAACGCTGTACCACAATTTTTCTGTTCGATAGCGATAAGACACGGCCTAACACTTTGCTTCTCTGTCGACGCCAATTTCCGGAAAGAAAAACGAAAATTTATGCGTTCATTGAATATTTTTTACAGAAATTTTCGTAAATTACCGCACGTTCTATTTTTAGCCCTCGCCACGATGAAACGAAAATTGTTCTTCTTCTTTATTTACGTATTATAGGCTCACATTTGATTTCAACCTTCTGTATTCTTTAACTTACCACTGATGTTAAGAATCTCAAACTCTAGGTTAGTACCTACAATCTAATAGCTCTTCAACACATTGACATTTGTAAGTAGTAGCTTGTAAATGAATTATTTTGATAACTTTGGTGCTAGATATTTTGTGTTGTTATCGCAAGTTGATAGTTCTTCTTCGATGTAAAAACTATCTTCCTAATATTTTATGAGTATAGCTGATTAAATCTGCACAGGACCGGGACGAGCGGCGTACTAGAAGAGAGGCCTATGCTCAGCAGTGGGCGATAACAGGCTGATGAAAATGATGAAGATAGCTGATAGGCAAATATAAATAAAAATCCAAGAGGCAACTAATAACACAACACGACTTACAGGAAATCGTTTCGATACGCATCGTACAATAAAAAAACACTAGTAATAAAATTTGTTATCGCACTTTTAAAAACTAAAACCCTTTTTACGACGTCACAGCAAACGACCACCCAATAAACATAACTCAAAAAGTCAAAACAACATCAAAAGTGGCGCAGCTTATTTTCATCGCCTCTCCCGACCTAGGCCAGAGACAAACACACCACCTGACAACATAAATTAGATATATATGTAATCAAAACATGTTTTTAATACCACGCCAAAGCACTTGTATACAGAATACTTATAGTTTGTGTGATGGGATATGTCCACAGTAGTGATAGATAGTTAGTATATAATTATGTGGCTTGGAGATTAATCTATGTATATGTATACACGTGTATATTTTTTGTTGGGATAATGTATTTTGGCAGACATAGTGGCATATTGTGATGGGAATATTTATAGGGAACGCCTAAAAGCTCTGTTTTGGCAAGGGCTTGTCCAGATCTACGTCAAAAATAAATAATTACGCCTGTGATATAGCGGGGTCTCTATACTGTGTAAATTGAAGATGTCATAATTTCATATTACTTCCGACAATAGGTCAAACATAGAATAAATAATGCTAGGTACTTAAACTGACATTTATAGCGATAACGCTGAACTATGGTTAATACGAGTATTAAGATTTATTGTAAAACTTAATATTTACTAGCTGTAAACTAATATAGTTATTGTAAATTGTAATATACCTACATATATGTATAAATACTGAATTAGCATAAACATTTTCAGCAGAAGATTACCACTAGATAACCTCTTCATTACAAAAAATATATAATCTGTGAAACGATTCCAGATTCATAATATAGCTTTATTTCAAATTTATCGCGAATGACTTTCTCGAACATTCTATCAGAACTAGGTATCACAAAAATGCGGAAAGCCACAATCTCAATATTTTCATGTAATAATTAACTATGACGTCTAACATCACAGAATGCGTTCGAGTTGTTTGCGCTGGCGCATGTCTCTGCCATTCTAGCTGACAGACGCACTGACGACTTGTGCAGATTGTATGTATGTTGTGTATCTAAGCATGTATTTGTGCTACCAATGTGAGCGATGGCCTATGCATTTGTATGAAGCAAAGTGCATCTCATTGCAGCTGTGTATTAGTTTTATTTTTCTTTTTATATTTTACTCATTTTGAGATAAGCGTAAATTATATATTCAGCAAATGTTTTGACAGCGTTTGTTCCTTCTTGTCGCTCAAAATATGAACTGCCTTACATGAAATTTAGTGTGAGGTTGGATTAGATCATAGACTAAATTTACATTCAAATGTATCCCGGATTAACGCGAGTGTGTACAACTGTTATTATTGCGCGCTGTAGTGAACAATCGATACACTTTTATTATAAAAGCATCTAAGATGCCTTTTCAACCAACAGCCCGTACTCTACCTAAAAATCTACGTATAAAACTGCACTCATGTGGTTCTCATATTGACCAAAGCTGCCTATGTCCTGATCTTGAAAGAGTTACGAAAATTAAGTATCTGGGAATAATAATAGACCACACACTTACTTATGACTCTCACATAATGTCCCTTAGAAGTCGTCTTCGCAAAATGTTGCATGTTTTTAAGAAGTTAGGTGCCGTAGCTGACCCAAAAACTCTTAGATCTGTTTACTTGGCTCTTTGCCAATCAGTTCTCAGCTACTGCATCATATGTTGGGGATCTGCTGCTATGACGCACCTCAAAAAGGTAGAAGTAGCCCAAAGAGCGGTTCTAAAAGTTGCGTACAGAAAGCCTTTCAGATATCCTACTTCCTCACTTTATCAAGACACGCAATACCTCACAGTCCGACAGCTATACATTTTGGCAGTGATACTACGATTTCACAGGACGGCACAATTTTCAGCACTCACTACCAAACCAACCTCACGACGAAATACATGGAAGATACCGAAAACCAACACATGTCTCGCTCAACGTGCTTACTTTTATAAAGGCCCTAAACTATACTCTCAATGTGATCTGGACTTAGACCTTCTCGAAACGTCTAGATTCATTTGCAAAAAGAAAATGACCAATTGGTTGATTACACTTGACTACCGCTGCACTGAAAAACTAATAGTTTTTGATTCTTAACTGCCCTACACCCGCTTGTACCTATGCAACTACTATAAACATATAATTTATATAAGCTACTATCTATCTATTATAATCAACTAATAGTAATATATATATATATATACGTACCTACCCAACCAACAAGCATAAATAATATTTATATAATATTACGTATATATATGATCTAGATATCGGTCCCTCCCTCACATCCACTTACACACACAGACACACACATTCAGCTTCACGCACTAAAACGCTTACGGTATGATACCATTACTAACAAAGTGTATCTTATAAATAAACACAACAAAAATAGTTGTATGACTCATTACTCAACGACTCAATTCATACAATTTGTTAAATATTTCATACATAATGTACATAAGTAGCCACTATTGGTTGATGCCTGGTAACCTCATTGCTTTCCTTTCACCTTGGATATAGCACGTGTGGATCAGCACGACCGTGTCCTGCGACACAGGTTCGACCTAGTGCAGAGCGCGGCGTGTTTGTTCCGCACGATTGCAAGTTCATTTCATCTGTTACCAGGCGTCAGCTAATCCTATATATTTTATTGACTAGTATGTAAGCTTGGATTGTATCCTTTCATTTATCTTAAGGAAGAGCCTGCACTTCACAACACAGGTTATCCTAGTGTGGAGTGCAGTGAACATGTAATAGTTCATAAGTTATATAAATAAATAATTTGAATTTGAATTTGAATTTGAATTTGAATGCCTCTTTCTACCTAAAATTTAAGATACCTACAATCTGAACAATGCTCAATGGTAAACCAAACTCTGACACTGACTTTAGTCTGATGCGAACTTTCGAGACTTTGCCGTAAATAAAAAGATATAGCATTATATTAACAACAGCTAACATAATCTCGTACGTTATTAAGATAACACAAACACGGCAAATGGAAAATAATCAGAGATGACGAAATAATTGAAGTTTTTGCATATAGGTCAAGGTAAACATGAATTTGAACTCGCTTTTTATTCAACAAAATACAGATTATTTATATTTTTCTCATGACAATTACCGAAGCCTGTATTCGCAAATATTTCTGCTCCTCATTCCAAAGGAACTCGTCTATTTTAATCCGGTTCGAAGCAGAAAAACAAGTTGATTTATATTTCATCCGATGAGAAAAACAGCTCTAGTACAAGATAATTGTTTTGTTTTGTTTATGTAATTCGCATAAGTGAATAAACATAATTAATAACATTGTTGTTAATCTATTAGTTTCCCTGAACGGAAGCTGTTTATTAGTTTTTGACCAAATAAAGCTATTGAAATCCTGTTGTGTAAATATAAGACAAATATTTTATTATTTAGAAATCAGCAAAGATACCATGAAGTTAGAGGTAGAATGGAGAAAACACTCCTAATACCTACTTGATTCAAATACCTACGCATTGCTATCCCACTCTAAGTGGTGGGAAGTCTCTTTCTAATAGGGTGACCCAACATATATGCGTAAAAGCAGGACACATCATAAATTAATCGTAATGACAATGAAACCAAATATCTAACTGTATTATTTTTGTACATATATCTTTTCTAGATTGATCTGATTTATGATAAAAATATATGACCCTGCGAACTTCGTTCCGCCTAACACTAATATAGAATAGCAAAACCATTAGAACAAAAGCAAACTGCCCGAAAAAATAGTAGAGCAAAAAAAATTAATTTGCTTTATCTGGGTTTTTTGAATATTCGTGGTCCAATCTATGACGTTATTTGGATTTATATCAGTTTACACCATAATAAATGTACAAGGAGAAATGTCAAAATGATATAGAATTAAAAATATTATTCTGTATTATTTTTTATAAAAACTACGGAATGGAAGCTTATTTGTTTTGTTCGCCTTACATTAGCTAGTTAACTTCTAAAATGTTTAAGAGGAAAAATAAAATAAATAA
This sequence comes from Macaria liturata, assembly GCA_964023185.1. NCBI lineage: Eukaryota > Metazoa > Arthropoda > Insecta > Lepidoptera > Geometridae > Macaria > Macaria liturata. Next base: position 629,448 of record OZ026827.1, on the reverse strand, counting down.
ATAACACAGTTGAGTGACATGTTGCGTTTTTCTATTCAAAGTACGAGGAAGCCAGCATCTAACAATACATAATCTACAAATTATTTACAGAAAATAACTTATACATAAATTCACACGATAAGTACATTATATTTGTCGGTCCCATTTTCATTGTAGTATGGTACAGCCGTTGCCTTCAATCTCTTACTTGGTAAGTCATAATCAGATACTTTAAAGTGTAGACTACATATCCAAGCACTTTCATAAAACTTTAATTTAATGGTATAACTGCAAACCACAAAGTTCTTTGTATATTGTTCTTGGGAAATCTGAAAACAGAGCACAGTTTTACAATAGGAATAATAATAGCACAACATGTTATGACATTAAAAAGAGTCAATACAAATACATATTTTCAAGTATATTTTTTTAAATAGACATTCAATTATTTTGTTATCTAACAGGTTAACAGAGTACCTACTTATATCTAATAAGAAATATAAGTGCTTTGTGATTTAGTGAACATGGCATTCATTATACCTACGAGAGATATCCGCAAAAAATATTTTATGGTCACCGTACTCCATTTTTACGATTTATTCATAACTTTGATAAAACATTAAATATATGTGTTACATCAATTAGAAATCATTATACATGCTAATTTAGACTAGTTAAAGGCCACATCACACCTAGTAATCATAATGTTTTCAAGATATTTTCATGAAATCGGCCGATAGACTTAGTGTTTATAAAAATCCAATTTAAGGACTTACGTGTGTAATATATGTGTGTTCTTGGATATCACTCGCTTCCACAACCACACACAATACATCGTTGCACCATTTTTCAAACCTTTTAATGGCTTTTAAGCTTAGTTTTTAGGTTCAAAAGCGCGATTCGACGAATGTTTTTGTTGTTTTTCTGCCATGACAGTTCAAATGACAGCATTGTTTTGATGGCGGATAGATCAAGTGTTGCCACATGAGGAAACACCCAAAATATTTGGTAATCTTTTGATTTACTTCAATTGCAACATACACTTTAGTAATTGTTTTCGTAATGATTTTGTATTATTTGTTTTAACATTTTATAATAAAAATTTGCTACTGGTATATATTGTCTTCATAACATATGTGTTCCGTTTGTATTTTCTGCTTTTATATAATATAATATAAATAGTTAAAGTAAATTATACTTTAACAATTTATATTATATTCCTTTTCAAACTGCAAAAACCAGAAACTCATATAAATAACAATTTGGTGATAGATGAACTTTAAACTTTATAGGTTAATTTACCCAGTTGCGGGAGATTTGAGTATTTATATAAAAATACCGAACACCACACTAGAAAGAGACTTCCCACCACTTAGAGTGGGATAGCAATGCGTAGGTATTTGAATCAAGTAGGTATAAGGAGTTTTTTCTCCATTTCTACCTCTAACTTCATGAAAGATACAATAATTTGAAACAAATATCAAATCTAGAATTGTCTAGATATTTCCAATAGATCTATTATAAGATAAAAAATCTAAAACGATAGTAAATCTAGGTATATTTTTGTCACCTGACCGAGTAAATCTAGATGATTAGTATTTAGCCCTACACGTGTTGGTATATTCGTGTGTTCGTTGTTTCATCAAATGCCCAAATCAGTCCATTGTTTCTCGCTTCAATAATAAAAATATCAGTAGCAAATGTGACGTAAGCCCAATAGTTTATTACAAAACTTCGTTTTATTTCGTTCCGACCTGTAATTTATAAGGTTATTTTCGTAATATTTTATAGGTGGAGCGAATATCTCAGCGGGGAACCAACAGAAACTAAGAAAAAGTACAAAAAACAAAGGTATTATTTTTACTCTCTTCGCCATAAATCAGTCAGTTTGGTTCTTTTACTTGGTTCGCTTTTTAGTTTTGTTTTATCTACCGGTTGTGGAAGTTTTGTAATGATTAGGCCGGTCATAGTTGTGATTTATGATTTGTACGTATTTTTTAAGGTTAGATTATGATTTTTGTAGAAAGCTTTGTTGTTAATGTTTTTCTCTTATAAAGTGTAGATTATACTAGACGACAAGATCTTTAAGTACTCGGTTTCATCTAAGCAACCGCAAAAACTGCGACGTTACTTAACATTTGAGTTGTAGTCCAGCTTGAGCTACATTAAAATATCCCCTATGTATATTAGGTATATCTATAATACGTACCTATATATCCGACCCTTCCTGTGACATCACACTTGAGGTGACTTCATCAAAGCTAGGGGTTAGTACCTACTTTGTCCTGCTAAGGAAATACTATTGAAGCTCTAACGTGGTCTTTACAAAAGTGCGTAGTATCCAATAATAGGGTGACCACATTTCTATCGAATTATTGTAAAAATGCGCAGTAAGTTTGCGTGTTTTATGTAGGGAGTGGGAGTTTGTGGCTTTTGTTGTTTATTGAGTTTCGCCTATTTTGACGATATTTGTTTGTTTCCTGTATTAACGATAACTTGAATTATGTTTCTGTCGTTTTCATAAGGTAAATAGGTTTGGTACCAAATATATTTATTAGATCGATTTTCTTCTCAACGAATGATAGTGGCCAACTCTGGTGTCGAGAAGAGTTTATCAAGCCGCCCGAAGGGCCTCTCTCCTACGACCTACTATACAATTTAACGTGTCATCCGACCCACCCATTAGAGGGATATTCTTATTATTCAAGATTTTGTAAGTTATACCTTTTATTAATTACGCTAGCTTGTTAAACTCTCAAAACACGATTTGGCAATTGAGATGCGATAAAAATATAATAAGTTATTTTCACTCATTGATGAATAAGCCACGTAATTGACTATGTATGTACATTGTACAGCAGTTCCCAACCCAAGGCATTTTTAAAAAACTTTACTGTACATTTAACAAAATATCTATTTGAGAAGTGCGTTTCAGATAAGTGGTAAAGTAGCAGTAAGGTGTCCACATTTCCCGTCCCAAAGGCCGTCCGAAGGCCGTTTGTCACCCAGCGAGGGTTCCGACCTTCGATAATATATTTTAAAGACACCGCATCATAAAAAAGACTGATGGCAAATATTCACGTGTCAGGACAGTTACAAAATAGCGCAGCTAATTTTATAAACAGTCCACAAGAGTTGTTGTTTCTGGAGATCTACAATCCAGACTCTTCAAATCTCAACTGGCTAGATTTCTTGTAGGGCCGTCTTAGGCTACACCAACATACCAGGTGTAGCACCAATACAAAGAAAACAAACACACTGTACATATGTAGGTATGTACGTAGAGATTACGTTTTTACATAAATTAACGATTATTTATTAGTGATGATAGAACGTATTATAAAGAGATAAGATATTAGATAATTAGTAAGGAGTCTCTAAAATAAATAGTCTCGGGTCCTATCCAAGGTTACTTCAAGGTACTTCGCTTCCATTCCGTGGGTTTGTACGATTGTACTATTTTATATATATATATATAATGATATATATATATATATATATATATATATATATACCTATATCATTCCGTGACTTAATGTTCACGCACTGTTTGCTAAACGGGAGCTAAAAAAGGAGTCCGTATTTTGGTAGTATTTTGTGTTGATATCACTTTTATGAATAAGCCAGGTATCAGTTTTCAAAAGGCTTTTTTAAGTCATGAATTGTACTCTATTGCGGATACTTAAAAAATTTGGGACAAAGAGATAGCTATAATAATCGACAACAAAATAACAGTATATTATGTGGCTATGAGTAATAACAACTTGACTGACAGATAGATAGACACATGGACAGCCTTGACAGAGAGACAGACAAGAAGAAAAACACGGAAATGAAATGGTCCCGTTTTTTCCTCTGTATGTAGGTATGAATGTGCATCCTGAATGAAGTGTAGCTATTGCTTACCCTCAGGAAAACTATTAGGTCAAGTGCCTGACTTAGTAAAAAGTGTATCGATAAAATCATCATCATCATCATCCCGATATCGCCCACTGCTAAGCATAGGCCTCTCTTCTAGTACGCCAGTCGTCGCAGTCCGCGCAGATTGAATCCAGGTGCGGTCCTCCCTGCGGTCTTTCTAATGTCGTCAACCCAGCGCATTGGTGGGCGACCTCTGTTTCTATGGTTTGTCATAGGTCTCCAGTCCTTTAATGTTTTGTTCCACCTGCCCATTGTTAATGTTTGTATGATTCGAAGATAATGAATAGTTATTTGTATATGAGACTTGAATTCTAGTTTTTTCTGACCTAAAACTGCCCTTCTTAGCAGTCTGTTCAATGAAAAGTCAACAATCGTGAATTATAACAAAACGTTGTTTACAGTGCGTCTCAGAAATAGCGGCTTGTTTTGGCAAGTGTTATGATACGGACGGTTGCTTTGCTTATTATTTTGACCTACTTTTAGTACTAAAGAAAGACCTTGTTACGAAGAGACAGTTAACCAAAGTATGATCTAAAGCATTAAGAATTTTGAGCGTACTTCCAGTAGGAAGGTTCAGCCAGTGGGACGACGGGTCATGACCCGCAATTGCAATGGAAAGAAATTCATGAAAAAAAATTTCAAAGAAATGGATTTCCATTGCAATTGCGGGTCATGACCCGTCGTCCCACTGGCTGAACTATATATATATACATTTTTTTTATTATATATATATATATATATACATATATATATAATAAAAAAATGCATTTATTAAGTGCAAGAGCAACAGAATTTTCGTACAAAATTATTCAAGTAACGAAACTGGATTTAAAATTCAGTGTCCCGTGCGTAATACTCATACAATACAAACTGTTGTTTTTTTTTTACATTAAATAGGCTTACGATTGACTATAGCCTGCCTGACTGTGTAACTGTTTAGTCACACTTTAAAGTTAAGAATATAAAAAGAGAATTTTCAGATCAAACTGTAGATACCAAACAAAGATCTTGCCTCCACTAAACCAACAGTATATATTTTGTACCATATTATTTTAACATATTTTTGACACCATGCAATTAAGAATCACTTAGCTACAATTTGATGTCTATTGGTTAAATGTGACATACAAACTACGGTTAGAACTGTGGTCAGTTTATACTTGTGTAGCAGGCGGCGCGGCACTTATTACTTAGGTACTGACTGGAGTAAGATGAGATGGAGGGAAACAAATAAGGTTTTACGGAAAATTAGAATTTAGGGTAGTATTATATTATTAAAATAAATATTATGTCCGGTGATTTATATTAAACACTTTGTAGATTATATTAAGGCAAAGGAGAAATGGTCATTAATGCCTATTTAGCCATATAGGTATGAACAATCATTTTCTTTCATATTAGCTACATAAGTAAGTACGTTTACTTCAAATTATTTTTCGAATGAAATGTATCTGCATAATATAGCTAGGTACACTTACATAATATAGGTAGGTACACTTACAAACATACGTATTAGTTCAATTACAATCAAATCAAATAGAATAGACACAATAATAGCTTCTTATTGAGTACCTTGAACTATAGAGTACAGTGGCACAGAAGTGCTAATTGAGTTTTCTCCAACAAAGGGCAGTTACGAGAGTTACGTGGTTTCGCAGCCTTGTGGCACAGTGTCGCCAGCTGGACGCTTTCTGACGCAATTTCAGGCGGATATTGTAAGCCAAGAATTTTGGGACACTTGTGGCTTAATTTGGCGATAGTAAAAAAGTGGCGTAGATTATTTATTATACAAGTAAATTTTACATTTTCGTTTGTTGAAAAGGGTCCACATATGTTTGTATAATTCTTGATTAAGAAAGTTATTATGATGATACAGTAAAAAATAAGAAATCTATTGTATTTTCAAAAGTTGCAGATCAGAAAAGAAAACACCACTAATTTTCATACAAATTATTTGTGTGATTAGGTAGTAAGTAATTAATTACCGTTTTTAATGATTTGAAATATCTGTTCTAGTATATAAGATCGTAAAGCTTGTGATTTCTTGTATCATAAAAGTAATTATAGGTTAAATTATTAAAGCGTAGATTACTGTTAACTATTCAAACCCTTCGGCAATAAAAAGTGGTAAGTGTGCGTTGTGTCTTATAATTACAGCCCAACAATTAAGTCGTCATTTCGGATCGTCAATCATTAGATATTGATGAACGAGGGGGAATTACAGTAACTGCTTCATTACATTAACTTAAATTGCCTTTGACAATGGACAGACTGGTCAATTGTACGCTATTGTTATTGTATACTAATTTATGCTTAACACGATTGAAGAGTTATGCAAAATAGTTTGTTTATTGCTTTGCAGTATTTTGATTAGTTTTAGTAATATTTTCATAACATGTAAAAAAGATTTTATGAATTACAAAACAAACCTTTAAATTTACAAATATACAAATAACAGTACAACCCTTAATATGACTGTGCTATAGTTTCCATAGTTAAATTTAAAGCCTTAATATTATAATGAATTTATATTAATTACCTACTGATTATAGAAAAAACTTACAAAAACACAGATAATTTTCCAAAAAACTAAGCTCACCGTCCATTGGATACTGTAAATTACTAGTAGTTAGAGTTCCTATGTTTAGTTATTTTGCCAAAAAACTCTTCCAATAAAATACCAATCCACCTTACAATAATTGTGTTCCTACATGTTATAAGACTTATGTATATTAAGCCTACTACCTAGATAGTTTAATTTATGAATGAAACAAGGGACCAGTTATCAAAGGAATTTAATTACGTTTACACTTTACCTAAAGTAGGCATAAACATAATGAAATTCCCCACATTCCGGCGACCACCCCTTAAATCATAGTTTAATTAATCATAACTGAAACATTCTTACTGAAATGGACACAGAATGTCGTGACAAACCATCGTTTGTTTCTAGCACAGAAAATATAATCAACCTTATTCGTTTGCTATAAGGTTGAAATTGTTTTGTATTTAATTTGCTTTGTTTTAGTTTTACGTTCATTTTAAAGGGTCGCTATTAATTTATGTTTTGGTCGGTTTTATTTATTTTATGTTTCTCTAAGGGTGGCTAAATGGCTGTAAAGGGAGCCCGGAACTCGCGGCTCGGATGTGAATACTCTTTGGACATGTATTAACTTGGACTTGTAGATAATGATGGTAATCCAAAGGTTAATACAGGAAAATGTTCCGATTTAATTATGCGTATCATACATGCCATGTTGTTTTGGGTTTTAGCTGATTAATTTGGATATTTTGATAACAAAGGTAGTATGAATGTACATACATACATACGTAACTGGCATTTAGTTTACAACCAAAATAAAACATGTGATATTTGCTTTTGTGTAATTGGTAGGTCACATAGTAAGTTTCAGAGTTTGCAAATAACATTATAAAACTATAAAATATTAATTGCTAATCAGTCTTTTACCAAAAATTTTGTAAACATGCCAGAGAATTTAAAATATTCTATAACGTTACAAAGCAACACTTTATTAGACCTTCGAGTAACAGCGTTAAATTACCAAAATTACCTATGTAAGTTATATCATACAGTACTTTACCTGTCCATGAATCCATAACTCCACATCCTGACAGATTTACTATCTCTTCACACAATCGGCTGCTTAGCAACAAAAAAGCCAATATCCTGGACACAAATGAGTGAAATTCGTGTAGATAGATAGGTATATGTTAAATTGAATTTACCGTTCCAGTTGTCCCGGACAAAGGGTCGGGGAAAGTGGCCAGCGGACTGTGTCTCCCGGGGAGCGTGTCCACGGAACATGCGGCACGGGAATAGAGGTTTTATTTAATAGGATATAACGAGTACTCGTTCCTATCTACGCTCAAGTTATCAAACAGCAGCACCGAACCTTTTGCTGCAGATCTTTGAAATTTTCTTGGTAGTCCAAGAAAATTAAACGATTTAGCTTAGGTAGATATTTTCTAACTCGGAAAATAGTAGAAGTAAGCCCAAAATAGATTCCGTTATTTTAAGTAAGTTTGTGATGGAAAGGATCGAATTCACTCAGTGAAAAGTTTTTGTCTCTGAAACTTATCAACATTATATGCCACATATCATGGCCACACTTCAGTTCGGTGTCTTCGTTTTTAATTACTTGTCACTGCAAGAATTGTACACTTCTTTCGATCCGTGTGACAATGCACTCCCACCCGATGGCTATCGGTGTAACAAACGAGCGTCAGATAGAAGTAGATACCAGCACCATGCCAGCATGCCCTCACCTGCTATCTGGCCTTTATTGCCGTTCTGGGTCAGCAGCTACCAGGGGAGCAGGAACTGCTGGTGGCAGATTTATTTTGCTGTAACGAAAGAAATCTGGGTTCTTTTGCTTAAGGTGAAAATTTTAAAAAGGCAATTATAGATGCATATTGTATTTCATGATTGGTAATGGCAAACAGGCATGTAATGAATACGCCAAATAGGCAAAAAAATATAATTATACTACGACGACGTTACATGCTCGAGATTTTTTTATTAACTATGTAGTCTCACTTCTGTATGTACTAGACGTCACACTTTTTATAGCTGTGAAAATAAAAACACAAAAAAAAAGAAAAAACTTTTGAACAAATGTCACTGTCAATGTAGCGCATGTAGCGCCGTCCTCCTGTCAAACCTCATTCATTTCTTGTGTGCGGGCGTCGCAACATCATAAATTTCGTTGAATTTTACTATTTGAATTTTTCGTGGAAAAAAGTGTTTATTTCATGTGTTCAAGTGGTACATTAAGAAAAGGAGCATCGGAATTTTAAAATAACGTCGAAAATTCGACGTTTGGTACAAAAACTAAGCAATTCATCAACCAGCTCAAAGGATAAAGGTTAGTGCAACTACTAACTTACCAAGCAATCTTACTGCATTTATTCATCATCGATTTTAATTTTCTTGGTACAATCTTATATATTTTATAAAACTATACCGAATAGATCGTAAATATAGATTTTTTTTCAACAATTGATATAACGATCTTTTTTTGAAATACCCACATTTTTGACATGTAGATCGGAAACATGACTTTTCTAGCAATGTTTCTGTAACGATCTTTTTTCGATGTACCGACATATTTGTTGTTTTTGTTACAAATACAATACAACAAAATATGAATTTATTTATTACCATTTTCTTACATACATTGTTCTACAGTTTATTCAATGTAAAAAGAACTAGATTTTCTGACCTATAACAGTTATTTTGTTTGTGATTCATATTTACTTGAGCACGGTTAATAACAAACTAGTCTAGTGGCATAACGTGATTAAGTATGTACAATGACTTTAAAAGTGTTACTGCTTTATAGCAAAGTAGCAATCAATAAATTTAGTGGCATAAAGTACCAATATTCAATGTATCCTCCGTGACATTAGAGCGCGGTTGATAACGAACTAGTCTAGTGGCGTAACGTGAGTACGTACAATGACTTTAAAAGTGTTTCTGCTTCGTAGCAAATTAACAAATATTCAATTTAATGGCAAATAGTGCATCCAATGTACCTACATTGAAGCGTTATACTCCGGGACATTGGAGCCCGGTTGATAACGAATTAGTCTAGTGGCGTAACGTGATTACGTACAATGACTTTAAAATGTTAATGCTTATGACAAATTGTCAAATATACAGCCCATATACAGCGGCATAAGGGGAGCACGTATAACGATGATATGACAAAGTAAGAATACTTTTCTTTCCACAATGATACTAATGATCTTTATATTTCTGTTGTAACAAAATATGATTGCTAATTACACAAGGTCACGGCCAGCAGACCCAGTGCCAGTGAATTTGAATTCACAAGTGTCAGACAACGATTACCAGATTGGAGCTAACTCAATACTTCCTAACTATCCTGCCAGCCGTGCAAGTGCGGAAGTTTTATCGTGCCGTTAAATTCGGTAATACTCGATTTTGACGAATATTATCGACGCTGTCGTCTCTTATCTACACCTTGTCTATGGTTCGGTAACTATGATAAATTTACCGTCAAAGACCGAATGAAATCGATACACTGACATTTGAAGTTGTTTAAATCGGTTAATTTTATCAGGTTTTAAATTGACGACGATAGGCCTCGATAACTACAATGTTTGGTTTTCTTAGATAATAAACATTCTTGCTGTTTACTCATTTAATAAATAATGGATTTTGTGATTGCGTTGGCGCTAAAGGAGGAAGAAGATAATAATAATTTAATAATAATAATTTCTTACCTTGGAGGTTCCGTCTATTTATACTGATAAACTCTGTCTAAAGATCGTGAAAGAATTATAAGAGAAGAATTTGAGCAATTTTGTTCAAATTTCAACTATCTAAATGGCTTCTGCGGTATTGCCGGAATTTTGCCAGTGTAATGGAAAAATATTTGACATTGATATAAGCAATTTCGTGTTTTTGACATTGACTTATCAAATCATTTTGAAATATTAAATTACCAGAGTGAACGACTCCAATCTTTTTTTATTATCTGTACTAAAGCTTACCGAGGCTTATCGATCAATTTATCTACCTCTAAACATACTTCGGCACTTGCAAAATATAGATAAAGTTATCGAATTAAACTAATCGACGTCGATAGGATAAAACTTCCGCACTTGCACCGCAGGTATGTTTGCGAGCAATTTAAATCGAAGCAAGTCATCTAGCCAGGTCCATGCACTTATAATGCACAAGATGTTTCTGCTTCAGTATCTTTACCGATGGAAATACGTGAAACGTGGAGGATCCACTTAGAAGAAATATTAGGTCATGACATTATTGAAAAGTTATCTAAACTTTGGGGTAAAGTCCTAATGGAAGGAATTATTTAAAACTAATATTAAACTTTAAGGATAAAGAAAGTTTTATTTCCTCAAAATTTCAGCCACTCTAAAGCGCCAAAGCTCAACTTAAAAAATGACATATTTTTTTATGTAAAGTATCAAGCTCCGCTACAATCTATTGGAAACCAATTAGGATTCCGTATTGCTGGACTAACTAATTTAGCGTCTTCATTGTATAAGACAACTTAACAAAGGTTGAGATCCTGAATAATCTCTTCTTTGGGTTTCCATTCGAAGATACAAAAGGTGAACGTGAGTTCACAATTATATCACTGAAACAAGAACTAAGTGCTGTTTTTACTGAAGTAAAATGAGACGATCCTTTATTCGGCATGACTCTGATAAAAGCCACTAAAACTGCTCAAAGAAGTCCAGCCCTTAAGAAAAGCTAGACACAAACTGCAGTAAGTCCATTCTAAGTTTCAACTGACCAAAGCACCCAAACAGGTACCAATAAAACAAAGTACCAACCAAACCTGGGCCAACCCAGTCTAGTAGATGGCAACCAACCTTGAGCCACCTGTTCCCAGCTACTGGGACGAGACCGGGCCTCGCAAAAGCCAATAGAGGTCGTTCATTAATTTAATTACAGTAAATTAATTTTAGTTGTTTGTTAATTGAATGTAGTGTGCCGGATCAGTTTATACTGGGTAATTTTTTTTTCTGATCCCAAGAAGGCATGACCTTAAGATTAATTTGAAAACTAAGATGTGACAACAAATTCATATATTCTGATCGAATTGAAACGAAGGATATTCAGACGGATAGCCGATTGCTACCTAAAAATTGCCGTATACCTATAATTGACCTCCAAAACGCGTACTTTTTAGTACCCATTAGTACACAATTCTGGTATACCTAGATTGGTATTTTAAGATTTAACTTACGAGTTTCATTCTTGATTTTACTTTCAGTTTCATCACAAATGCCTGAAGTATGCGGGGTATGTCGGGCTCGGAGCTAATGGGACTCCACTACCGAGTAAAACCTACCACGATGTCCCTTCACCTCGGCAAGGACGGGTTTCGCGGGCAAGCGAGCTATACTCCTCCGCAATTCCCGTCCCAACCGCAGTCTACTGTACTCACAATACCTGCTCAGAAAGCACTTTTAAAACAATAAACTTGTTATAAATAAATGAAACTCACTTCAGTTTTCAGTTTATGGCTTTGAGACAACTTCACAAAATGTTATTCTAAATTTGCCGGCAGAGAAATGTCTGAAACTCCTTGAGCAGACATATTTCATTTAGAGAATTAGGTCGATAAATTTGTAGCTCTGCGCTATTTGCGATTAAACATATATGTTAATACGCAAATTTAAACCAAAATTGATTATGAGAAAAAACAATGTTTTTGAATAGATATAATCCAATACCTATTGGTATATGGTTATTTTTGTGAGTTTCTCATGTGTCTTTCTGATAAATTGGACGTGTATTGTAAAGGGAAACGAGTCAGTGGAGTTTGAAATGATAAGCAGCCTAAAGGCGGGCAATGTATTGTAAATAAAATCTACATAATACGGTGATCGACTTATTGTGGCATTCAAGTATACATGTGGTCAGAACAATCTGACATTAGAAAATTCTTTAATTTTTGTGTGACATATTATAAGACTCATAGATTAAGAGGTCGAAGCATTTAAACATAAATGTTGAGATTAAGTACTACTACTAACTTATTATTACATACATATTTGATAAATTTACTAAAATTTTAAGGTTCCTGACATTGGTTTATTATTAAGCCACACGGCTTAAAACAAAATGGAATATAATATGGGCATATGCTAGGAATGAGTTTCTGTAGCCTATAATACGGATGCATTCACAATAGACTGGAAGTTACAACTTATTATTTATACGTAATTTTCGCCAACGGCATAATGATCGTTTCATTTTTGCCTAGTAAGCCATGATATCTACTTTCATGTCTTTTTCACGGTTAGTTAATCTACTTGAGCCCAGGAATTCTATTATTATTATCGTCTATCAGGACTCTTATTCCGTTTGGCCAACGGTTTACTCTAATATTTTTAATATTTTCTAACAGAAGGTATAAAGACAATCCTTTTTTTATCTAGTGCTGCTATTAATATGACAACATAGGTACTAGCTGAAAGCTCGCTTAAACAATATAATGTTACTGTTAATATATAGTGAGGACTTTGCTGCAAGAAAACATAGGATATATTTTTTATTATAATGCAAGTAATCTTAATCTTAGATTTTTTGGCTAATGATCAAGCAGAATCACATTTATACAAGTAAAATAAATGTATTACTCAAGATGATTGAATCATACGATTCATGAAAGAAGCTTACAGAAACAGATCGTCTTCCTAAAGTATACCACCAATCTGATACCCTACCTACCTACCCATTATAGTAAAGATCAGCATTCAGACCAAATAGTAGCTGTACTGACATTTTTCAACTGCACAGCGGGTGCAGGCAGATGCTATCCTCAATATGTTTAACTGATATTAATGTAAGTGATTTGAGGATAGGCATACATTATTAGTGTCTTGATTAAGACATCGGTCCCAAATAGGGTCATACCTAAACTTACAAGACTCTTTCCTCATAGAGAGGCAATTTGCCCTGCAAAAGCTTTATATGTTACTTCACCAAAAAGTAACTATAGAAATTTGCCACCTACGGTAAAACCAATTTTAACTGCTAAGAAATCAATTATTGATGCTAGTTCTGCTACAATAAGGGCATAGATTTTCAACTGCAAGTTGTAGCTGACTTTTCTTTGTAATTGTATAACGAATAGGGACATGTAAATTATTTATAGTCGCCAAAATATATAAGCGCCTCATTACAGCAGAGCAGATGAGAGTAAAATATTTTCACAGAGTCAATTTTAATTATAAAATGTGATAAGTTAAAGTTAGTTAGTAAAATTTGTGTTACAAGGGATCATTGTAATACAAATTTTATATTTGTAACTTATTCTTCAATCTGTATTTTTTTTTCTCAAATAAGCTTTTGTTAGCATTATGAGGTAAATTTTGTTCACAATCAAAGATCTAGCAAACGGTAAATTAGCGTTTGGTATGCAAGCATTACTATCTTTGATACGTGTTGGTCTCGTTTATGCTAAAGTGCTAAACATCTACATAGTTAATAAAGAAATCTCGAGCATATAACGTCGTCGTAGTATAATTAATGGTTAAACGAACTTACCTTAAGTGAAGTTCGACCATAATTATACGAGACGACGTTACATGCGAAGAGATTTAAAGTCCTACCCGGACCCTGTAAATGGCAACAACATTGACTAACCCGTGTATTGTTAAATATCACAAACGAGAGATGGCAAGCAGAGCATATATTAGTACTTCATGGTAAGACTCTAAAATGAATGAGGTTTGACAGGAGGACGGCGCAACATGCGCTACATTGACAGTGACATTTCAAAAGTTTTTTCTTTTTTTTTGTGTTTTATTTTCACAGCTATAAAAAGTGTGACGCCTAGTACATACAGAAGTGAGACTACATAGTTAATAAAGAAATCTCGAGCATGTAACGTCGTCTCGTATAATTATGGTCGAACTTCACTTAAGGTAAGTTCGTTTAACCATTAAGAATATAATAAAAAAATAGCAGTAGCAGATTATCGCAGTCTACAATATAACAATACGTTATGCTCGTATAATTAGCACTTCTTATCAGATTATCATGCCCATGGCTTAATCAAACACCATGACATATGACCCAATGGACTGGCTGCATCGTTCGCTGATAATATCACATACATACACACACTGACATACTGAAATAAAGCCACAGTATTCAGTGACCATTAAATTACCACCTGCCACCCCAAAAAAACATGTTAATATGGAACAAAAAGAGATTTTTATCGAAATTAATTTAGTATTTTTACGCTGACAACACCCAATCTAAGAGCCGGAAGTTTGTACATGTTTTGTTTGAGGCTGTTTCGTGTTAGAGGGTGAAAGATGGATGGGGGGAGTGTGGGTGGGAGGAAGTAGGATGAACGTGACAGTGGAGTACAGAGAACTGGGTCATAATGTTTTTTAATACTTTTCTAAATATCAGGCTAATTTTGCAAATTGATGTAATATGACATAATTGTTCAAGCAATCACTAATTCAATGTTTTTTTGTATTATGTAATATGTTTTTTTATATATTAGTTTTTTTTATATTAGTATCGAAAATCTATAACAATAAATAATAAATGAAATATTGGAGGGTGAAAGTTCTAGATCATTTTATTTCATGCTCTCTAGAACAAAGACAAGTTGAATTTGTGATGTTACAACTGCGATAGGCTTTTGTTTAAATGGATATATAAATATTTATGTACCTATTCTAAAATACACGAATGTATTAAGTATAAACAATGTCAACCAGACATTACTTGTTAAACTAGATCTGTGCACCAGTTAGGTTATAAATTATGAATTAGTGATTCAGTATTCAGAACTTACTTACAAAACAATCTTTAACTAACCCACTATTAATATTTATTTTTAATTAAATATTAATGCTTAGGCTTATCATCAGACACTAGACATATTGGTGTCATTAATTTCACAAAATTGTAAGGTGGCTACCACAACTTGCTACAATCCGTCAAAGCTCTTGCGTGCTTTCACCCAATGTATCAATACAGCGGAGCTTTACTGGGACTATAAACACCTTGACTTGTTTACTGCCACCACAGCCTTCTTAAATGGAGAATTAAGCTTTTATAGTGAGAGTGATGTATTGTTGGTGCAGATAACAAATTTGAGCTTAAAATAAAACGACAAGTAACGAACATTTAGGCACTTTTACACAACAAGTAAAACATAAGGCTACTTAACGACTTAGGTTATTATTTATTATTACTATTATGTATATATTTTTTTTATTACTATTATGTATCTAGTAGGATAGATATGCTTGAGAGTCTATGAAGTGTAGGTAGGTACCTTTATCATACTATCAATCTTAAATTAAAAGGGTTTTAAAGTCACATATAAAAGCTACAAAGGCTTATTAAGACGATGCTACGTATTTTTTTATTTATTATTGTCATTTGTTTATACAATTTATTAATAACGCCGAAGAAGATTAAATAGGATTTTACAAAAATAGATATAGCACGATACGAACTTTAATGTAAATACAAATTTAAATTGAACACAAACTTTTCTATGTAATAGATTAATTATTTATTTTCCTCAATAAGGATAATTCAACTTATACGTTTTGAATTTTTGAGTATTTCTAATACTTACTGAAATCAAAACCAGCCCTTCCAATTTATAAGTTACGAAGCTACAGATAGATGATGCAGATCCAGTGCAAGAAAGGGAAGGGTTTTAAATATATATGTCGTATATTTTGTCACTCTTCTATCATAACATTATGACGTAGCCAAAGGCTAAGTAAATTCAAAGTTGTCACGCCACTGTTCGTAGCAAGCATGTTTATTTCACACTAATTGCAATTTATTACTTGTTTACAACTTGCTTGCTACCTGCGAGCTGTCGACTACTTCATGGGGTGACTACGTATTGCAGTGTTTGGTGGATTATTGGAGAAATTTAAAAAAAAGTACTGCCAAAAAATCATATCGAGATACTTACAAAGCAAAAATAAATCCATATAATATAATTAATTTTCGTCTTGCCTCTAAATTAAGTATTAGTTTTTGTCCTCAGGGAGGCACTTATCGTTTAAATGTATGCGAATCATTGTGTGGTAAGTATACTTTTTATTGACAGTCGAAAGTGTTCAACTATTTTATATAATAAAAAAAAAAATAGTCCTAATATATCCTGAACTCGAGGTCCTCCTTTACACTTGCAAATGCAAGGTGATGCAACTGCACCGCGGCAATAGTTGTGCATACTAGCTGTAACCTGCGGATTCTCTTCTAGCTTACAACCAATATCTGATTTCTGAAAAAGACTATGATAATCTGATAAGGAATTGAGAGCCTCCTTTTATTACTAAATAAATAACACGCATTATACTTATGACATAACCTTGTATCGAAATCCAAAGGCATCTAAACTGTATCGGTTGGCGATTATTATATGTTTGAATTGTTTCTGTATATTCGTTGTTTTGCTAAATGCTAAGTCCTCACTAAGGTTGTTTGTTGATGTTTATATGTTTGTCTTGGTATTGATTCTGATTGTTATAGTGATCGTAATAGTTAAATCGTAATAAGTAGGTATATAGAATTTTGGTGGAGGCAAAGATTTAGCACGCTATATTAGCAATGCAGTCTTCATTCAAATAACCGTTGTGACACAGGCTTTTGAATAACAGGTTGCATAAAATAAATCATCACTAACGACACAGTCGCTAAGAGTGGTTCATGTCTTGCTTAAAAAGTCATCTAAAAACCCGTTAAAAAATGAAATTCCACAAAATTGCCAGGCTCCTATCAACGTTTACCCGCTTTCATTTCCCTTTTAATTAAATTTTCAGCACCATACAATTATTTCATTAACCTACCCCATAAAAAGAGGGAGGACATAATAACACCTAAACTTTAATAACAAAGGAATGTCAGGTCATTACATTAGTGAAATTGTGGGGTTGTTTTAGAATATAAGTTTGTATTTGTATGTATGTAGTATGATTACCATGTGGACGCCCGCGGCTTCACTCGCGTTATTTTGGGATAAAAAGTAGCCTATGACACTTCCGGGACCTCGTACTACCAACATTACAAAAATAATGAAGATCCGTTCAGCTGTTTTTGTATGTTGAGCATTTAAATAAAATACAAACAGATACACCAAGAAACAGATAATGTAACCAGAGAAACAGATAAAGAAACAAAAATACCATCAATTCTTGGAACGTGTTCTGTTTCTAAGTATCCCAAAATTTTTTTTTCAAATATGTTCAATGTTCAGACTTTCGATCTTCTACAGCTTTATTATATTTATATGTACAGGTAGATTGCATCATAGGGTGGCTTTTAAGTAATAATTATTAACCTTTTAAATATTAATTCCATTATTTTAAATCGTTGGAAATAGTTTATTTTATTACTTTTTCATTGTTTGCTGATGCAACTCTAAATATCAAGAGCTTCATCCTTCCAATGAATATGTCACCGAAAAATAACAAGATTCGTAAGTTTATAAATTTCCTAGTAAATTTATAAACCTTCGTAAGATTCTAAACGAGAGATAAATTGTATTATTTTACGCCCACATTTTCGTCAATTGATAAACTTACCAAACTCACGCGTAAAATAATAAGCAAGGAATAACCAAACGTCATGTACGCTCTGATTGGTTGAATAAGTCACGTGTTTCTTCTCCTTCCTCGCCACCTTCTTGACCTTCTTCACTTCACCGTTCTTGTTCGCCACGGAACGTAAACAAATCGTTTGCTCGTGCGTTTTTCTAAAGTTTTTAATTTTTTTAGTGTTGGAACTTTGAAAATAGTTTTATTTCGCTAAGGTTATTAAACTAGGCCCATAATGAGTTACCTAAAAGCTGCGGACAGCCAAAATTATGAAAATAGTTCGGTAAATATCACACAATTTGTTGACGAAGTGAAATTTACCACAGAGCTACGAAAGTTTTATAGTAGCCATGACCAAAATAGCAAAAAGTCGGAATGGACAGACGGAAAAATTTAAAATATCATCAAAATGATAAAAGGTTTTAACAAAGCTAAAGTTTTGGGACATCGGCCCACGACATACTTTACACGACTTTGATGTGATTGCACCCAAAATCGAGAATCCTCAAAAAGTAGGCGAATCAGATACATTGTTTTGTCACATATGCACATATAACAATGAATCATCAGGGGCCCATACGTGTATTAAATGTAAACGTATCACACACATAATCTGTGGAGGGACAACCGAAAACAATGACGAAGGATATGGTTCGCAGTTGATATGTAATTTGTGCGCAACCGAAGCAAACATCCTCAGAGAAAGGAAGGACTCGCACTTGAATTTAAAACGAGGAGCAGATAAAATTACAACACATTCATCTAATAAATTTAAAAATATTGATGTTGGTGCTACTGTGTTAGTCAAAGTTCTAAAAGTTGATAGAGGGCCTTTAGATAGCTAGAATGTGGTCGGCAGAGTCATAGAGAAAAGGAATGAACTATACAAAGAAGGCACTTCTTTTGGAGTCATACAGGCCCACTGAGGGACCTAGCGCGTGGCACGGTCACAAACTCATGTACAAAACTGAAGTAGTAAGTAAACATCTAGACACTAAGAAAAAAATTTGTACGCACTATCTTTTGGCTTAATAAATTATTTTGATTTTGATTTTTGATTAATGACTGGTTGCCTCGAAACGCTGTCCTTACAACCCCAGGAGAAATTTTGACTGATGATTTACCAGAGGTTCGATTATTCGACCATGAATTTAATTTTTTATGTGCTATATTTTATAAGTTATTATTAAGAACAATATCTGCGATGTCTTCTACATTTGATGGGCGTGGGTAAAGAATGAAGAAATGCAACTGCAAAAAAACTTGAAGGAACAATGTTAATCTAATAATTGTAAAAAGGCTAATATTTTGAGTAATTCGAGGTGCCATAAATCTTTGACATGTTGCAATAAGCAGAGGATCGATAATCTTGTAGTAGGTGTACTTACATAAACTTTTAAGTTTCAATTTCCTTATTACTGTTATTTTAATTTGGCAGAAGGCCAGTTTTTTATATTATGTTTGTTTTTTAGTTTTTAATAAACCTCTTTAATATCGTAGAATACGATTTCTGATGTTTTATTTTGGTTGAGTGAAGTAGGGGGCATTAGCATAATAAATAAAAAAGTAACCCTGTATTACATTACCTACCTAGTTTTAAAGTAAAAATTTTGGCAATTCTGATTGTTTCTAAGTCTATGAACACAAACATGGTCACTGTCGACATCGGCCAATTAGAGCGCAGTGTGTTATTTTCCGTATTCTAAAGAAGCGTAAAATTAAAATCTCTTTTGTGATTGGTCAACCCGTTTAGAATCTTACGGGTGGATATCCGTTAGTTTATAAATTTACCACGAGATGTCGTAAATTCATAAATTAGCGAAAACATGAGCGTAAAATTATCCAATTTATTAATTTAATTTAATTTTTTATTAAACCTTTATTTACAATGTAGGTAAGTATTATTAAAGTAGGTATTATTGTACTTGTTTACTTCCTACCGGAAATATCGTTAACTCAAGTTGGAAGGATCGAGAATAATAAGATTCTGATATGGTCACTGTTATGATGGTATTCAATTTATGATGTTATTTCCTGTAGAGTATTAAATATCAGCTATAAAATAGGATGTAATAAGGGTAGTATATTATAGTAGTTTATGCAACTGTCATATAATGAAGGGTATTAAAACACGAGTGTTGCGCTCGTTTCATAATAGTAACGAGTGTTTTAATACCCGTGTTATATGCAGTTGCATACACTACTTTATCTTCACTAATGCAATTAATCAAACAACAAGAGTAAAAGCTGACAATAGTTTATCGTACGTGTATTGTCACAGTGATTTTGCCGCCATTAAAATCTAACCAATGAGAGCGCAGCTGCGCGCATCAATACAACGCGACCTGATTGGCCCTGCAATCAGGTTGGTCGCGTTTTATTGATGTTATAATGAGATATTACGATGTAGATGTGGATATTATACCATCATGTGAAATTGCTTAAATTGAGTGTTTTGTTGTCTGAGCTATAACAGTAGTAATTATAAGTCAAGTATTGGAAACATAAGTAGAATGTTACAACATTAGTGTAGATAAACGAAATAACAAAATGAAATCAATAAAAGTCTAAGAAAATAAGTAAGCAAATAAGCGTCCCGACTAAGCAAATCTGAGTACGAGTATATTTTGGCTAGGTATACAACTTATTTCTACTCACGTAAGTTGTACATTGAATTGTTGATTGTATCCTAAAAACTGAGCTGTAAAGTAGTATATTTCTGCTTAGAAAGAATCGTACCACACCCTTTTCTCAATATCCTAAGAAGATTAAATGTAGAAATATATTCACACAAAAAGTTTGCTTTGCTAAACTACCCACAAAAAATCTTTGAATACGTTTCAAACCTAATTTATTCACTTTACTCCTGTGAGTTGTATATACCCAAATACATGTACGTTTTACAATTTGTTTAGATATATATATATATATATATATATATATATATATATATATATATGTATATATATATCTAAACAAATTGTAAAACGTACATGTATTTGGGTAGTTACAAAGCGCTGTCAAAGCCCAAAAAACTAATTTCCGAAGCGTGTATTTTTCTGTCAGCAACGCACGGGCGTTATATCCGGGTATCACGCTACTCTTTCAACGCCATATTGTTTATTAGACTCCTTTTTATACGGTGAAACATCATTATCAGTAACTCGGTGGATTATGGTGATGGTGCGGAATTACCGAAGTTACAGTTAAGTTAGCACTATTAAATGTACGAGACCGACACCAAAAGCACCTAGGGGATGAGGCCTGAAAATGATGATGAAGTAGGATTGTGGTGTGCGTTAGAAGTCATCGGATTTAAAGAAAGAAAAGTAAAGAATATGAATTTATGCAAGAAGAAAAATATCCTTTTTTATTTTTGCAATCCCGTAAGTTGGATTAAGAAGATAAACCAAGTCTAACGTCTACGTTCTACGTATGAAATCAAAACCTCGCCGTTCAGTTTACTTAAAAGACCAGCTTAATACGAAATACTTCCGCTACATTAATGACAAGGAAATATAAGTTCGTAGTAACTTAGTAGTAGCTACTATTTTGCTTATCCACTAATTAAGATTTGTTTAGGGATAGATACTTATCAATCTCCAAAATAACTTTTAAGGAGTCTCCGAATTATTACCCATGGTTTTGGACCAACTTCCGGTTGACTAATAACTTTTATACTTTTTTGTTCCGAGCGGCTTGTTTTTGTGCACTGCATTGTATTGTTCTATTTGCTTTGAGAGCTGAAAAATCCTGTTTTTCTGAAAAATGCTTTGTCTCTGTAAAAATAATTAGTCACAAAAAAGGAATCATGTATGAATAGCAAAGTAGCGAACAGTTCAAAACTTTTTTTTTACATATCTTATAATGGCTGTGGTGGTGAAAATTAATATATTTATATATTATTTATTTATGTGTACAACCCCCGGCAGGTTTGCATAACAGCACAATAAGCCGTCGCCTTCATTATTCCACTCTTGTAGGATTTCCGAGCAATTAGGTCGCGAGGGGTGATAGCACTTTGGGACATATTCGAACTATTTTTTTAAGTGCAGGTACGCTGAAGTTTTCGGCGCCCTATTCAAAACACATTTTAAAATAAAAAGATTTGTCTGTTCTGATAGATATATTGATGGTTTCCTTGTATAAGTATAAGTACGAGATGGTGAGCGCCCAGATCCTTCCACGGATGACATGTTCTCAGATTTTGTGATACTCAAGCACGGAAAATAGCACTTCCTAAATAGAGGGTACTGACATAAAATTACATAATATGTTTTCTTCCCAATGTCTTTTAAAATACACACACCATGGTGCCACTAGCACGTTCCAATAACCAAGCAATTGTTGGGAATATTATTTTGGTTTCCAATTTACAAACAGTAGCATTTTGCCGGAAAACGGGAGAAAATAACTTCTCTTATTCCTTACTCCTTGGTTTATTTTTGTTACTAACTGAGTTCTAAGGATTTACTTTACCTATTTTGGCTTAGTCATGAGTTGGGTAAGTTTTTTATGCTATATTCATCTTATTCCAAAACATGGTTTAAATTTTAAATATTACCCTCAAACTTTGACCGTAAGAAAGCGGTTCTTGCTGTTCAAACATCGCATATTTTTTATTACAAACATCATCATCAACTTCAAACAAGGATTTTCATTTCATTCCTCTCTTAATACTTCAAATCAGAACTTTAAAGTTTTATATAGTAACATTTGACAGTTTCAATTTAGTTTTAGAAGAAAACTTTTATAATGAAAAATAAGAACAGACATACCTTATTTTGGAATAAGACGGTAGAGGTTCATGCTTGACTTGACCTATGACCTGCCTTGCCTTGAAGAAATCCGTTCTGACTCCACATGGATTATAAATTTTGTGGATAGATAGTATCATTTGAATTTTGTATATACTCATACGAATTAACCCAATAATAGATACCTAATTAAAGTCATTGAACAAATCTATTAATACCATCTATAGAGCTAAACATCGCGCAAGGTTCGCAAATTAAAGTTGCGGCCATGTTAGACTGACTCAAGGTAAGGTGAGCAAAAAAGAAAATTTTTCGCAGTTTTGTCAAGTAATTTGTAAATCCGATATTACCTATTCGTTCCTATATACATAATTATACATAGTATTTTTGTAAGTTAATTTTCCTTGCTTACGTTACTCTCGATGTATCTTTCCAATAGTTATCTCTCTATTGAGACGTATTTCAATGAAAAGCAGACACTGGAACCGCTGAGTCACACTCGCTTTTTTATTCCAATATTATAATTTTTATCCAATCGTTATACACATATAAAAAATATTAAAGACAAACATGCCTACAGATTTTACAATTTAAGTAAAATTATGTTTTAAAGACGAAAGTTTGTGCATGTTTATGTGTGTTTTTGTTTGTTATTTCTTCACACTCAAACGGCTGAACCAATTTAGACTATATCTGATGTGGAGATTGATTAGACCCTAGATTAACACATAAATAACGTAGGTAAAGTCACGGGGCGCTGCTAGTATTAATATAAAGTGTGACTTTATGAACAACCGGTGACCTCTGGCCCTCACCTCGGAGGTCAACTTACTGCCGCTTATTGACAATAATATTTATTATACACGAGCCTTTTAAAATCGCGGATAAATTAATATTAAGGATATGCGATTTATGCAACTTTTTGTTTATTCATTGTTACTCATTGTAAGCTTTAACCATCTTTAATATTATGCTGTTTTATTTGCTCAACGGAAAGGTTAGCATGCAAACGTGATTCACTTATTTTTCAATTATTAGGTAGATATTATGTTTAATTGACAATTGTAGTTCAAATTTTACTAAAATACAAGAAACAGTAAATAAAAACTAACTACTTAACCAAATTTAAAATCTACCTAAACTTAATACTTACGTGAGATAGAAAACACAAAAGCAAACTTAATTATTAGATTCAATTAGACCACTCCTGACCAAATGTCTCCGAATAAAATTAAAATTGTGTCCAATATACAATGGGTGATAAAGTATTCTTACGTTGAAAATAATAAACAAAAAAAAAACAAATTAAACATT
Source organism: Macaria liturata (assembly GCA_964023185.1). Classification (NCBI taxonomy): domain Eukaryota; kingdom Metazoa; phylum Arthropoda; class Insecta; order Lepidoptera; family Geometridae; genus Macaria; species Macaria liturata. The sequence continues at coordinate 605,356 of OZ026827.1, read as the reverse complement.
TGAATGTCTAACCGGACAACGTTGCTTAAAGTTAAAACATAGTGGTTGACGTTTGGTGTTCTCAATAACATAATGAATCATTATTAGCGTGCTAACGATACTATTGTTTAATTTATAAACATAATAATTGTAAAGTTCAACATTATGTGAAGGCCTTTTAAACATGCGATACTGTACGAAAAACGTCTTCTTTAACTTATTTTATTGGGTAAATTTATTACATTTAATATTTATATGAAATCGGCAGTGCTTCATTACAGTAGCTAATTTCTTTATTATTGATGAAGTCGTAACTCAGTCAACCATGCTAATATCTGTGCTAATATGTACATTAATTCAGTTGTTTAACATAGGTAGTCATACGCACATATTATTATGTCGAGTTCGGAGCTAATGAGACTCCACTACCGATCAAAACCTGCCACGATGTCCCTTCGTCACGGCAAGGAAAGGTTTCGCGGGCAAGCGAGCAAAATGAACTCCTCATTTAAGGAGTTAAAACCCTCAGTATGAGGATACGACTCAACGAGGAGGATTAGCGGCATTTCTTGCTCAAGATATATTATATAAATTCCATTTGAAGATATATTAGCAAAACGTAATATTACTCAAAAAGGTTGTCAATAACCGTAACAGTTTTTAAACAGCCGGTTTCACAACGTTAACTAACGCTTAATTAAATAACTTTAACCGCTAACCGCCGGGTAAAGCAGTTTTGGAGGAAGTAGAATCGATTTAACTGTCAGGTAAGTGATGAAATAAAGGTTAATTGAACGAAATAGTTAAATAGTTTGGGGTTAAAATTAACCTTCGAATGACAGACCCTTATCAAGTTTGTGAAGTGAGGTAAACGTGACCATTTTGGGTTTGACGGTGGTTTTGAAGTTATTTTTTTGTTTATTACTAAAGTTTTTACTAAAATAACAAAATAATAAACAACTTCCTCATATGAGAGCTGGTTATATAATTTGCTGAGATGTTAAATATTACATAATATGTACATAAGTACTATAAGTAGTTTCATTAGTTTCTATTTGCTCATGATCTGCAGTGGGTTTCAATGAGCAGATAATAATGATGAAAGGTTTACTAAAATTTCCTTTAAATTTAATGGCTATATAAATCCATGTAGGTTATATGTTTTAAATATTTTTTAAAATGTTAAGCAAAGGTCGACGCGGTCTGTCCTAGGATGGGTGACCGAAAACTGGCATTCCATTTTCGGCGCTTCCGTGGGTCGGATGACACGTTAAACTGTAGGTCCCGGCTGTTTTTATGGTACGGCAGTCGTTAAGCCATGTCAGAGGCCCTTAGGGCGGTTTGAAAACTCTCGACACCAGAGTTGGCCACTCTCATTGGATAAGAAATGAAGAAGAATATTTTTTTAAGCCATGGTACCAGAAAAGTTCCAATATTTTTTTTATATCAAATCGAAAAACTGCAAAGACATTATCGAAAAAACCTTTCAATATTTCCTTAGGCCTTATAGTTTCCGTTCAACTAGCTAACGCCAGTTTCCCTGAAAACTACCTTCAACAGCCTCCGTGGATTACAGCATGGGTTATTAGGCACCGTTACATTATATACAGGGCTACTTATAACTACAGGTATAGCTGTAATGCTGACAACTGGTACTGAAGGTCTTTTACACTAGGTTGAGTTTAAATACCATTATCTACCGTAAAATGTTTTGTCATTAATGTCCCATCTACTAGTCCATATTACTCAATAACTACTGAACAGATTTGGATGAAATTTAGACTGTTTCCGAAGTTAAAATTTGACTAATTTTAATCAAAATAACCACTTCGATAGTTCTTACATCTATAGATACACAAACGAAATGAGAATACAATCCTATATTGGTCGACATAGAATTTTATTTCAATTTCAGACAGTATCATGCAGAATTCAACAATTCAAATGCAAACAATTTAAATATCTGTATGTTTCAATTCAAAGTTTTCAAAGCACTTGGCCCAAGCCTAAAAGCCGCCTAAACTAAAACTCAAATAGTGGGCCTACAGTGGGCTACCCATTTAGCCAATAGGCGGCCCAGACCATCTCCGTTTTGCGCCTAACTTGCCCAATGTAGTGGAAACCGTACTGACAGATTTATAGAGGTGGGTCTGAACTGTAGAGGGAGGCACAGAGGGACAAGATGTAAGTTAAGTTAGGTGAGTTTTGTAGTAGGCCACATTCATTGCTGGACACATGCGTCCGAGTATCACTGACATGCAATCAGATTACATATATAAGCATAAGTGTCCCTATTCAAAAAGATGTCATATAAACATTTTAATATGTCAATAAAATGGATGAATGAATGGTCTATAGTATTTTTAATAAAATAACAGTCGCTACACAATGCCAGAGGCCCTTTAACTGAATAATACTAAAAAAGAATGTTGGTGTCAACTTTCCAAAATTAGTGTTTAAAAATAAAGGTTTTTTAGTTATTGTATCGTGTCTAATCGTCAGATATATCGCTCCAATATTATTAGTTTCCCTTCTGCACCGGCATGGTCTGCATTTCAGTTTACGCAACGCAAAGTTCACGGATCGGCCTTACCAAATGGCGCGCCCTACATTAGCAAAGGTTCTGTTTTGTTTCAACGCACCATAATAATACTCTACTATCATTTTACGAGTATCATTATCATAAGTATAACTAAACTGTACGTGTAACAAACATTTAAACTGTGTCAGAGGCCCTTTGGGACTGTTTCATAACTCGACACTAGAGTTCAGCGATCTTCAAAGCGAGAGTGAATCGGATCTTATCGGGTAAACATGTTCCATCTTAGGCCATAATCTTTGCTTACCATGAAGCAAACTATGGCCAAGTGCAAATCCGTATTAGTTTAAAAAAAATGCTACTATTAATCTGATTTAGGTACAACATGTGCCGAATTTTTAGTAATATAGTTTATGTATTACTGTAAAGTTCCTTGATTGAAAGAAAAAACGTTGGAAAAGTTATGTAACAATTTTACAATGAACTAAACAAGACATGCAGTTTTTTTTAAATAAACACATTTTATACAAATAACAATAATTGTATACCTACTCTACATGCAGGTGCATGCAGTTTGCCCTAATACTTTGATTGCATTCGTTTTGTCGACTAATTTCCGTTGTCAAATAGTTCAATGTCCTGTATAATGCTGAATACGTGAATACTGTAAATAAAAACCTACGTGACCGAAGTAAATCTATATATTTTCATTGGTTAATGATATAGGTACTTATTATGTAATAAAGATTTCATGATTACTCACATATGTAATACCTTACCAATGACCCTGAATTGGCCATTTTCACATTTTTTTACAATTGGGTACGCATATATTGATGACTAGTGAGTGCTCGCGGCTACGCTCGCATTAAGAAGTAAAACTTGCAACTTTACCCCTTTAAAAGTGGCATTTCCAAAAATCTCTTCTTAGCGGATTCCTACGTCTTAACATCTACCTTCATTCCAAATTTCAGCCCAATCCGTCCAGTGGTTTGGGTTGTGCGTTGATAGATCACAATATCAGTCAGTCAGTCAGTCAGTCACCTTTGAGTTTTATATATATAGAATATATTGATTATATTTTTACTATTATTGTGACGATATCCATATATATATGTACCTAAGTGTTTCTAACAAAACGAATCATGTCGCAGTGATGGAAGGAAAATAAAATTTTAAAATGTTAGTTTAATCTAAATAAGTTAAAAGGCACAGAACCATTCGCGGGTTACCTAATGTTTTGTTATCATAGCAAAATATACTTCTTCTTCTTATCGAATGAGAGTGGCCAACTCTGGGGTCGAGAGTTTATCAAGCCGCCCTAAGGGTCTCCGACATGGCTTTACGACTGCCGTACTAGACAAACAGCCGGGACCTACAATTTAACGTGTCATCCGACCCACGAAAGCGTCCAAAATTGAATGCCACTTTTCGGTCACCCATCCAAGAACTGACCGAAAAGTGAGAGAGAGTAGAAGTAGTACATTAGCTTGCAGAGGCAATCGCATGCGATTAACAATGTTAAGCAAAGGTCGACGTAAAATATACTATCAACTCCAGAGTATACAGATGACCAAAAACCAAGAAGAAGTGACATTTAAGATTGCCTCCATAGTTCAAGAGTTTTAGGAGAGGAAATAAACTTAGATCTCAACAATTATGATAATTATTATCCACTGAAATTGAAATCGTATCTATGTAAACTTCAGAAACCTAACCATATTTTGTGCATTTATTCCATTACTTGAGAGTACGTTTTGTGCAATCGCACGGAGATTGCAAAATACTAATATTTGTTTATTTAATGAAATTAAAGCAAATACATGTTTTTCTGACACACTTCAGATTGTGACTTGTTTGTTTGTTTCAAGATTTTTCAATGAAAGATGCAAGGATGGCCTTTTAATTTATATACTGAGAAAAACAATATTCATTTACGTAAATAAGACTATCAAAACAAAAATATGGAAAATTACTCGCTTAGGTCAGTTCTTACTTCCGTCAGAGGTATATTAGCTGAAAAAGCTTATTTTAAGTCCATCCTAATACAATATTTTGACGTCATATCTTAGACAATTTACTGGAGTCATGATTTATCGTATACTGAGAAAACCTTTGAAGTCTTGACATCCTTCAAAGAGGTTACCTCTTTGAATATATAACTTCGATCAATTATACGTATAATTGATCGAAGATATAAAACGAATAAAGTTATACATATAGATATATTTTTATATATTATAAATAACTCAAAAAACCCTAAATGTTGTCATTGATAACCTGAAAATTATTATCATAACTTTATTCCTCCATAATGTTCTATCCAAATTAAATACTAGCATGTTTCTTTGTTTTAAAAAAAGTTACATGTAAAATTCAAAGCACAAATTACGAAGATAATTTTGATTATCAGACACGTTTCTCTAATACGTGATATCGACAAAGCGTTTTGTTTCGCCTTGAGGCATAATTAAATTCAAATAGATTGCTACACGTAAGCGATAAGTATACGAAACTTCTACCTCATTAAAAGCAAGTTCATGCAGCTTGTATACCTTCTTTATAAGCAGAAAATAATAATGACAATAGACTTATTTGAAAACGCTTGAATAAACGCGATAGATATACTCGTATATTTTTAATTGAATGTTGATTAGAGTTATAAATGAGGCTAAGGTCTAGTTCAAACCTAATTCATAGTTAACTTCCATGTATGTACAACATCATACACTCTCACAAACTTGTGCCACATAATATTAGATAGATGTACATTTATTATAATACAAGTGGACGCCTGTGGCTTCGCTCCCATTTTTTCAGGATAAAAAGGAGCCTATGACACTCCTACTACATACCAATAATTATGAGGATTTGTTCTTTCATTTTTGTGTGATGAGCGTTAAAATAAACGGACACACAGATAAATAGAGACACAAATAAACATACAAACATAATTTCTGCTATCAATTCTAAGTATGAACTATAAGACACATTTTTTTTTAAACATCTTAAATGTTCAGACTTTCGACCCTCTTTTATTATGTAGTTTTTTTTTTACCTATTTTTAAATAATTTACTGATGTACGTAGTAAATGTATATGGAAGCTTTTAGTTAATTAGTAAATGCAGTTAATATTGCTCTCATCTTGATGACTGGCCTGTTAGCTTAGTTGGTAGTGGCTCTGCCTTCTAATCTAGGGGTTGCGGGTTCGATTCCCGCCTGACACAAGTATTTATGCATTTTAAAAATGTATAGTTTCTTGTGTTGAGTCTGGTTGTTTGTATGTATAATAAGTATGTATGTATGTATTACAAAAGAAAAAAAAAGTATATAAGTATTATATCCGTTATCTAGTACCCACGACACAAGCGTTTGCTTAGTGTGGGGCTAGATGGCGCTGTGTGCAATGTCCCGAAATATTTATTTATTTATTTATTTTATAAAAAAAAAAAAAAAAAACTTGTGTTTTTTACAGTTGTGCCACGCTAAGTTTAAAGGCGGAACCTAGTATGAGTTTAATTCGTCTATGCTAGTATATAAGTAGACGTACATTCATCCTTTGCTAGCTCTCTAGATATAAAGTAGTCACTCCGCTGTCCACTGCTGCTTTTCATTAATATTACGTAAGACCTCCCTGTCCAGGGGTTAATGTATTGCAAAGTTACAGCTTTTATTGCTTTTGGGGCCGCGGGGTAGGGGTGTGACCGATAACAACGTAATTTATCGATAAAATACATCGGTTTTAGTTATTTTTTAACACAGATATTTGTTACATATCAGAAAGATGATTTTTAGTTATAAATTAAATTTTCTATTGTTATTTACTTAGTACAAAAATGTCTAACGGCCGATTTTTTAAATTGAAAAGTTAACATAGAGGTTCTGTAAGTAGTTATTTATCTACTCATAAGGATATGTCGAAATGTACTTATATTAGGAGTAGAATAATGTACATACCTACATATATTGCTTCCACGTATTCTGTGTAGGTGTTTAAACCTAATAATTAATTATTTTCAGAGATGAAACTAATTAATTTCTCATACCAGTTCTTTGTTATGCTTCCAAGTATCGATAAGAGAATATTTATTTCAATCGATATTGCAATCCCTAGTTAAGGCTACTGTATGAATTACGACCTGCTAGCATTTGCATTAATGGAAGGACTCCCGAGAGGGATAGCTATAACCACCTGAAGTAAGAGAGGAAGAGACAAGAGATAAAAGCGTTACACAGTTCTGCAATTATATTCGGTAATGTTATTTGAATTGCGAGAAGGGCGAGTTTTAGTACAGATAAAAGGTTCCGTAGATAAACGATGGAACTAAATGGGCGTCTTTGTTTTACCGTGGGACCCTAAAGTTTTTGAGATCATTTTGTCTTTGTTTTACGATTGAAGTCATAAAGATGCTGAAGAATTAGTACTGCAAGAATTAAGACAGGCATTCTAGAACATTGGTTACAACGTTGCTTAACATCAGGCGTGTTGTGGTCAAGCATAGACTTCATAAATAAAAATCACGGCAACTGATGGCTAATTATCTCAACAAATTTCTAAACAGTTGTCACCGAATAGATGGGATTTTTGTCATGAAAAGTTTGTAGTCCACTTTTTATGCCTAAATATAGTCATCTTGCTCATAAACTGGTTTCTACGAGCAAAAAATTCACAAGTGTTTAGATTTTGCACGAGGAAAAATTAATACAAAGCAGTTAATTAATTTATCTGACTGAAAACTACGAGTAATTGTTATCACCTGACCTTAATTGCTTCAAAAATATTAAAATGAATTGGTCGCCATTAAACATGTGGTATTATTAAATAATGCTAAAGTGACTATTAATATTTCCTTGTCACAATAACAGGATTATCTATTTGTTACTCTTCTAAACTGAAATCAGATGTAAACGAGGGAGGACATTGCTAAAACGTAAATGATTGTTATATATAATTAATATGTAAGTACTATATTTTTAAACAACATTTATTGTAATCTATTTCTCAAAAGCCAGCATGCAAGTTACTGTTATTCTTCTCTCCGCTGTTTTTTTAGTCAGAAGTCAAGTCGGGGAAAACATGATTTTTATTTCAAAGTCACTTATTTCTAAGCAAAAAAGAAACAACAATGTAAGAAATCCATTGGTTGAAATATTATGTAAAAGTGTGTAAATATAAAGTATTATTTATCTTATATTTGGTACCTACAATTAAAATTAAAGTAGACACTAAATAAATTGTAGAAAATAAAATACAATTCTGATGAAAAACATCAAAACTTCTAACTACTAAAAACATAGTAGTACTGATAAAAAAAACTTAAAAAACAACAACATTTATTGCGATAAAATCCTTCCCATAGGTCAAATTAACCATGTTTATGCGCAGAACCTAATTATGGCGATATGTAGGCATAATAAAATAAATTAATTTATGTTTATTAGTCCATGGCTTCCTGTGTAATATGGGTCATATGGTTGGTAAACAACATGTATTGTTCATGCGTTATTTTTAGCCAGATCTCAACCTGTTTTTTTCGACGTTAACTATTGTAATCAAGAAGATTGAAACCAGGCGCTGGACTCGAAATAGCCGGTAAATGATGAGGTGCTTACTGATTATTACAAGAGTTTTTTTATTTGATGGTTGATAGATAAATTGTATAAAGCATTTGGTGATACATAGTTACAATGCAACACAAGTTTCGTTAAAAAGTTTTAAGTTTGAATTGGTAATACAAGTCTGTATTTAGGTTTTTGGGAGTAGCTAGATTAAAATTAGAGAGTAGAGTTTTGTGAACCGGTTTTTTTTTGTTAATACAATTTGTACCTACTTTCGTATGGTTTTAATTTTAGTGTAGGTACATAAATTAAGTTATCGTTATATCTAAAAGACACCCGCTTTTACATATTAAAGTTTTAACTAACGTACTCTTTAAGCTTCCGAATAACTTTAATCTAACAAACCGCCCAAAGTTATCACCATACATAATCGTAACAATGTTCCAAGATAGGTACAGTAGTGCAAACAGGTTCGCCACCTCGGCCCTTGATTGCAGACTGTTGACCTGCACCAACATGCGTCGCCGCACGTACGCAGCCAGGAAAACAGAACTCTATTTCGAGGAAATGATCTTTTGTCAGGTGGGTTGGCAGAAGTATTGGGGAAAATAGATGGATATCTTTAAACTACACAAAAAACTTGCAAACCAATTTAATGTACCTGTGGCCTTATCACCTTAGGCGAGCTCTTATAGAGAGCCTTAGAATAATGTATTAGTATTAAGTATAAGAAGCTGAAATAATACGCTAAAAGCAAAGTTAAGCGACTGTTGATGAACCTTTGGATTGGTCACTAAGGAATGGAATTCAAATCCTGGTGCTTTCTGTGGATACGACACGTCAAACAGTCCATGATATCGAATGAGTATCACCAATATCGCTGCAACTATGCTCACCTTGTTTCATAAAATTTTGCCTCTAAAATTTTAATCACATCACAATGTTTTTAATAAATTAATCCACGACATCAATTAGCTTTTAACAACTTTACAGTAAAACAAGGTCACTTTCGTCAAAATACAATCGTAAAAATTAAAAATAGTATCAAACACATTGGAGATTAACTAAAAATCTTGGCAAACATATTCTTGCTAATCCTCTTCAACCTTTGAATTGTCGTTAAAATTTGGAAAGCAAAATAAACAAACAGATTATTGTTTATTATGTAATTTGGTTTATATTAGTAGGACATTAGTGAGGTGACGGTTAGGTAACTGCAGTTCAATGACATAATGCGTTACTAGATATGAGACATTGTCGATAATATAAATAAATAAATAAATAAATAAATATTTCAGGACATATCACACAGCGCCATCTAGCCCCATACTAAGCTTACGCTTGTATCATGGGTACTAGATAACGGATATAATACATATATACTTTTTCTTTTGTAAATACATACTTATTATACATAGAAACGACCAGACTTAACACAAATAATTACAAATTTTAATATTCATAATTACTTGTGCCATGCGGGAATCGAACCCACACCCCTAGATTAGAAGGCAGAGCCACTACCAACTAAGCTAACGGAGCAGTCAAATAAAATCAATAAATAAATATATATCGATAAATTTTATCTAACCATTTGAAGCAATGTGTTTTAATTAAAAAGTGCGTATGTAAGTATAAGTATATAACCGACATTACATATTACTAACCGACTTCAAAAAAAGAAGGTTATCTAGTACTCTTCTGAAAGCTTTTTTTTTGTGGATAATGTTACGCAATCACCCCGTTATTAATGAATCGATTTCAAAAATTATTTTTCAAATAATAATTCAAATCCTAACCTCAAGAAGGTAAGGATAACCTATGTATACTTTGTTTACTTATCTCGTAGTTAAGCAGGTAAGTCTTTTGTACCTAAGCTTATGTATTTTAGTGTCTGTTTTTTTTATTAATTTTTTATTTATCCATATTAAATCAATATTTTGCATGCATACGCAAAACACTCGTATAGTACATTGATGAATATCGATATTTCCAACCATCATGTCTATTCGAATGCAGCAATGCAAGTGAAAATAATGCGTTCTTGGCCGACAGCCAGAAGACGTTGTAAAGTCAAAGTGCATCCATGTGCATAACACATGTAACCGTATTTAACTTGTATGCGCGTGTAAAATATGGATTGTAACTGTACCTAAATAATTAATCCATAAAAAATTTGGGAACCCACCACGATGCACTTGCCCAAGAAAATATTCCCCAATCTTTCCCTAAAATTCTCAGAATTAGTTCTGCGGGGGAGCCATTACCCTCATTAATGAGGAATACGGTGCGTGAAGAGGAGAAGGATGGATCCACAAGTGTTTCTAATGTTATTCTACATCTTGTTTGGTGGGAAGCGACAGAGAAGTTGAAGATCTTTATCAGCATCATCATCTGCTTTTTGAGACCACTGTATGGCATAAGCTTCCTCTCTCACACACACGCTTACCAGACACTATTTCAAAAACTTTTGCCAGCATTTTTATATCAATCAGGTACTATAATAACATGCTAATTTTATACAACTAACTAATTTTAAATATAAACATCAATTAGTGACACCATAATTCTAATAATTATATTTATAAATCAGAATAAAGCCCTTGTAAATAATAATCCTGGTTTAACGCCTAGAGTCATCCCTAGTCCACTAACTCATACATTATTTGCTATTCTAATTTCACATCAAACATTATTTTTGTACCTAACAGGAGTAAATTATTATTTACACAACATTACACAATTCTCTGTACATATTTACAGAAAAAAGAAATTACCAACCATCAATAATCAAAGTAATACCATAACACACATCATTATATACAAACACATACCTATATACTACATAGCTATATGTGTGCAGCTGCAATCATAGTTCATCGCCCTATCCAAGGATACCTAGATTACAAGCTACAAATGAATATAAACCTTATGTATGACATGTAAAGTTGAAATTTGATTGATAAATATTTGTATGGTAGTAGGTACAGAAGGAATGAAAGGTAGATGAAAATCAATTTAAAGATCAGCTTGAAACTGTAATTTAATTTCCTACGTTAAAGCTGTGACCGATTGAATGGATTTTTCATCGCTATGAGCCTATGACACAATAATACATTATGCTAGTACATAAGTATATACTTACTAGCTGTGCCAGCGACTTCGTCCGCATGGAATAGTTATTACCATAAAATTAATGGTTAAACGAACTTACCTTAAGTGAAGTTCGACCATAATTATACGAGACGACGTTACATGCGAAGAGATTTCTTTATTAACTATGTAGTCTCACTTCTGTATGTACTAGGCGTCACACTTTTTATAGCTGTTAAAATAAAAACACCAAAAAAAACTTTTGTACAAATGTCACTGTCAATGTCGCGTCTGTAGCGCCGTCCTCCTGTCAAACCTCATTCTTTTCTTGTGTGCGGGCGTCGCAACATCATAAATTTCGTTGAATTTTACTTTTTGAATTTTTCGTGGAAAAAAGTGTTTATTTCATGTGTTCAAGTGGTAAATTAGGAAAAGGAGCATCGGAATTTTAAAATAACGTCGAAAATTCGACGTTTGGTACAAAAACTAAGCAATTCATCAACCAGCTCAAAGGATAAAGGTTAGTGCAACTACTAACTTACCAAAGCTAAATCTTACTGCATTTATTCATCATCGATTTTAATTTTCTTGGTATAATCTTATATATTTTATAAAACTATACCGCATAGATCGTAAATATAGTTTTTTTTTTCCAACAAATGATATACCTAACGATCTTTTTTTTTTAAATACCCACATTCTTGTCATGTAGATCGAAAACATGACTTTTCTAGCAATGTTTCTGTAACGATCTTTTTTCGATGTACCGACATATTTGTTGTTTTTGTTACAAATACAATACAACAAAATATGAATTTATTTATTACCATTTTCTTACATACATTGTTCTACAGTTTATTGAATGTAAAAAGAACTAGATTTTCAGACCTATAACGGTTATTTTGTTTGTGATTCATATTTATTTGAGCACGGTTAGTAACAAACTAGTCTAGTGGCATAACGTGATTATGTACAATGACTTTAAAAGTGTACTGCTTCATAGCAAATTAGCAAATGTTCAGTTTAGTGGAATACAATACCAACATACAATAAATGTATATATTGGGCGTTGAATAAAGTACGATTGATAAAGAGTTAGTCTAGTGGCGTAACGCGATTACGTACAATGACGAAAGTGTTACTACTTTATATCAAATAAACAATTATTCAACTGAGTGGCATACATTACCTACATTCAATGTACACTGAGGCGTTATACTCCGTGACATTTGGTTTTAGTGAGCTAATCTTAAAAGGTAGACATATACTATTGCAAATATTTTGTTAGATCATTTCAAGAAGAATAATTCTTTCATACATACTTTTTTGATATCTTGAACCGTTTTCGCAGCACACGCAACGGAAGCCCTCAAAAATGAATAATTTTCCCCGTTATTTTCACATTTTCCATTGTTTCTTCGCTCATATTAGTTGCAGCATGATGTTATATAGCCTAAAGCCTTCCTCGATAAATGGTCTATTTAACACAAAAATACTTTTTAATTCGCACTAGTTCCTGAGATTAGCGCGTTCAAACAAACAAACTCTTCAGCTTTATAATATTAGTATTGATAATAATGGCCGCTCTCTACATATAGTCACTCATCGTCACTCACAGCATCATTCATCATTCTCTGTTCCGCTGCTGGGCATAGGCCTCTCTTTGTATGTGCCAGATGCGTCGATCAGATACAGTCACTAAGCTATATTATAATACTAGCTGTGCCAGCGACTTCGTCCGCGTGGAATAGTTATTATTATCATAAAAACGGTTCTAGTGAGTTAATCTTAAAAGATAGACATATACTGTTACGGACATTTTGTTAGACCATTTCAAGAGGAATAATTTTTTTATGCATATTTTTTTGATATATTGAACCGTTTTCGCAGCGCACGCAACGGAAGCCCTCCAAAGATGAATAATTATCTTCCACGTTTTCCATTGTTTCTTCGCTCCTATTAGTTGCAACGTGATGTTATATAGCCTAAAGCCTTCCTCGATAAATGGTCTATTCAACACAAAAATATTTTTTCAATTCGCACTAGTTCCTGAGATTAGCGCGTTCAAACAAACAAACAAACTCTTCAGCTTTATAATATTATATATTTGTATAGATTATTTACATTAGTAAACTAGACTAGACAGACATACTTTATTTTTACCAAGCGATTAAATTTGTATATTACCCATAATATTGTTATCAAAACTATGATAAAGTGCTTACAAACTGCGAGTTATTCTGTGCCTGTGTTGGCTACAGTTTTATCTGTCGGACGGCCCTCACCCACTTTGGGGTCGACGGGTTATGGAAATACTGTACAGGGTAAGTGGTGATTTGTGTGGTTTTTTTAGGATTGTTTGTTGCTTGAACATTTTGTGAGTCGTTCTTAATACGTACAGCAGCTCTGTGGATCTCACTCCCAGACATTTCCCAAGTAGTATAATCTGAATGCCTTCTTTTGGTCAATACTAAAATCTCTTTACCACTACTTTTGTAAATATGCGATTTTTTTATTTGCATTCTGCTTAACAAGCGCATTATTTTGTTGCAAAATAATTTGCGTATCAATGAGCTTTATTATTTTTTATGTTAAATTAAGAGTTGATTGTTATCAATTTTCAAAATGTTGTACAGGTAAATTATTTGATATTGGCGTACAATTAGCAGTCCCTAGTTTCAGTAACTCTGTATTTAAACTATGTTGTAAGTCATGGCTTGTTAATACTAACTGTTAGGTAATCTGTGGCGAAGAGTCGTGAACGAATATGAGGTAATCTATAACTAAATCATTTATGTACATATACATACATATGTAGGTATCTAGCTTAATTAACTTTATATCACGTGTTGATAGAGTTCATATTTTATTTGTTTGCTTAGTTCATTCATCTTAGATTTATGTATAATATCTAAACAAGACCTAATATTTCATTTCGTCAATTAATCAAAAAGTACTTACATATAGGTAAACAGATGTATTTAGGATCCTTATATACCAAATCTTAACATTATCCAATTTCAATAAAATCGCATACATATATCTACATTACTGTAACGCTTGGTAGTGAGAGGGTGGATATAAAGGCGTTAACCATGAGGTTTGGGTACCTAAGTCTATCTAGAGGGTATTAGGTAGTTAAATCAAAGGTTAGACTATTGTTACAAATAATTTAAGTATATTTAACTAGGTATTCAAAAGGTGGTAGTCTCACTTTACAATTTTGATTAGGTTTCTTATTTACTTTTAATTTACAGGTAGGTTAAACAATGATTAGATCTATATATATATGGGCGCCAGCCTTAGCTCAAGGCGATAGAGAATGAGTACTCTTTAAATTACACAATTGTCCTCAGGGTCGAGGGGAAATGCCTACACCAGGGTATCTAGTTGCAACCAGTATGCGTTTTAGTCAGTCAACAACACAATAAAAGTATAAAGGCACCAGGCATTATATATGCCTGGTGTTACCGGCTTAGTGTTGGGGACGGAGTCAGGGCGGAGACACCCGCCATAGAGGGCTGGAAGAAGCAGCAGGTTCTCCCAACACGGTTGGTGACCTCCGGCACCCCGCGCCCAAAGCACGATGTAGAAATGTGAAGTAGGGTGTGTTGTGAAGTAAGTAGGATTGTGTGCGGCCTAGGCTAGCAGCCTTAGACCGTGTAGATGAGTTGTAGAAGGGAGTATTCTTGCGAGAAACATAAAAAACCCTGTTAACAAACAGTTACATTTATTTTATGTTCCGCTTTAGAGGGTAGATGGTATCTGCACGCACCGCACTTATGTCGTAAAACTTACCCAGAATCTGGGGTTTTTCCTCTCACAGATCAGCGGCTGCGTGCTAGGATGAGGTCCGCAGGCCTCATCGACCAGCACTACCTCCAGCAGACAGCAAATATAGCAAACAGCCTACGACAAGAAACGTGGAAGATTAATCCCGGTGAACAGGTTCTTTCACTGAGCTCTTTTTCTCGAACACTCACCAACAACGAGGGAGTTCTTATTTACAGAGCGTGGCGAGTTGACCGAACTGCTTCTGCTTACATTTTTCTTGCCGTGCGCGTTTCTATCTGTCGAGTCACCTTTCACGTCTCTCTGACAGGTTAGAAAATAATGTCAATTCGACACTTGACATTGACAGTCGCAACCCAAATCTTTGTTTTGCGACTGCGCAACGTATCGACATTTAGCCATTTTAGACTAAATGAACGAAATGAAATGAGGGGTTACATTACATAGGTTAAATAAAACTGATTACCAACTTTTTCGAAGTCGATTTAATATGCAATAAGCAATTAATTATGCCACAAATAAACTCATTAAGTACTAAGTTACCGGTAGTTTGTTATTGTTACAGTTGCTATCGGAAGCTATTTATATGTGCGTAAGCATGCTTTATCGGCACCCTGTGACCGAGCGAGCGAAGCGAGGGCTTACTCACTGGATATAACATATACCATATTACCTAGTGTACAGTCGGGTCCGCTCCATCCCACTGCTGGGTATAGGGCCTCTATCTTTCTAAACACTTATTACACACAACTTTGCAAACAAACGCTTTTATATAATTATTTTTCACGCTGCAAAAAAACATCATGAATTTGGTAAATTATTAAGCAGCTATTTAACATAATTCATCAGACACTATGTTTGAGATATCAGGTACGGTTCAATATTCTAAGATTTTCTTTTTATGGGATGCGTTTGCATTTGACTGTAACCCGTGTGATGTTTAGCATAACTGCAGGTTAGCGTGTTACACGCTTACCTTAAACTTTGATGTCTAGGATTAAAAGTAAAAAAGTGCTAACTTACTCTTTAGCCTATCTTTAGCCCTTATTTTATCAAAAACATTACTTACTATCATTTTACTAGCTACAGTAGGTACTCAAGTAAGTACCTACAGTGCTGCTACAGTGCTGCAGGCTCATGACCTGCTGTGTATCTGCGAGCGATAGGAATGATTTATGGGACCTGCGCCGGCGCACGCTTCGATACGCATAGGCGGGGAGATGATCTGTTGTTGTTCCCAACTATCACTTATTTGCACTTATACAAAACCTATTTTTACCGTCTAATAGGCTTGATTTAAGTCTTAGAAGTAGCTCGCTTGCCTAAAAGAAACCTATGTAAGCTGCATGCAGAGTTGCTGATTGTCTAATCACTTGATTTGGATTTAAAAATATTGAGGGTCAAGTACATTGTTATGTTAATTATGTAACCTAAGAACTGTATTCACCCAAGAAAACCCTTGCGTCTTAGATTCTGCTAAGGTGCCATAAGTATTGAAGTAAACTGAAAATCTTTTCTACCCCTGAATTTATGTAATCCGAGGACCAGTGTCTTCCGAAGGATCTGGGCGCCCACCACGATGTATTTGCTCAAGAGAACTCCCCTAATGAATTATTACTCTTCAGTTATGAGGAAATACGACTCAGGAGTGATTTATGTAATTATTTCATCCATTTAGGGCTAGAAGGCCTTGTGTGATATGTCTTGAAATATTTATTTATTTATTTAGTTGTAGGTTAAATAAAGAACGAGAAAGTCTAGGTTTACTGTCAGATTAATCCACCAAACTTTTCCATCACACAATCCCCTAGAAGCGCCGTGTCACGTCACAGTCGAGTGGTGAACAAACGCGCCGCTATCTCCCGAACTATAAGCTAATAACATCAAATATAACGACAACATAACTCATAGACATTTCATTATTCTATTCGAGCAAATCCATCTTAAGCTGTACTATTTTAGGACCAGTATCACTTCAGGTTTTATGAAGGATATATGCTTGCCAAGCTATAGTCAAACGTATGCCTAATTCGTGTTAAAAAAAGTAAATAAAATAAATTATTCTTATGGAATTCGGCTGTCAAGACATCTGATAAAACTTATTGACGGCCTTACCAAGAAAATGAATAACATAAAATGAGGAGCCTCTTATTTCTACAGTCTACCAGCCAATGCAAACAATAATGTATGGAATAGATATTGGTGCTAATTTAGTGGTCGCAGGATACTGCCTTATCAGCGGAGCTGGTTACAACTAGAACGTACTGGTTCTGTGCTGACTGTACTCGGATGCATGTTTAATGTTCTCTGGGGGTAGGGGTTTGTTTTAAACGATTTTGCTTTTATAAGACAGCTATTTTCTGTTCATTATGATTGTTTTTTAGAGTTTATCTTTGTCTTAATTGATTTTTAAAGTTTATCACTGCGACAAGAATGTGACTATCGAAAGCTTTTATAAGCTGTAAAAGGTTCAAAGTTTCTTCACATTATTCTTTTTTTTACGTGGATTTGGTTTGCGTTTTACTTCATTCTACCTGATGATAAGCATTGCTGCAGCCTAGAGTATAAGACGCTTACCTCTGTATTCTGTGACCTGCTGTTTATACGAAAAGTAAAGCGCATAAGTGTCGATGGCACCTAGGGCAGGAGGCCTACACCCAGTAGTGGGTGAAAAGAGTTATAGGTTTCAGTTTTTTTTACATATTTTCAGGACATTTTATCAGTTGACCAGGCTTAAAGTACCTACTGAAAATCGAAATTTGGTCTTTTCTCTCGAAACAACGCGGGTAATATTACGTCCATCCATTTTCACTAAAGAACAGTTAAAATTTCATTTCTAAAAGCATACTGTGTTACATGTTATGAGGCATAGAGTTCATGACATTTCAATGTTCAAAGCCCACCATTTATAAAATGGCGCACAACATCATGCCAAGTAACGCTTCGTTAAGTTCTCTGTTAACAAAATAACATTATTTTTTTCACAAACTTTAATTGCCTAGAACACATTACGCACGTTAGTTTGAAAAACAAATTTATCTAACGATGTTAGAGTATAAGTGAATATAATACATGCAGAGATTCAAGTATGAAAATGTATGAATAAAGAACTATTTTTTTTAAGTTTCACTAATTTTTCCAGCAAGATTAAGTACCTACACAGCACCTACTCAGTAATTTATTATTTGCTATTTATTTTCCTAATCATTCACCAAGTTTCCTTCATTTTGATAACAACATTTATGTAATCTATTTTCAACTTTATCCATATTACGATTGAAATACATTAAATATCTTAGTACGGGTATCATGACTTTGCCTTTATTCAACCATTCATTATCTTATCTAACAACAAACTTCATGAATTCTTTTTCAAAGTGATCCATCTGCCGTCTCCCAATCTGGCAAATAACACAATGTCGAATTAAAAAAGCAGGCCAAACAGCGAGGCCGGCAAATGAGATTAACAATTTAGATAAACATCGGTGAATTATTCTAATTCCGACGTATGCAAAGCGGAGACCGGGGACGGACTTAGGATCGAGGATGGGTATTTAAATAAAATAAATAAATATATGTATATTCCGTGATATTGCGCACAGCGCCATCTAGCCCCACACTATGCAAACGTCTAAACGTTTACGTGCGTCGCGTCGTGGCTAAAAAAACGCAATTGTGTTAATATCCTCATCGTTATATTGTAGTTCATATAAGGTTGCCTGGAAGTGATCACCTTAGTGATAAGTTCGCCCAATGTCCCATTCTAGAGCTCTTTTTTTACACTACGGCAATGAATGATAACATCAGGCGGGTGATTCACAAAACGATAGATAAGAGAGTGAATTTGTTTTTAATTGTATACAGTTTTATCTAAGCCTAATATTGATTTAAATTAGCTGCTTATGTGATTTTTTAAAACTAGCTCATTTAAAAATATCACTTTTTCCTCTAGGCATATGTATTCTTCAACCATATGAGCTCTGACTGTACCTACCAAAAAAAAAACTAAACTACCCCCTTCCCTGAGTCCTTGCTATGGGATGGCACCAATTATCTATTTTAGGGGCAAAAAATAATGATTTGATATCATCACTCTATTATATTGTACGGATTTACGTGACTATAATAGGCTTGTTTGGATCGAAAGCTATTTTTTGTATTTTCTATTATCGTAGACCGGAACGTAGATACATTAGGTAAATTAGTAGCTATTTATATCACTTTTTTATGTTAGTGTGTTTGAATGATGTAAGTATGTGTGAAATTTTATAGTTTGGAAAGGAATCGAGTAATCGAATGGGGTTTTAAATTGCTTTTTGTTTTGACCTTAATTTTAATATGTCAGTCATTAGCCGGAATTAAAAATTATTTAATGAATGCCATTAAACATCTTAAGTAAAACAAATTAAAAATTATTTTATTTACAAGTCTTAATCAGATTATTAAACCATAGATACCTGTCCACAAATATACAATATACACAAAATACAATTTGAAGCAAAATAAAATAATTAAATTATATGCGTTAGATATTAAAATAATATTGTGTTAAATTGTTTATTAAAATAAGTTACATCACCTTATCAACTATTTCATTGTATGAAAGATCTAATAATTAATATCACTAATTCAAATTCAAATTCAAATTTATTTATTTGCATAGATGTAGTGAGAATCATGGTAGGTACAAAATCAAATAGGTATCTTACATCTTACCATTTCTGGTGTGCAAAAATCACATTTGGTCATTAAAATTCTATTAACAATATCAATTCAATAAGATTTACAAAGATTAAAAGATTAAAATTTAAGTCAATATAAACAAGTCATTACAAATTCAGATTTTAAGTTAATATATCATTAAGAAATGTCTTTTTTTTAAATAATATGAAACATTCAGATGTCAAATGGTTGATAAAATTATGTTAATAAGGAAATGTCATGCAGATTTTTAATGTTATTAGGAATGTCAAAGAGATTTAAATACAATTCCAAAATTTTCCAATGTCATGCCAGAACGGTAATGCTATTCAGTCAGTTCAAGTTTTATATATTCCAAGATATTCCTCTACATCATAAAAACATTGTTCCATCAAATAATTAGTCAATTGTTGTTTTAGTTTGTTGTAAGGCAAAATCTTAATATTATTTGGCAATCTATTATAAATCTTTATAGCCATACAATATACATTTTCCAGTGGTAGTTTCAGTCTACTATTGGGCAATACAATTCGATCTGGCCTGTGCAAACTGCATTTTTTGCCTCTGTCTGATTCTATAAAATAGCGATGTTTATTTTTTGTGACGAATATACACATTTCTTTAATATACATACAGGCTAATGGTAGCACTTTTAGTTTTTGGAACAGCGGCTTACAACTCACTCGACTAGATCTAATTCCGCATATCGCTCTGATACATTTTTTCTGTACTTTAAACACTTTATCGATATTAACAGAATTACCATATATAATCAAACAATAGTTAAGCACAGACGACACATATCCGTGATAGGCAGTAAGTGACGCCTTTTCTGAGGCTACTTGTCGTAATCTTTTAAGAGCAAACACAAATCTATTAAGTTTGTCACATATCATCTCGCAGTGAGATTTCCAATTAAGATTTTCGTCTACTTGAATACCTAGGAATTTAGTACAATTTACCTGATTAATTATAGTATTATTATATTGTATTTCGAAATCTATTTTTTTTGTCTTGTATGTTTTAAAGTGAATCACATTTGTTTTGTCTATATTGATTTTCAAGCCGTTTTCATGTAACCATTTCATAGTTCTATTTATCGTGTCATTTATTTCGTGTTTGTAGTTTTTCCTATCTTCACATTTTATTATTATTGTTGTGTCATCGGCAAATAAAATACACTTGTGTTTAGTAACGTCAGGTAGGTCATTAATGTACAAAAGAAACAGGAGAGGCCCCAATATACTACCTTGGGGAACTCCCGAGTCATTAATTCTGTATTCTGATCTGAAAACTCGTCTTTCATGTTTGTCAAATCTTATTATTTCTGTACATTGTTTACGATTTTTTAAGTAGCTTTCGAGCCAGTTGAGAGTAGTGCCACGTATCCCGTATTTTTCCATTTTATGAAGAAGATTCCTGTGATTTACAAAATCAAATGCTTTGCTCATATCTAGGAAGATTGAAACAATGGGAATTTTTTTATCTAGTGTTTCAGCAACAGTTTTTATTAAGTTAAAGCAAGCTATTGCAGTCGAATTGCCTCTTCTGAATCCAAATTGTTCCGGATTAAGTATATTATTGAATTCCAGGAATGAATACAATCTGGTATACATAGCCCTTTCTATTATTTTAGATATTATTGGTATGAGTGTTATAGGTCGATAATTGTTCATGTCAACTTTATTCCCTTTCTTAAAAACAGGTTTAACTATGGAAAACTTGAGCTTTGATGGAAATTTACCTTGTTCAAACGTAAGATTTATAATATGACTCAAAACCTGGCTAATAGAGGGGGCTACCAGTTTTATTAATTTTGTATTTATTTCATCGTAACCTGTAGCATTGCTGTTTTTAAGGGATGTAATTATCTTGTATATCTCGCTTGGGCTTGTAGGTGACAAAAATATACTTTTTTGTTGTGAATTTATATTATTATTCGTTTTAATTGGGTTTTGTCCGGATGTGAGGTCTATAAAAAAGTTATTAAGTGCTGTGCTAATATCTTCGGGGTTAGTAACATCTGTATTATTTATAACCAATTTGTCGATTTCATCTGTAGGTAAAATATTTGTGGTATGATTTTTAATTATTTGCCAACTGGCTTTGCATTTATTAGTATTTTGTTCTATATATTTATTATTGTGTAATAGTTGTGATTTTTTTAAACAGGCTGTAAGAACTTTATTATATTTTTTATATGTTAGTTTATTCTTTAATTTATGTGATTTATTCGTAGAATTCATGTATTTGTAGTAGAGTTTCCTTTTTGTACAGCAACAACATTTTAAGCCTTTAGTTAACCATTGCAATTTGCTTGTGTGATTTCGTTTCTTAATTCTAATTATTGGAAAACATAGATTAAAGAATAATATTAGTAATGAATGAAAGGATTCAAAAGCTTCATCAGAATTATTTATCTCATATATGTCAGAGAACGAGAGAGCTGCAATTGCTTGTTTGAATTTTTGAAAATTTTCAAAGCTATATTCCCGTTTGTTTTCAAACCAGAATGTATTTTTTTGTTGTTTTGATACTTTGATTGTTAGTGTCTGGCCAGTGTCATGATCTGACAGAGCTAACTTATGAACTTCAGGTTCAGCATTGTAAATATTGCTAGCTATAAGGTCTATACATGTTTTATCTTTTCTTGTAGGTGTCGTTATATGGATTTTAAAATTATGAGTTTTTAGCATATTTTGTAGTCTCTTTGTATGATTTGTTTGTTTGAGTGTATTAATGTTCCAGTCACCACATAGGATTATTTTCTTTTTTTGGAATTGGTTTTTAATGGTAAGATGAACTAATAAGCATTTTAACTTGGTGAAAAATTCCTCTATATTTTCTCTTACCGGAACTCTATATATACAAATTACTATTAGATTGTATGTTGGTATCTCTATTCCGCATGATTCAAAAGCATGTGGTGTACTCAGTTCTGTCGCTATATTTATCCTTCTGAACTCAATATCTTTTTTTACTAATATGCATGTACCACCTCGAGGTTGTTTTTTCCTACAAAAGACATCTGCAACTTTATAATTTGGAAGTATAATGTTAGCTTCCGAGTTCTTAGGAACAAAAGTTTCACACATACATACAATATCTATATCTTTTTGTTGATCAGTGAAAGTGTTTAGCGTGGCAGTTACCTTATCAAGTTTATCTAATAAGTTTGCTATGTTTTGATGTAATATTCTAACTTGACAAAAGTTCTTGGGGTCGAAAAAAGGGCGGGTCAGCTGTTTTAGATTTGGATTTTTTCGTGAAGTAGTAGGGGATGGTTCCTTTAGAGTTGCGAAATGAGTCTTTTGAAGTCGTTGTTGGTGAAGTTTTCGTCAGTGGTTTAAAATATTGCAGAATAGTTCCTTTGGTACTACGATTTACATTAGTTTTAGTACTTTTAAAATTTACGTCTTTATATTCATCTGTTTTGTTGCACGTGAAGTAAAGATCATAATCAATTTTCGAGATCTCATGGACAATGGTTTTTGATATTTCCGATACGTATTTTTTGGTCGATTCATTGAGGTTTCTTGTCTCATTTACAAATATACAGTTTTTATACAATTTAGCTATTGATGCGATGTGCGTGTTAAGATGTGATCTGTTTAGAGATCTATTCATCGTTACTGGAAGTATGATGACCCTAGTAGATTTTAGTTTGTCCAAAGCTAATTCGATTGAAACAGTGGTTCTAATCCTATTTAACGCTAGTATTTTAATCATACATTTATCTATTAACAAAAATAGGTTATCAATATGCATGACCATATTGAAGTTTATTTACATGAGTTTGATCTGAGCCATACTCCTTCTACCAACTACCAATCACATAGAAGCCCCCATATAGTCATCATGTGTCCAGCCCCAAGGGCTTCCAATATAAATCTCCAGCTGTCAAACTGAAGGTGTATGCCATTTATCATCACACTGGGATTATACGGGCAGATAACTAACAATTGCAATCGGTTTCTTGTTTACATCCTTCAAATAAAATGCTCGTGGAAAATGCCACATTTGACGTCACTTCCTAACAAAAGTAAAACAAAGAATACTGTTTTATAGTAACCATGTCTCTTTTTGTGTGAAAGGTATTGTAAGACTTACAAGAGGTAATCAATCTGACCTATATTCAGTATCAGTATGATGTGTTGCGATAAAGGCTCAAATTGTGCGTAGATGTTGATTGATTTCACATTTCTATTTCTTGTTTGTTTTCGTTTTGTTTAATAATAATAATACAATTGAACATGGCCTATGTAATGTATTTTCACTGTATAAAAATATGAAGTTGTAAGACATCAGACTTGTGAATAAGATTATTTATTAAATGTTTCTTAAATTATAATGGGAACAGAGCCAAACCAAATATTATATACAGAGTTACTGCTAATTAACTAAGACAGCTTTCTATGAGCAAAACAAATCAATTTTGATAAAACTATGTATAAACACACAAACTGTTTGTAAGAAGCCTTCGATCAACAACTAGATACCTATCGGGTCGGCGCAAAAAATACGTCTCGATAAATAACAGCGCACTTGAAACGTGAGCTCTTATTTTGTTTCATTCGCTTGTAACACGGCCAATGTAAACACGTTTCACAATGCCGCAATGTGTATTCAAGAATTGCAAAAATAATGCCCGAAAAAGCAATTTATCGGCCGGAGTGTCTTACTTTCGGTAAGTACATGTAAATTAAGTTATATTATAATTTTTAAACTAGCAAATAATATCTAATTTTGAACAAAATTACCGATTTTAAACCACCGCTACAAACGTTTGGCCACGGTTTGGCCAAGGTCGGCCAATACGTGCCCAAACTTTGGTGTAACAGAACAGTAGACGCATGGAGTAGATTTATGTTGTAGGTAATAATTTAAAATAATTTGTTACTAGAACTTTCAAATAGGTTAATACTACTTTTGTGTCTGTTTTTTGGACTCTCATTAGATAGTTACTTATTTCTTTTTTTTTATTTTAGCTTTCCTAGCAATCCGTTTACGTGTGCAGAATGGGTCTCGATTGTCGCCAGAGAAAGAGGAGATAACTTTTATAAGCCAGCTAAGAATTCGGTCATATGTTCAGATCACTTTGATAAATTGGATATATCCGGAAATACTAACCGACGTCGATTGGTTAAAACAGCAGTGCCTAAATTACAGGTACATTAATTAATTATATACAATTGAAATGTACTCTTTTATTGGTTGTTTTTTGTTAAATGAAGTTGTGTTGGAATTTATATTTACTTATTAATAAAGAGTATTTTTAAAAACACAGGTTCAACCCCCGTCGAATGACCCACAATTGGCAGCAACCGATACTAAACTCCCCGTATCTGATATTGATGTGCAGGTGAGCCATTTTTTTTTTAGCAGTAGGTTTCGTCAAAGTATGTGAAGTGATATATAATTATTTTATTCAAGTTATGCATGATAATTATATTTTTTCAGAATTCCATTTTAATTTACGCAATATTATTTCAGTAAACTCGACTTGTGTTTTTTGTTTCTTTACAATTTATTTTTCCAAGTGATTTTTTTTCCAAGTGAGATTTGAGTAACTTATTCGCTCCTTTGCTACTATATTCGCGCCTTTGCATGAAATAATGTTTTCTGTTTCAGCCTCTATGTTCAAGTTTTGGATTAGACATCACACCAAAAGTCACCTACAAGCAAGAACAAGCAGAGCATATGTCTGTTATGACCTCTCCTGTTGCATCATTATCAGATTTAATATCAGTTTGTGAAACACCCAGGAAGAAGTTTCTAAATAAAAAGTTACTCAATGCTCGCAAAATCATTGATAATAAATCAAAAAAGATTCAAACGTTGCAAAAATTGAACAAGAGGCTGGTAAAAAAAAATAGTTCATTAAAAAATATAGTTAATTTGTTGAAAAAAAAATTGTATTCGCGTGAGTGGAGGTAAATCCTTACTAAAAAAGTATGATAGCAACTTTATATGTACAGCAGTTTTAAAATTATATATTCACAAGAATGTGTTTCCTGGAGGAGATGAACACAATCACGAAATTACTTTACTCAAATCAGTAGTTGAAAGGTTTATTGACTTAAACATTATATATGTAAAAAAGAAACAGGGGATATCAAAAACAAATCAAAACGACAATTGTACAACAAACTCAACTTATTTAAAGGAAATTAATCCAGGTACGCAGAATGGAAAAAATTCTCCAATGTTGAGTTTTTTATAAACGTTTTGATTTTTTTATTTTTAATTACGTTGAACTGTACTTGTATTATGAAAGTGTAAAAATGAATATAAATATATGTATGTATGGAATCACTTGATATTTTTATTTGTGTCATCCAGTCATAGACACCTTTGCCAGCCGCCGACATTACATACATTTGAAAAACAACAAGCATACTTACATTTTTGTGTACAACACATTAAGAAAAACACATTAAAAAACACTGATCAAGAAAAAAACATATTATACACAAAAACAACCCTATTAACATAATAAGTACTAGCTTTTGCCCGCGTGGCATCGCTCCCGCTCTTCCCTTCTCCAACATACTCTACTCTACAAACAATTTATTATAGGATTAAAACAATTAAAATTAAAACGGTGTAAGTATAGATAAGTATGTATATTAACAAACGTAATCCCCAAAACATACATAATTTAAACTAAACTTTTACGTTCATATTATAAAATATTTTAGTGTTGAACGCGACTCCATACCTCCTGTAGTAATATTCGACAAAGCAAACCAACACGAAACAAAACGATGTAGCTCACAAGGCCGTAACAGGAAATAGTACTTTATTTGTTGCTCTTTAAAGTTGATTTTACACTAAATGTTATTTGACTTATGTCATTTCATTTCTAAGTGACAGAATAGATTTATTGCTTTTCTCTTCTTTTGTGACGAAAGATAGTAAGTGTAAGATAATATTTTGAAGATTTGTGACTTTATTACTAGGTGCCATGGTTGAAATTAGGTTAAACTTAAAACTGTTTTAAAACTTTTCTCTTAGTACGTTAAAAACGAATGCAGCTGTAAGGTATAAATTCACGCGGACAGCATTTGGTTTTGATTTTGTACGTGACCCGTTATCTAGTTGGTATTGTTGATCGATTGTTGATCGAAGTAAGAAGCCGATTCTTTTGTGTGTATGCCTGCTTTGTCCCGTATTCTCACTAGATGGCGCTGCACCCATTTAAATCGCACAGGTTTTATTCTCTAACTAAAGTCACATTATCTCAATATTATTCATCACAAGCAACATTTTGCCACCATGTTCGTGCTACGAACTATGTTTTTTAATTTAATTGCTACGTTAGAGTAGTAATTAATAATATAATGAATTATCGAAAACATTGTCCTTCAAGATATCAATATAAAAATATTAAATAGTTCTGCTGAAAATTCATTGCGTTTGCGTTTGGAAGTTCATACATACCTAAATCGTATGCAAATCAGTGAAGAGATGCCTATGCTCTGCAGTGGGCGGTAACGGGCTGATTATGATGATGATGTAGAAAAAAGTTGCAGTTTCTGACTTACTAGTTACGAATAACCCAGGATATTTCTCCGTTTCACTTTAATTTAAATCAATGCAACTTCAAATTTAAAATGCTAAAGAGCAAGATTTTAGCGTGTGAAGTCATTTCTTAAAATAGCCTGTATTTATAATGAGTTGCATAAAATAAACAATGGCTTATATCAACATATTGCTCTGGGAAGTAACTTGCACGCCTTTGTCTGTGTGGAGAAAATTTCACTATAACAGCCATGATTTCAGTTGTTTAAAAAGACATACTCGTACATGAATCATTTTGTTTTTAAGTTTGGAAAAGCAAGACATAATTGGGATACAGTTGAGAGATTTAGTGATCTTTTTATAAAAAAAAACCAGCAAAATAATTCTATTGTTGTATGGGTGCTCTGCCTAGATATCATTGATCATTAAATTACAAAATTAAAGATTAAATTAGATACTTACATAGGTGATATTTGGTGAAAGACAGATAGACAGACGAACAACAGAGGAAGTAGTGAGAGCATTCCCGTTCTTACCCTTTCGCTAAGAACTTTAAAAATGAAACAGAATACTCAATAGTTTGATGGTGACCCAACCTTTATGGTGCTTGTGAAAATTAAAACTTGGTATCAATATATCTTAAATGAGTAAGCCTGCTTCAATTTATTTATGAAAGCGACGTGCAATATGTACATATTTTAATTTTTAATCAATTTATTAAATTAAATAAATTTACATTTAAATCCATCTTCGTAAAAAACAGAAATAAAAAGTGTACGTAGTAAAATGGAAATAAAAAGGTACAGTTTTTGTGTGTCAGTTGTTTTCTTTGCATGTAGATAATATATTATTTTCTAAAACGTTTCAATATATTCTAACGCATGGTATCTCTATTTATTCTTTGTCTTCCGTGACTCATCTGTTACCAATTAAATAAGGAAATTCAATGAAAAACAATTAATTACTTCACTTTGTTCCTTTCAATACGCTTTCTAACAAACCTTTGTGTGTATTTTATTATTTTCCGCAAGATTTATAGGATTTTGTTATTTATTTTTTATGGCATAGGGTGCAAAATGCTTTGATAAAAAACAATAAGCACTAACAACCTGTAAGACAAACTGTAAACTTTTTTGTTTCAAAATTAATCACGCAGTGAGTCATTTGAAAAATAATAGGTACTTACCGTTTTTTATAGACTTTCTTCTTTAAAGTAAGTTATTAAGAGTTAAGTTATTAAATTGCAATTTATTCTATGATAAGCAAGTAATACATAGGTACAAAATGTAGGATTTTGTTTAGTATTCTTTATTTAGTAAATATATGTACCTATGCTATGCATGTAATACGATTAACTAGGTTAAATTTTACCGTTTGGCGACAATCTGTGAAGCTCTATGTTGATTATTTTTGCTCCCACCATATTTTGCCCTGAAGCGTTTTTAAACAGTTGTATATGTACCTATAATAAGTAAGTATGTAAAACTGTAAAATTAATAGACGCGTTGACCTAAAATAAAATAAATAAAATAAAATGTTTTTATTTCGGACAACATAAGAGATCCAGATAAGTGTTAGTAAAACTAAAAATCTATAAACTTAAAACTAATAAGGGTTAGTACAACTAAAACTAAGTGTGCTAAGGCGAGTATAAGTTTTTTTTTTTTTTTTAAGATAAAAAGATATACATATATTATTTTTATCAGATTTTAAGCTCGATACCGGAATGGGCACTAAGGACGTGATTTTAAAATACCCTATTTTATAGGTCTTATATGTTTCTATGTTATGGGTTATAGTTATTACCAAAAATGTTTTTTTTTTTACTAAAACAGGTTTGCACTTTACTTCAGTTTGCCAGATGGTAAGCATTGGCTATGGTCTAAGATGGATCGTGCTCACCCAATAAGAACCGTTTTACTCTCGCTTTAAAGATCATAAGACTAGGTAACTAACTAAAACTAGGTAGATCTGATAATAAAATTAGTAATACCGATATTTCCAATATGATTGGTCTGTAAAACGGATAGACGGCAACAGAGTAAACCTCGTGTATCAGTATATTTGTATATGTAATCCAAACACACTCGCGCCAGTTCAATCCAGTTTGTGTAACCCACTTCGCTATCTTTCTTTTTGCAAATCGGCTATTATACTTCAACACACGTTATAGCAATTTAACACTAGTGATTTAAGATATAAGGGAGATACTCGTATTAGCTTGTAGTTTCGGAGTAAGCGAGATGATTTTATTCAAATAGTTATTATATTTTAGTGATAACAAATCGCAATGGAGGTCGCGTCTGTAAAATGAATAATATTTTGTTTAATTTAATATTAATGTTTTGATGGTTCATATCGTGTCTATTACAGATAACGCTTGTCGGATATTATTTGTACACATACAGATACAACATTAAATTCAGTAATTTACATTTTACGAATCATGTTAGAGGTACATTTACCTGAAAGACATAAGATTTAGAAACATTATTCTCTCTTTTGAGTCGTATTGCCTCATGACTGAGGGTCGTGACTCCCCCACAGAATTAATTCGTTAGGGCAGTTCTCTTGCGTAGATACATCGTGGTGGGCGCCCACGCTTCCTTCCACGGGAGACACATGTCCTTGGATATTGTGGTCCTCACAATGTTTTCCTTCACCGTTAAGCGAGTGCAAATCCATATTCAACTTGAAAATACAAGTCATTGGTGTAGGGCCGGATTAGAACCTGGGTGCGTCTGAAAAAAGCAGACACTGGACACCCCTGAGCCACACTCGCATTTTAAACAAACATTATTAGTTATTATTTTAACCACAAATTTACCAATATTTACTGGTTATTTTTCGGATGGGTGACCATAAAGTGGCATTCCATTCGGGCGCTTCCGTGGGCTGGATGCAGTGACTTGTTACATTGAAGGTCCATACTGTTAGTCATAGTCGATACGGCTATTGTTAGACCATGTCAGAAGCCCTTAGGAAGGTTTCACAACTCTCGACCACAGAATTAACCATCTCACTATATACTCACTTTTAATGTACTCTCTCTTGGGTCGTATTTCCTCATGACTGAGTTTCGTGACTCCCCCGCAGAATTAATTCGTTAGGAGAGTTCTCTTGGGCAGATCTGTACATCGTTGTGGACGGCCAGGTCCTTCCACGGAAATTAAATGTACCTGCTCGTAATTTCAGTCAATAAGTAGGTGTGGCAAATTAATAACCTTTTGCTGAAAAATGTATTAACTTCAATACGTTATTGCAACCTTATTGTGTTTATAACAGAAACGTGTTGTATCTTTAATTAACAATTAATTAAAACCTACTAGATTCGTCATACGCCCTGTTGTCTGTTATTCAAACTTGTCAATTTGGCTGAGCGAACGAAGTGAATGAAGAAATGTTGCAGTATTAACGAATCAAATTAATAATCTATAAAATTATTTAAGCTAAAGAGGATATAATAATAATATATAATAATGAAACACGTTTTAAGATTTTTTAAACTTTAAAACAGGAGGTTCTTTTGCATGTTTTTATTTAAGACAGAAGCCTAGGTAACTTGAAAACTTTGCACAAGAACCTAGCCATATGAAGAAAATAAACAAACTCAAGGTTATAAAAAGTCTTTTTAAAATTCTTTTTTTTTTAACTTATGACTTCAACCCACCTGATGTATGGCGGTACAAAGATATCTGCTATTCGATGAATTGTAGGTGTTTAAGCATGTAATAAACACAGCTCGGCCTTCGGACTGGTCTATTTCAGTCAGGTCAGGGAGTCGAACCCTGGCCCTATTGTATGCAAACCGACCACTGAGTCACTGCGCGTGGCTTGCTAACTGAAAATACTTGCATACTAAATGTTTACTGAAAAAGAAAATTTACACAAATTATACGAAATAACGGTGACTCGTAGTGAAATACATAGCCGTAAATTAATAAAGTTTTGCAATGTTAATGTTTTCGATGTGATGTAATCGGTAAATGTCGATTTAATTGCATTGTAAATAAAATAAATATTCAGAAGGGACAAATAATGATGTTCTTCGCGTTAATCTGACATATATGTACAACCAATATCAAGGTAGAAGGATCACTACTGTTTTGTTCGAATACGCTTTGCTGAAAATACAGACGACACAGGAAAAACCATTTGAAAATCTATAGTATTATCAATATACATAGTTATATGGATATGTAACCTTTTTTTAATTAACCTATACTGTCCTACTCCTGGGCAAAGATCTCCCCAACTCCATCCATGCATCCCGGTCTAAGGACTCCTCACGCCAGGTACCCAGAAACCGGTCGAGATCCTGATGCCAGCGGGTCTTGGGCCTTCCTCTACCACGTCACCCACGAGATTCCCATTATGTCACCTTATCTTTGAAAAAAATAAAGGTACTGAGGCTCCGATTATTATGTAGAAATTAGGAATATCAAATTCAATAAAAATTATTGACCTACGTGACTTGACAAACGTAAGCTCAAATGGAGTCCTTATCGGATTCTTTCAGACTCTATGCCGCCCATTGATAACATATAAACATACATAGGTACATACTTGTACAATACTTAGTAAACAATATGTACCTATGTATTCATAATTTCCTTCTAAGGTTTTTTACAAGGTTGTTTGTCCAAAATAAAATTAACGCAAGACAGTTTTATCGAGTGCGTATAATTTATAAGGTAGGTATTATATAATTTATCTCTATAGTTATAGCTCTTCCTTTTATCTGTACACGTTGGCTATAGCGAAGAAAATAAATAAATGTAACACCGTAACTTGTTTGCCAAACACACTTCAGTTGATACCTAAATAGAAACCCCAAAAAACTAGGTATCAAACTTAAACATACTAATCTACCTCTAAATTTACTGCATACAAAGTATCAAGACCACACACAAACACATAATCTTAGCATACAAACATAAGATACACACACACACACATAAAAGTTATCTACACACACGTGCGCTGTATAGAAAGTTACCTACTTCATTCAATGTGCTTAGCAACAAGATGTTTTTCGCCAAAACTCGCCAAGAACTAGTTAGGTATAGCCTGTAGCTAGGTTAGTGTATATTTATACGTCAGAAGTAGCTTGTTTTTCTCTCAAACGTTGACCTTTAGACCAATTCGCCTGCTCTTCTATCTATAGAGAAATGTTTGGGTGCTTGTGCATTAGATCGGCAGGGGTTTTCTTTACGCAAAGAAAATTTGCAGGTAATATTGATTATTAGAACATGTAGAGGCTTCTATAAATTCTCCCAGTTTTGGGTTCGACTCTCGATTTCCTTGATTTAGAGACGCCGGTTTTAACGCAGAGCGACAGCTATCAGACATTTGCAACCCCGAAGATTATTCGTATAGGTGGTAATTTGATAATAGGTATTGACAGTACTTACATATAACTGAAAATTATTTTCTTTAGTTTTAAAATTAGTTTTTAAAATGCTAGAAAAAAATATACTTTCTAATCGAATTTTTGTAGCTTCCTATGAATAAGAAGCAACAAAATTTAAAGTCTTTACAAAAAATTCAAATACTGAACGATATGATGCACTAGAACCTTCAGTAACCACCTAGATTTAAAACCTACTCGGTTCATTATCATATATTTCACAGATACTAACCAACAACGCCAATCAATATTCGATCTTCTACTTCAATAATAGAGTTCACAATACGCTGGTTAATTTTATTGAAAAACATGTTTACGCTATGAGCTTACGTAATTGTATTTTTTAATTCATCCTTGAGATAAGGCATTATCTACGCATGGGTGCGACTGTTTGTCTGTTTTAGTTCAGCTTTAGGGCTCCGACGGATATAAGAGGGAAGCCTGTGATATCAGAGTTTTGAACTAGATTCTTCAATGAAAAACGTAACCGATGAAACTATTAAAATATAAAAGATCGATAGTTGAGTTCATACAAGAATATACACTACACAAAGCAGATATTTTGTCAGATCTTCATAATAGGTCTTTACCTATGAAATTGCCGATTTGTATTACAAAATTGAGAAAAATGATATTTTTTTGAACAGATATAAGTAGATGCAATTGATAACTATAGTTAGATGGAAAAAAAACTATGCACTGCGTATATCAATTTCTCAAAAACAGAGTATATGATAAAATATACCTAGTTAAAGTAGTGAAACCGACGACACATTGAAAGAGGTGTTTTCAATGACTTCCCTATAAGTAATATGCACTAGTAATACATTTTTTTTTCTCTTGTTTATTTAATAAAAACTTATAAAACAAATTTTACTAATTTAAAATAAAAACTTAAGTAATTAATACCTAACTTATAAACTAAAACTTTTAATAAACTTAAAACACCTAAGTATAAAAAAAGTATATCTGTAGGCAACGTTCCCAGCATGCTGGCGGCATTGCCACGTTGGATGGCAATGCTTATCCTTTGCGCCAAGAATGCGCCAGCATGCTGGTCACGGGTTGCCTGAACTATCTGTTCTACTAAAAATTTATATATTTTATGGGCTCCAGTTCCCCACGGCCCCAATGTTTAGTTTAATTTTAATTGTTTTTTAATTTTTAATAAAAAAAATTTAATCTAAAAGGTACATAATTCATCAATTGATACAATAAAAATTGTATTTGGAAAAAATATAGCTGTACGTAAAAGTTACAAACAGATTAAAATGTAAGAAAAAAACGGCAATTTCATAGGTAAAGACCTATTATATGTAGGTACGTACGTACCGAACTAAGCAACTATATCTTCAAAATTTTCAGATATATAAGTGAGTATTGGATACCGCAATTCATAAGAATGTCCTATGTTTATAAAGTAGCATTCCATTTTAGACGCTTTTGTGGGCCGGATGACACGTTAAATTGTAGGTCCCGAGTGTTTGTCTAGTGCGGCAGTCGTTAAGCCTTGTCAAAGGCTCTTTGGGTGGCTTGATAAATTCTCGACTCTAGAGTTGGCCACTCTCATTCGATAATAAGAAGATAAGTGGATGATGTTGATGAACTAGTAACTTCGTATACAGAACCGGTTTATTTAACGTATAGTTCCAACTTACCAGGGTGTCGGAGCACACTCGATACGCTGATAACACGTTGTTTGTTCAACTTTACCAAAAAAGCTGGAAATAACGAATTTATAGAGCATATTTTACCAACTTTTTCTATACTTATAGTTGAAACTCCTTGCCAGAATCACTTTTATAAATATCACAAAACTGGAGTGGTCTGCTATCATGGTCACACCATGAAAATAAATCGATCAAGGCGTGATTTTCCACAAGAAAATATTCTTAATCCATAGAAATATTACTAAACCTGTCATTTATAAACAAGAACAATAAACATTTTTAGTCTTATAAATTAGTATTATCTGTATCGACTTCATTAATATTATCTCTCCTCAGTTCAATACATCCCAGCTCTCCTGCCAAGCCTGTCCACCTCCCAAGTCAAAGATCGCGGTTTACTTCCCTGAGAACTACTGATAGTGGATAAATAGTCTAATAAGAATGTTATCCAATGTTTTGGTAGTGATTAGATAGACGGGGTCCACAGGTTATTGTTCGCAGCTCTTTGGGTGGTAGGTATTTAATTTTAACTAGCGGTGGCAATGGCATGCGATTACCAATGTTAAGCAAAGGTCGACGCGGTCAGTCCTTGGATGGGTGACCGAAAAGTGGCATTCCATTTTGAGCGCTTCCGTGGGTTGGATGACAAGTTAAATTGTAGGTCTCTGCTGTTTGTCTAGTACGACAGTCGTTAAGCAATGTCAGAGGCCCTTAAGGCAGCTTGATAAACTCTCGACACCGGAGTTGGCATCTCACTCTCATTCGATAAGAAGAAGAAGAGGTAGTGTTAAAATCTTCTGTAAGAATGAAAGTTCTTTTAGTTTATTTACAGTAAGTAAATGAAATTGCCTGCCATGTTAAAGCATCTAAGATTGAAAGTACCGATGGTAGCAAACACACGATTTCTACAACTTCAACTATATAGTTGTATTTATCTTACCTAGATCTCTGCAAACTGAAATTACGATGATTATGGAAGGATCATTGTAATAAATGTTATCTAAGTGTTATTGCTGTACTTAGCTTGCTTGTAAACACAGTTTGGGTTATTAAATACTAGGGGATTCCTGCGGCTTCGCCCGCGTTATTGTCAGATCAAAAGTAGCTTATGACACATCCGGGATCTCATACTACCTATATACCAAAAAACGTGGAGATCTATTTAGCCGTTTTTGCGTGATGAGCGTTTAAATTAACAGGTTAATAGAGACACAGAAAAACAGATCAAAAATTTATTAACTATTGGAACGTGTACTGCTATTCGAAGTATCTCCAAACATGATTTTTTTAATATCTTCAATGTTCAGTCTTTCGACTTTCTTTTATAGATAGATAGATCTTGGTATCTCGCTAAACTAAATATTAGGTACACAAATGACTGAGCCAAATTGGATAAAATTCGTTTAGCGTATGAACAAACATTTTCTTCCCCTCTTAAAAAAAAAATATTTCATATTTCCTTTTCCCTTTACGAACAGATTATATTCCAAACGATTAGGCTATTAGTGTTACAATTTCGACACTAAACACCTACAAGGCGGTAAATTCCGAATTAGTTTATTATTCTTGCATATTCCAACCCGTGTCGCTCCGAACACTGCCAAAACGTGTCGATAAACCCACTTGTTCGGATTTATTGGGCAGTTTGTCTGTTTGTATCTAATTATTATTGTATTCTCTGCGATATTTCAAA
Source organism: Macaria liturata (assembly GCA_964023185.1). Lineage (NCBI taxonomy): Eukaryota > Metazoa > Arthropoda > Insecta > Lepidoptera > Geometridae > Macaria > Macaria liturata. The sequence goes on along the minus strand of OZ026827.1, from coordinate 569,395 downwards.
TAGTACCTACTGATGTGACTAGAAGACAGAGTAACTTGATTATAATTCTATACAGCCAAACTGTGAACTCCTTGCCCGAATCTCTATTCCCCTTGAACTATAATTGGTCGGTCTTCAAGTCGAGAGTAAACCGGTTTCTTCTAGGCAAGCGCGCTAGATCGTCAAGTTGTAGTCAAGCGTGAGCCTATCTCGTGTAAAAAAATATATTTTTAGAATGTTTTGTTGTCTTTTGCCATAGAACAATTGTGCATTTTACTGTATTTTAATATTATTCCTGAAAACATAATTAGCGACTGACGTTATAAATTTAAACCAAAACGTTTGTTTTAACTGGCTGATGTTAAACATCACTGTTGTTATTTTATATCAAATAGTGAGTGGTCAGTGTTTTCCCCAAAGTTTTTATTGTAATTGTGTAGTCGTGACTATATTGAAATGTAAGTTTTGCTTGCCGTGAGGCAGAATATGTATGTACCTACCATTAAGCATTCCATCTGCTGTTATCTTACAATTTGTGCATATTCGCAAAATAAATGATTTGATTTGATTTGATTTGATAGTTAATGATGTAATTTAGATGTGGTGATCTCTGGTTAAAAATTTTCGGGAAGAGGCTAGCAATTCAGTTTCATTCCAATTTCTTCAATCACGTTGTTATTTAAGCGGTTGTCTTCTTCAGGCAAGCCTATTGGTCTATTACCAGACTGTTAAGTGTAAAAAAGGCATACTTAATATCAGTCATAATAGAGTAAATAAATTAACGTTCAGTAGATGGTGCGTGGAGCGCTCACCTCGTCAGTACATAGTCGACTGGATCCATGTCAAGGTGCGAGTGAATGAACTCTGTAATAATATCGTGGCTTTATGTACCTATATATACGTACATATATTAAGTAACTTGTTGTTAGTTACTTGTGTAGTTATATGTATGAACTGTAATGCCCCGCCCCTCAATGATTGGGGGAAATTGCAACAGCGGTTATTTAAATTATCATTTTTGAGCTATTATTTAATAAATAGGTTTTTTTTTTTCGTATGTATGTTGTATTGTTAGTTGAATAAGATGTGAGCACGTTTAATATTAAATAATCTTATTAGTCTCCTGCCTGTTGTGGTTGTTAATAGATTACTCGATAATAAAATGATTTATTTTAATTATGAATGTCTCAACTCGGAGCAGAGTCGCAATTTTATCAAAATCGGTTCATTAATTTTTAAGACAAAATTTTGTCTTATAAATAAGTAGTTTAACAAGAAATGCTTTCAAATATCTACGGTTTGAAACGAAAAGTTTTCCTCAAAACTCTCTTTATCCCATATCGTTGGCATCAGGGCAGAGGCTACATGTGAGTCAAATTAATCCGTTTTTAATCTTTACCATCTGACAGCAAACGGGTGTAAATGGAGTGTGCAGTTACATACTACTGCCAAGAACTATTTATATAGGCACTAGATGATACAGACGTGTCAACTACTAGCTCACCTTTAACTGGATCTACTGATATCTTAGATAGAAAGAGATTTACTGCAACAAATAAGTATAAGAGGTAATTCGCCATCTTGATTTGTTCTTTCTATATTTCTGGACTCCTGGAAAATTCTGGACATTCAGGCACTTTGCCACTATGTCACTTTAAGCACACGCGAAACAAGGCGTTTGAAAGGTTTATTTTTATTTTAAAGTTTTGTTTTTACTACAGCCCGCCTGAAGTAAAGCATTGCTGAAACATAAAAAATGCTTACCTAGAACCTATTAAATGTAGTTTTGATAAACTAAACTTGAATTACAGCCTGTTAGGTACCAAAGGGTTTCCTTCTTCCATGTCGTGGACAGACGGTTTAATGTGCCCTTTGAAACAAAACAACTAGATTCAGTACTAATGTATGTTCAGTCAAATAGTACTGACAAGTATCTTGTCTAGTAATCTCTCTTAAAACTTATCAATCAACATGTCCATTTCGCAACGAAGCCTACCATAGCAACAGCGTAGAAAACGCGCAACAAATTAAATAAAATTATAGCCTGCAATCTCAGTAACGAGGCATTGTAAGTTTTTGTTGAAATATGCAAATACCTACGAGCCATTATGTCGGTCTATTGTTTATTTCGAACAATGACTTGATGACCGTTTAGTGGTTTTTGCTATCATTTTGTAATGAGAGCCTAAAAAAATTGTGCTGTGAAATTGAGTAAAAATAACCGAGTCGTGATTTGAACTTTGATTTATTAACTTTTTTATCTGTGTGATACCAGGATATCAAATTAATGAAATGAATGTCCTTCGTTTTTAAAGTTGTTAATACAACAGATAAGATTTATAGTTATCGAGGTTATTATCAAATAACAAGTTATAATTGAAATCATTCAATCACACAAAGTTTTTGAACCCTAGCTTATTATTTAGCTCGGAACATTGGCTTTGGATTTTCTAGTACTTATATTTAGTGGCTCATTTATAAAGTAACAACATTCTTATAAGAGTCGAGTTTATAGTTAGCTTACTATCTTAAGTTAAGACAAAGAATATGTCTTGATTTAGATTATTGGCATGAACGTCAATATATTATTATTTTATTTAGCTCTCATTTATCTCAGAAACTGTGATATTCTGAACCAACAAGCCTCTTAAGTTAGAAACCTTGTATATTCCATAACAGTTGTTTGAGGAAGGAAGTTACCTCTTATGTCTAACTGATACCACCTGATACTACCTTAGTTCCATGGTCAGGGGTGATACTATGTTACATTGTTTAAAATTTCATTTTTCTATTTATTTCTCAGCTGAATATAAAAATCTTACTAAGTTAACACTGGTTAGTGTTGTATTTTCAGGCGCTGAATTAAAATAAGCTGACTTTTAATGCTTGTCGAATATTATCACTGTAGAGTAAAATATGAGCCACAAAAGAATTTTATGAATCTACCCTTTAAACATTAGACACATGTTATCAATAAAATAACCCCGATTAACTTATCTGATAAGCCTGTAAGTTATTGGGATTACTGATCAACTAATCTGATAATCTTAAAAATTCTCATAATTCTTATAAGATTGACTGATTCTGGTATCGAGAGTATACAAACCACCCTAGGGGCTTCTTAAATTTATAAACAACTGTCGACCAATCAGTGAGATCCTCTAGTAACCCCCAGGTGAGTATTAGAAGTGCAGACCTAGCAACAGGCTAGAGTGGGACCTAGATAGCCTAGTTTATGTAACACTATGATTGGACGAGCGCTTCCAATTGCCACCAGTAGGGTGACCACTGGTTCAATGTGGATCCGTTTTTAATAGGCTTAGTAAAAAAAAGTATAATTAAACTGGCTAATGTATGTTTATCATTGATTAACTCTGTCATAATTCAAATTCAAATTCATATTTTTATTAACTAAAGGTACATATTAATACAAAAGTAACCTTAGTAATACCTAAACGACATAGAATTAACAATGTTTTTTTTTTATATGTTGGACTATTTTGTTTGGATGTATGTACCTAGCTGTTTCTTGTGTCTTACGAATATGACGAATTATTTTCTAAGAAATCGGTAAAAGCTAGTGTTAGTATTTAAAAGAAGAAAGAAATAATATGTCTGTCTCTTAATATCTTAAATGCTAATATCATATAAAAAATTTACTGCATACTCGTAAGTAGGTATTATATTTAAAGATTTGGCCCACAATTTAAAAGCTTTTCAACAGTTTTATGTTTAAAATTTACCCTTAAAAAGAGTTTACTTGTTCTATTTTATCTCTTTTCTCAGACCACAGATTATATTGTAGAATCAGTAAGCTGATTTAATCTTTTGCAATGTTGCGAATACAAATTGCGTTTAATTTTAAAGTAGAGATAAACTATTTTAACCTGTTTATCCCATTTGAGACCGGAGTTATAAAAACATATTATTTAAAGCTCTCAGTAAGCCGTTAAACTTGTTGAAACATGTCAGGAATAAATGTAGGTTTTATGTACATTTTAGCTTATTTTGTACGGTCTAGACTTCTAGATTCATAATTTAGTTTCCCGAATATTAGGTCATGATTTTTTTAATGTTTGTTCCGTGTTCCTTGGACGGTATCCCAGGTCTTGTCTACCTTGATCCGTTACATACATGTCGCATGTTGTTTTTTTTCTAATATCATCTTTGTTCAGATTTTTGTCCTTCTGCAACTGTATAGATATACGAGTAAATATTCGGGGACATTGCACACAGCGCCATCTAGCCCCACACTAAGATAAACGCTTGTATCGTTGGCGCCAGATAACTGATATAATACCTATATATGTACCTTTTTACTTTACTATAAAGATGCTTGAATAAAAGAAGCCTGTTAAATTAAATTATAAAAAAATCTTTAAAAAACTCGTTCTCCTGGTCACAGTCGGTCCAGCGTATCTCAATTGCGGCAGATTGGCTAATTGACGAGTATTTTTAGAGCTTCAAGTGGCAGATGAGTCTCTACTCTGCCCTACTTCGCTGATTAGGGGAAAGGACAACACGTGTGCCTGTATATATTTGTACATATGTATGAATATATCATACTATAGATATTATATAGATATTTGAGGCTTCAATCGCGTTGTTTTATGACAAACAGTAGCCATCACTATTGAGATATTACTACTGCATATTATTATAGAGAAGTCAACGCGTTGCATGATTTTGCGCCACGCTTTGCTGTACGCTGTACAGCAACTATCCATATAATAGTGAGTATCCAACGCCCGTAGAGAATAGATGGTGTTTGGCTCGCATAAATAACAACATCAAATGCCTGGTTGTGTTCTTAAAGACTGTCGTATACACTCCAGAACATCAAAAAAAGGGATTATTTAACATTTCATCGGTAAGTAGACATTTAAACGTTGAAAACTCTTTGATTTAAAGTTTTTCGCGATGTAACAATGCTCACGAGAATCGGGCTGCCGGGCGCCGCCATTTTGCAAATACACGGCGCTTAAGTCGTTTTGGTCGCGAGAAAACTGTACTCTGTACGCTTTTAAGCGCTGCATATTTTAATAGTTTGGTTAGACGACATAACTATGTTTTCGCGCTGCAGCGAAATTTAGTTCAATCTCTTTCCAAAATAAAGCAAAGCTTTGGTTCGGGGTGTCTGTTCTATACGCTAGTAATATAGTTCAATGACCATCACACGAAAAATCATAATTTTCCGTCGACTGGTTGAAGCGTAAAAGAGGAACAAAAAAACTTTCGCTTTTGTGCAATGGTGTGTATAATTAACACTATTTAACACATGTGGATATAGCCTCTTATATATTCAAGATAATTGTAATCTATTAAATGATTCTATGTCCTCGAGATGATATCCTACGAAATTGTATAAAAAATTTGATTTTCGTTAAATTGTCTCAAGATAGCGACGGCAATAACTGGCTGATGATGATCATAATCATCAATAATATCAAATATTCTTATATTATGAGGAAGAGGTGTACGCTCAGCAAATGGCAATAACTAGCTGATGATGATGATTATCTACACTACTACCAACTTCTTCTTCTTATCAAATGAGAGTGGCCAACTCTGGTGTCGAGAGTTTATCAAGTTTATTTATTACTAGTGGGTGATCGCGGCTTCGCTCGCATTAAGAAGTAAAACTTGCATCCCCTATTTCATCCCTTTAAAAGTAGCTTTTCCAGAAATCCTTTTTTTAACGGATGCCTACGTCATAACATCTACTTCATTCCAAATTTCAGCCCAATCCATCCCGTGGTTTGGGCTGTGCGTTGATAGATCACTATATCAGTCAGTCAGTCACCTTTGAGTTTTATATATTATATAGATAGAGATACTACCAACACTACCTATACATTATGCAATCTGATACACGCGTGCGTCGTATCGTCCTAATGTGAAGTTTACGAGAAGCTAACGAGTGTCCTCAATGCTCTCTAATTTGTCAAGCGATTATCCACCACTTACCACTTGTGTTGGCTTTAACTTATATGTAAAGAACGTTATATAATTTTGCCTGGAATGGCATAGCTACGTAAGCCACGTTTGCGTTGAATTGATATCCGCGAGCATACCAACACGCACACCGTATGACAGTGGTCATCAAGCCGTCGATATCTTTATCAACTACTAGCTGTGCTCGCGACTTCGTCCGCGTGGAATACCTATTTTGGGTATCATATTTATTTTTACAAACAACCTCTTCATCTTTATAAATTATAGCTGTTACCCACGACTTTCTAAACCATTATCGCAGCGCACGTAACAGAAAACCCTCAAAGATGAATAATTTTTCCGTTGTTTCTTCGCTCCTATTAGTTACAGTGTGATGTTATATAGCCTAAAGCCTTCCTCAATAAATGGTCTCTTCAACACAAAAATAATTTTTCGATTCGGACCAGTAGTTCCTGAGATAAGCACCTTCAAACAAACATACAAACAAACAAACAAACTCTTCAGCTTTATAATATTAGTATAGATTTAACCGAAGGGCCGACAAAATTGTCCTTACAATTTGACGCACAAATGTTCCTTGAAAAATTACATTGTTTTTGTTTGGGTGACCAACCCTCATTCAAGGACTGACAACAACTTACTAACATTGTAATTTCAGACGGAAAACAACATTATAGCTTTACCTACTTTATTCGATACTCATAACACAAGGCTTACCTTCTCAAAACATGTTTTTCACGAGCTATATTAATCGAGGGTAATGGATACAACTATACGAGTACACAACCCATTTCCAATAATTAGGCCAGTAACACATGATGTTATGAACCGCCAATCTTGGGCCGAGGAATGTTGACGCATCTGGGTATTCTATTGTAAACGCATATGCTGGTGCCTGAGGTGCTCAAAGGTAGGGGAATAGGTAAGATGGTAAGAGTGATTCGTGGTTAAGATTTAAAAAGATTTTGAATGTTCTACGATATTTTGGTAAGATCGGAGAACTTAATTCAATGCCTTTTGGTTATGTAGATTATTAAATCAAATCTGTTTTACAAATAATGGGTCAATAAGTTAGATAAGAATATTCCACGGATTTAATACTTATATCAGACTTTCTTGGCTTCGATTTTTTTTTAGATTTTAGCAATGCATTTATTATATTTGAACAAAAGATATGTACTTGCAAACAAACTCTCATCTATCCATTGTGCTGATAGGTTGAAGCAAAGTTTAACCACCACAGTCCCACCCGGCTATGGCCATAAGGGCTATAATAACCCGCTTTAATAAAAGCTATTTATTACCCAGTTTTGCGATCAGCTGACTGACCCACCTTGGAATCAGCTGATCGGCACAACACACCTTTCGAAGGCAGATGTGGTTGTAACCGTCGAATTCTCAAAAAACGCGTAACGTCTACAAAAAGGCACGAATAGGTAAGGTGCAGAATTTTCTGCTGCAAAATGATGCATGACAATGAAAGTATTTTGATTATTGTGCGAGCGGATGACAACAACGGTAGTGGTTTTAGTAGCTTACCCCGGTTGGGCTTGGAGAATGGATGGTAATTTATCAACGAGCAATTTTATTGCAATACGAATGATATGTTATATGGCAACATATCATTAGTAAGTAACTTTGTGTAAGTAACAGATGAGATTTATCAGCTGTTCGTAAACGTAGAGTTGCTACTCAAAAAAATCTTCAAAATTTAATTAATTTATGTACATTTCCAGTGAAATCATCTCTATTGGTAGGTGATCATGATCAGGCTTGGATTGTTTGACATCACGTCACAAAGAGATAAATAATAATAAAGATCGGGATTGTAGCAAAAAAAAAGTTAATAATCTAAGTATTTCGTGCTGTAACCGTTGGATTCTGCATCCTTAGGTTTTTTCATTTTCTGGCTTAATGCGCAAGTCGTGCGATGCCAGAAAATGTAAAAAGTCAAACAATCCTAATGTCAGTTAGCTGTCATTGTCACCTTCGGGCCCAAGTCGATTCGGCATGGTCATTGCAACCACCAGCCGGCGGGGCTTCCAGTTCTTTCTTGGCTAATAAGATTCGCTGGAGACCAGTCGCTTGTCCTTCCTTACTCGTTTGACTCGCCGGGGAGACTGAACCCCAAGTGCTAATCGTAAAATTTACATATAGAAGTGCGCGATCTTTGAAACCCTCTGCCGGTAAGTCTACCATCCGTAGGCTTCTATCTTTCACCTTTGTTCATCAGTGCACACCGTGATCAGTTGTTCTCCTTGCTCACAGGGTCTTTGTGTCGACGGTACCTTGTTCCAGCTGGCTGCTGAAAGCCTCTAATCTGCCTAGTCACATATTTTTATAACTACCTACGGAACTTCTGTAAAACCCCGTCTCGGGTAAGTAGCTTGTACCATAAACCTTCAATTAACCTATATTTCACCTGGAAAACTGTGATCAGTGATCTATTCCTTGCTCACAGGGTTTTTTTACACTACCTCTGAAACTCAAGCGAGGGTGCCTCCACCTTCGCCACACTACACTACACCCGACGGTCTGCTGGTCAGCTCCGCAGCCTGAGGGTTGCCTAAACAACCCCCTGCGCCGCTGCAGCAGCACCTGGCTCCGGGCCATCTGTATCTCAGGGTAACAGTGGGTAGGCCGAGCCTACCCACATTCAAAATTTTAATGTATTGTCCCTTAACAAATTAATTGATATATGGTTGCAAAACTAGTATGTAGGCTCGAAACCCACCTTGAATAACATCTACTGCTGATCTAGCTGGCATTCTGTAACTAAGGCGCCCATTTATTGTTCTAAAACCTAAATTCTGTAAGTCTATTTAGCCCTTCAGGCACTGCGTTAATTCTATTGTACATTATCTATTTTCTACAAGTATCCTTAATAAATAACCTTATCCTTCTCAGTCGCTTTCTTTCATTTACTATCTACCTAGTTAAAATAAGTAGGTTTAGCTTATAAAAAGGTTACACTGGCGATTCCACTTGGTGAAAACTAGTTTTGCAGCTATATTAAAACTTATGTACTAATATACTAACCCAATAAGAATACCTAATTGAAAAGAAATTTGTGTTGTTTCAATATCCTTTAGTTGTAAGATCTGACATGTGAATTCATACTGTACTTCATTGTATGTTATTATTGTGTACATTCTGTAAGTAAACATTATTAAGTTAACATTCATCATAAAATCATTGTATTTCATATACTTACTATCAGTGCATAAAGATAAATGATAAACCTTGTTAGTAAATTCTCATAATTATTATATTGAACATTCTGTACATAAGTAAACATTATTAAGTTAAAATTTATCATAAAATCATTCTATTTCATATAATATCAGTGCATATAGAGGAATACTAAACCTTGTTAGTAATTTTCATAGTGTGTTGGTAGCAAACTTAACTTCATTTGTAAAAGATAAGCAACATAATTATTAGTATTTTACTATTTACTGAGTGAAATTTTTTATAACAGGCTCAATATTGGAAATCATAACATTGTAAACAGTTTTGCAACCAGTACTAGACCAAAATTAAATTATTTATATAACCCTGAAATACAAACTTAATAGTACACAACTAAACAACTTTTAGATCAAAGATAGACTACAAAACACAAATTCTATATGAACTAAAACCTGCAACTACGCAGTATAGTGGTATATAATATACTCTTAGGATATTCATGAACAGTTTTACATAATTTGATATCTAATATCACATTGTACTGTAGATTGCAGTACCTATTACATAAACACTCAAGTCTACTTGCACAATTCTTGTCACACCGTTGATAGCTGGGTGTTTGTTTCATATCAAAGGTATTATTGGTACCTATAGGTATATTAGCACATTTCACTTCATCCAATCTATTTGAAGTTTTCTTAAAATGTCACAGAAACCGGAGACTCTTGAAACTACCTCAGAAACATCTAATATGCATATCCTGTCATCAATGCCTGGTTCTAGTGCTGAGTTGACCGAAGCGAGGCCAACGGACGGTGGTTCAGACACCTCGGATCAGGACATTGCTAGCTGTAAACCAATGAGGAAAATGAGTCCTAAAGTTAGGTCTAGACGGCAGGAAGTTTGTTGTCAGGAGCGTTCTGGGGACTCTGATTCTTCTGACAATAGGCATAGACCTACTAGAATAACTTGTGTCCTTCCATCGAATATTAACTCACTAAATCTAAAGTTTAAGGGTGACACTTGTGTTCTTTCCTTCTTAGAACGTCTTGATGAATTGGTGTCTTCTCGCTCACTCACATACAAAAAAGTTTTTACTTCAGCGGCTGAGTTATTTGAGGGCCCAGCACTTATCTGGTTTAGAGGCATTCGAAACTCTGTAGACTCTTGGGAAGAGTTAAAGCAGGAGCTGCTAGAGGAATATTTACCTCCAGATTTTGACTATAGGCTTTTGGAGGAACTCAAGTCTCGTACCCAAGGAGTGGATGAAACGTTTTCAACATACTTTTCTATAATGCTTAATTATTTCAACAGGCTGCGCTTACCACTGAGTGAGGAGGAGAAGTTACGAATCCTGAACCGTAACATTAGGCCGGAGTTATCTGAGAAGTTGGTCCTCTGTAGTGCCTCTTCACTGCTGGACTTTAAGTTGAAGTGCAAGGCTTTGGAAAGGCATCGACTCAGCGCTAAATATTTTGCGGAACCACCGAGACCCAACCAGCAGACGCTAGCGGTAGACCTCGCTTACAGAGGACGCTCTTTACAGGTAGCTGCTGTTACGGTCCCTTCGGCGCAGTCGAACAAAACGTTCTGTCCACGTTGTCGTGTTGCTAGTCATTCCCTTAAGACCTGCACGTCGCCTAGGTTCTTGGTTTGCTTTCGTTGTGGTCGTAAAGGGTATTCTGTCGCTGATTGTCCAAATTGCTCAACTAATACTCGCACTCCAGTAGGATGCGAAAACTGCCGGAACACTAAAACTCACGACGTTAGTAGCAATAAGAATAACTTTTCAAAAAACTAGATAGCACGGGCCGCAGTCAGGAATGGGAGGACTGGCTCAAAACATTGAAGCTTTTCTTCTCAATTTACTCCCCTCATAGGGTGGCTACGGTCCGTAACAATAATGACATTGACGATAGACCCTACTTGACAGTTGACATCTATGATCAACCTATACTGGGTCTTCTAGATTCTGGCTCGGGTATTACCGTCGTAGGTGATAACCACCATATTCCCTTCTTGAACCTAGGCGCCACTTTCTATCCTAGCACGAACGCCGATAGGATCCAGTCGGTTAATGGTGTTACCTCAGAAATTATTGGAACCCTTCTACTTCCAGTAACACTACGTAACACCCTTAAGGTTATCACATTTCACGTCGTACCGGAAATAAAGGATCCCTTCATATTCGGATGGGACTTTTGGAAGGCATTTGGTCTAGCACCTTCCATCCTAACTTCTTTGCAGTGGCGGTACCCATCAGATTCGCTACAAGTTGCGGGGATTAACTATATCCAGCCAATGGATACCTTAACGGAGAAACAGCGCGGTCTAGCGGAGGAAGTCATCAAAGGGTACAAGGAGATAGCTTATGAGAAGGTGGGCTTGGGTAAAACCCACCTCATCACCCACAAAATTGACACGGCCGACGCAAAACCCATCAAGCAGAGATATTATCCAATGTCTCCCGAAAAACTAAAGGAGTTGAATCGGGAGTTGGATAACATGCTTGCGCTTGATGTCGTCGAACCCAGTCGGAGCGAGTGGAACAACCCGACCTTGATGACCCCCAAAGCATCTGGCGAGCTACGCTTCTGTTTAGATAGCAGGAAGTTGAATGCGGTCTCTAAGCATGATGCGTACCCCCTCCCTTATATCTCACAGATTCTAGACAGCCTTAAAAACGCTAAATACCTATCCTCAATTGACTTGAGCTCCGCATTCTGGCAAATTTTTTTGGACCCGGCTTCTCGCGAGAAAACTGCGTTCACAGTCCCGGGGAGAGGGCTGTTCCATTTCAAGCGAATGGCGTTCGGACTAACCGGAGCACCAGCAACGCAACAGAGACTAATGGACCTTCTCTTCGGGCCTGAGTTTGAGAACCGCGTGTTTGCGTATCTCGACGACATTGTGGTGACCCATGAAACCTTCGAAGGTCACCTTTCTCTTCTACAGAAGGTACTGGAGAAGTTGAGGCAAGCGGGCCTCACTATTAAGGCATCTAAGTGCCAATTCTTCCGGCGGGAGCTGAAGTACCTGGGCTACGTGGTGGACGAGAAAGGCCTACACACGGACCCAGCAAAAGTGCAGTCCATTGTGGAGTTTCCAACACCCAAAACCAGGAAGGAAGTTAAGATGTTCTTGGGAACGGCGTCGTACTACCGGCGTTTTATTAAAAACTTTAGCCTGATCGCAGCACCCTTGAATAGGCTAACTAGTACTGGAAAAAAAACTCCACCTTTCACCTGGACTAATGAAGCTGAGAACGCATTTCAAACCCTTAAACAGGCTTTAGTTTCTGCTCCGGTTCTCGCTTGCCCAGATTTCTCCAAACCTTTCTCACTTCATTGTGACGCATCTGCATACGGGATCGCCGGGATGCTTGCACAGGACATTGACGGCATCGAACACCCTATTGCCTTCGCAAGCAAATCACTCTCAAAGTGTGAGATGAACTACTCCGCAACAGAGCGAGAAGCCCTGGCGGTTGTGTTCGCAGTTGAACATTTTAGGCCCTATTTGGAAGGTAGCAAACCTTTCAAGATTGTTACCGACCATGCGAGCCTAAAATGGTTCTTAAACCTGACGAACCCAACCGGCAGACTAGCACGCTGGGGTTGTCGGCTGTCTCCTTACAATTTTGAGATTGTGCACCGCGCTGGCAAAGATAATGTCGTTCCGGATGCGCTGTCCAGGGCCGTTCCATGTGTTGCAGCCATCACAACTACATCACGATTCACCCCTACCGGTGACCCGTGGTATGACAACTTGTTCAAAAAACTATCGAACAAGCCTCTATCTCGTCCAAATTTTATGGTGAAAGAAGGAAGACTCTTCCACTACACGAAGTCAACTAACGGACTGGTGAAGAATTTCCAATGGAAAGAAGTGATACCGCAGCCTCGCAGGAAAGCGATACTGGAGGAGCTTCACTGCTTGCCTACTTCCGCGCATCTGGGAATTCAGAAAACTTTTAAGAAGATCTCCCTGGCATACTATTGGCCAGGACTTATCAAGGATGTAGCTGACTTTGTTCGGAACTGCGACACTTGTCTGGCTCATAAAATTCCGGCTCGTACTACTCCAGGTCTTATGGGTTGCCCTAAACAATGCACAAGACCCTTCCAAACTCTAAGTTTGGACCTAGTCGGTCCTTTCCCGGTCTCTAGGAACCGCTTCAATCACTTACTCGTTGTGATGTGCTGCTTCTCCAAGTACGTCATGCTCTTTCCTTTACGACGGGCTACGGCGGCTAATATCATCAAACATCTGGAGAATGATGTATTTATGAAACATGGAATTCCGCAAACAATAATCTCTGATAATGGTACTCAGTTTACGGGACACGAGATTCAAGCGCTCTTTCAAAAATACAGCATCCCACAGATACATCTGACTCCACGATATTGCCCCCAGGTAAATCCTGTAGAGAGGCAAAATCGTACTATCGTAACTGCTATCTCTGCCCTTATTAAGGACGACCACAGAGAGTGGGACTTGTTCCTACCTCATATTGAATTCGCCATCAACACTTCTGTCAGCGACGCAACTGGGTTTACCCCTTTCCTGCTGGTGCACGGGCGCGAAGCTGTAGCGTCGGGCAGCCTTTACGACTCTGCTCCCCTGGATTTGACCGATCTGACTTTCCCGAATCGCGATGATCATGCGCGTAATTTAGGAGAGCTGACAGGTATATTCAGGAGAGTCCGCGAGGAATTGGTGAAGGCGCATGCCAAAAACACGCAATACTACAATGCTCGTCGTAGACACACCGAACTTACAGTGGGACAAACCGTTTGGAAGCGTCACTTTCCACTAAGTGTCAAAGATCGTTTCTTCTCCGCGAAGCTCGCACCGAAATATGTAAAGTGCACGGTGGCGGCGAAGAAATCCCCTCTGGTATATGAGTTGGTGGATACGCAAGGTAGAGATGCAGGTACCTGGCACATTAAAGATCTTAAAACTATAAATTGAGACTTCTCATCTTTAACGTGGTCTCCTAAACAAAGGGTACTCTTAGTGACGTTAAGTCACGCACTTCTTAAGGCTTACCTATTGGAAGCATTTTTATTACCCAAACAAGTCACTGCACTTGCCCAGTTACTTGGATAACGGCTATAGATTGTTGTTATTTTAGTTCGAACTTTAACCCTTCCACGTCAAGAGACGTCGGCCTTAAACTTGTTTCACACAACCTACAGTTGTGGCTAGAAACATCTAGGAGCAATTTCTACCATTGCTACTTTTCGCTGTGCGACACTAATGTTGTTCCTTAGCGTTTCTTACGCTCAGAGGTCTATCTAGTTATTGCTGTGGGTAATAGATTAGGTAGATACGTTGGACGCGCCCACGAGCTGCTCGAGCTATTGTGGTTTTGTCCCCTTTTTCCACTTCCTCAAAGAACCACAGTATCCAATTACCTCTTCTCCCATCCACATAATCCACACATCCTAACACAACTTAATAATTCCCAACCTACGCTCAGAGGTCTATCTAGTTATTGCCGTGGGTAATAAATTAGGTAGATACGTTGGACGCGCCCACGAGCTGCTCGAGCTATTGTGGTTTTGTCCCTTTTTTCCACTTCCTCAAAGAACCACAGTATCCAATTACCTCCTCTTCCTTCCACAGAATCCACACATCCTAACCCAACTTAATGATTCCCCAACTTCTTATTTATTACTATCATATTATATCAATTCACTATTTTCATTGTTTCTTATACTTCATTGCAAACATAACTTAGAGTCACTATAATTTTTGTAGCTGAGTAACTTCTTGTTTTTCCTCACTTCGGATCTTACCGAACCATTGGTTGCGCTATTGGCGTTATACCAGTTTTTTTCTTTCTGTATATTCAGCACTTAAATTTTTTTTTATAACTTGCTATATTTCAAACTTCAATGTAGTTGCTTACATCACTAATTATTAACTTAAAGAAAATACAGATACGGAGGAGACATTATTTAACATTTGAATGTATAACATATATATAATATCATACTTGAGTTTAGTATATTACATCATTGGCAGGGCCATTAACTATTAAAAGAGCAGTAACGTGAACTCTTTTTAAAAATAAATAAGCTAATAACACGCCTATAAATTCAGAGCAGCTCGCGGACTCTAGGAAAAATAAGCTCACTCGCAGACTAAAAAGTGCAGTTTTGTGGACACTATAAATAAGCTAAAACACAATCTTAAAAAAGTGCAGTTTTGTGAACACTATAAATAAGCTATAAACACAATCTTTTAAGGCCCATTGCTACACATAAAGTGGTGATGGAGAACATATTTCGGGGATTAGTATATTAGTTTATCTTATAACATGTTGGAAGGGAGGAACTCAGAAATTTACATAGTACACTTGGTTTATCCAGTGGTTAACTGTAAAAATATGGTGGGTCTCTGTCTCTCTCAATAATGAATTCATTAGTTTATCTTATAACATGTTGGAAGGGAGGAACTCAGAAATTTACATAGTACACTTGCGTTATATCCAGTGGTTACCTATAAAAATATGGTGGGTCTCTGTCTCTCCCAATTATGAATTAAGTATATGAAGATAGTTATCATTATGTATTAGTATTGTTACATGGGATTATATGGGAAACAACAAGGAATAAACATTTGCACATATCTTTTTAAATATGTAGTATATGATAATAGTATTTGTATTGATTTGTCATCTATTCAGATGTCTATTTTTCGATTAGGTATGGTACCTATGGTATTTTTTTAAAGTCGTCTCTTCCAAGTCTTGTAAACACATCTTGTCAAACAGAGAATGGTTTGTAGTCTGTTGTTATTTTTGTTTTTCTGCTGTTTTGTTTTCATGACCTGGTTTTCTCTGTAATATGCGGCTGGGGCAGCCGTGAATTCCCTAACGTGAATTCTTCCCTGGTTCGCGGGATACTGTAACCGTTGGATTCTGCATCCTTAGGTTTTTTCATTTTCTGGCTTAATGCGCAAGTCGTGCGATGCCAGAAAATGTAAAAAGTCAAACAATCCTAATGTCAGTTAGCTGTCATTGTCACCTTCGGGCCCAAGTCGATTCGGCATGGTCATTGCAACCACCAGCCGGCGGGGCTTCCAGTTCTTTCTTGGCTAATAAGATTCGCTGGAGACCAGTCGCTTGTCCTTCCTTACTCGTTTGACTCGCCGGGGAGACTGAACCCCAAGTGCTAATCGTAAAATTTACATATAGAAGTGCGCGATCTTTGAAACCCTCTGCCGGTAAGTCTACCATCCGTAGGCTTCTATCTTTCACCTTTGTTCATCAGTGCACACCGTGATCAGTTGTTCTCCTTGCTCACAGGGTCTTTGTGTCGACGGTACCTTGTTCCAGCTGGCTGCTGAAAGCCTCTAATCTGCCTAGTCACATATTTTTATAACTACCTACGGAACTTCTGTAAAACCCCGTCTCGGGTAAGTAGCTTGTACCATAAACCTTCAATTAACCTATATTTCACCTGGAAAACTGTGATCAGTGATCTATTCCTTGCTCACAGGGTTTTTTTACACTACCTCTGAAACTCAAGCGAGGGTGCCTCCACCTTCGCCACACTACACTACACCCGACGGTCTGCTGGTCAGCTCCGCAGCCTGAGGGTTGCCTAAACAACCCCCTGCGCCGCTGCAGCAGCACCTGGCTCCGGGCCATCTGTATCTCAGGGTAACAGTGGGTAGGCCGAGCCTACCCACATTCAAAATTTTAATGTATTGTCCCTTAACAAATTAATTGATATATGGTTGCAAAACTAGTATGTAGGCTCGAAACCCACCTTGAATAACATCTACTGCTGATCTAGCTGGCATTCTGTAACTAAGGCGCCCATTTATTGTTCTAAAACCTAAATTCTGTAAGTCTATTTAGCCCTTCAGGCACTGCGTTAATTCTATTGTACATTATCTATTTTCTACAAGTATCCTTAATAAATAACCTTATCCTTCTCAGTCGCTTTCTTTCATTTACTATCTACCTAGTTAAAATAAGTAGGTTTAGCTTATAAAAAGGTTACAGTGCAAACCTGATTTCTAACGAAAGTTTCCTATCACCTATATGTTATCACATATATGTTATCACCATCTCAGCTAATCTGGCGATTAGTTGGTGTAAGCTCGCGAACGCACCTCCGGAGTTTTTTAAAGGGACTCTGACACCATCGAGTTTGTCTCAGGCATTTTTAATAATGCTATGCGTCATGTCAGTGCTTCTGTTTATCTCTGTATGTAAATCTGTGGCAACGTAGGTCCCAAATGGATTACTTAACTGATTTTGAAAAGTTACTATTATGTAAGCGAAAAGTTTCATAGCAGGGTTTACCGTTAGTCGTTACCCTAAATTTACTAATTAAGTTCTGAATGCTAAATAAATTGATAAAAATGATTCTCATTTATGGACCACTAAATATAGTGGCCTTTGGAGCTCTTCAGTTTATATGTTATTAATTCTGCATACAAAAAGCATTTCCCTATCTAATATAATATCAAAATCTAAATGATGATTGTCTTCCGTGCCCTTTACGTTAGTTACCATTCCCTCCACCTTTCACGTAAATTACGACAATTACTTAACTTTCCGAGATTATATTCGTAATAATTGAGGGCTAGGACGTACTCCCGGAAGGGGTTAGCCTGCCACGTGTTATAAGTACTCTATATTATTTTGTCGGTTAATCAACATGTTGCCGTTGTTCTGAAACGATCAGAATAACGACAATATGTTGAAATTCACATTGATTTTAGTATTCATATTAGTATATCAATTTTACAATTTCATTTTGTCACGTTTGCGATCCCGTGTTTTTTGTCGATCTGACTTGACAACTGTCAAGTTTTTCTTAATAAGCTTATAAACACTAATAAATGTAAGTGTGTATGTTTGTTTTAGTTCAAGAGTTATCACGTCTTCTGAAATGATTTGTGACAATTACATATTCATATTGTTCACGCTCAAATAGTTGGAACTATTGAGACATGACTGATGCCAACACCTATTATCATTGTAATAAGTTAGTTGTAATTCTGTATGTCAATAAAATCTATCTATCTATCTTTCTATCTATTGATTGGCTGTTATAAGGAAATTAGAAAATATCTAATAAATGTGAGGGCAAGTTTTTAGACTGCTAGAGTTAACGTCTATGCAGAAAAAAAACAGAAGCTTGACTGTCTTATTGAGTTCGAAAATGTTCTTCGTTTTGTAACGGAACTTTTTTTCCCGGAAGCGTCTTACCTAATCAGTTTTTCTCGTACCTTCGATTGGCAAAACTCGCCACGTCTTCGAGACCTTTATAATCAAATATGAACCCCTCTCCGGGCCTTATCAATTCTACTCCACCTCTGCCAGGATACAAGTTTGAAATACAAAATTTAATGTTTGAACTCACAGGTTCTGCGCAGTTGGAATTGAGTTTTCATTCAAAAAGCTATAAAATAGGGATTTATGTGTATCTCAGACAAATGATTAATTTAATTTCCGCGTTAAGTTAAGTAAGTTTTAGGAATCACGGCTCGATTGATGAAAGGTTTGGTAATTTTAATGCTTGATTTTAACGTAATGAAGTAATATTGCTGTTGGAAATTTAGAAAATGAATCAACGGAATGAGAATAATGAGTGGAATTTTTACAGCATCCCAAAGAAAGTGTTTTGCTGGATAGTAATACGTGGTAATACTACGCCCTAGTTTATAAAGTACTACTAACTCTAGAAGTTTTCCTTTTCTCCTATATGTTGAAAACTAACAATATAAGTATTACATTATTTTCTGAACGACTTAGAATGACTTTTCCTCATTACTTAATCGTAAATAAAATATACCTAATTTATTTAGTTTATTACTGTGATATCTTTAGTCCTTTGTTCTTCCAAACACACATTGTTCTAAATCTGCCGAGGTCTATCTCCAAGTACCTAGTTACTCCTACACATACAAAAGTAGGCACGTACATACATACTCGCGTACTTTACTATAAATAGCTAACTACAAGGGCCACTTATGGAACTTACCAACCTTATTTACCAACCAAATTATGTAATTGAACTCTATTTGCTGGTAAATAGGGTCTATATTAAAATTTGATCTTGTAGATCGCAAACTATATCTGGTCCACATGTACTTGACAACTTTATAAATGCAGTCCCAAAACTTGTAAATAACCCGTATGTTTAACCAAATAAGGTTGAAGTTAGGAAGTTGGGGTGAATGTTAATGTTTGTGATTATGAACAATTTTATTAGTCTGGCTAATTTATTTGTTTGTTAGTCGCTTGAGCCACTTGGTCGGCGACAGAACCGGCCCTAAATATAAAACTGGTTGGTAAATTGGATTTATACTAGTTGCACTTTACATCCAATGATAGCCGTGTTTTACATTTAGATTAGGAGTAGGTATTAATTAATTTACTAGAATTTTGAAATTTATTTTATACTCCTTATGGCTCGCATAGAAGAAAATATTATGCAAATACATATAAAATAAGATGGATAGAATTAGATATTGCTATTAATGTAGGTAGAGCTAACTATGTCTGCGTGCACAAACAGTATTAATGTAGGTAGAGCTAACTATGTCTGCGTGCACAAACAGTATTAATGTAGGTAGAGCTAACTATGTCTGCGTGCACAAACAGTATTAATGTAGGTAGAGCTAACTATGTCTGCGTGCACAAACAGTATTAATGTAGGTAGAGCTAACTATGTCTACGTGCACAAACAGTATTAATGTAGGTAGAGCTAACTATGTCTGCGTGCACAAACAGTATTAATGTAGGTAGAGCTAACTATGTCTGCGTGCACAAACAGTATTAATGTAGGTAGAGCTAACTATGTCTGCGTGCACAAACAGACAAAAATATAATTCTTATACTTACTGGATTTTAGGTATTTTCTTACCAAACCAGCAAGAAGAAAATGCTAAAAGTATAAGAACATACTTCGAGTAATATCTTTATTCTATTTAGACATTTCTAGAACTGCGGGGTCATAGAATCATCATCATTCTTTGACATGACCTAGAAACAACTTTTTCTTAAAGTTATGTAAATAAAAATAATACTTAAACATCAGTTTTATACTTATCACGTGCTTGAAAACTCACGTGAGAGTGTTCTCACGTTTCCTTCAGCAGAAAAAAATCTAGAGTAAAATCGATTTTTTGCTGCTTAAGAGGAAAATTAGCAATTTAAAAGAGTAAATTTAATTATAGTTTACTTGAGAAGATTAACGTTTTGATGACTAAGAAATGTATACAGTCGATAACATTTAAACATAAAAAAAGTAATTTAATTAGAAATGCAATTATGTTATCATCGATTTTGTAAATAGGTATTTATTAATAGAACATACGTTAATTCGAAAGATAATATATGTGTTCATTTCATCTTGTATGTATTATGTACTTAACTCATAAATCTGACTTAAGTAGCGATTAGTTGAACAGTGACCAGTCTTCCAGATTAATTTAAAAAAATGAAATTCACAGTTTCAGGTTTCAGAGTTAATTAAGACTGCTGTAACAACTGGCTATAACGTATGAAAGTTTTTCATATTTCTTGATCCAATTAATAAATGAATTATGTACTCGTAATAGCAAACAACCTTAATTCTGTTAGTTATAAGAGTAAGTAACGTTTTTTAATTACATTAGTTTTTTAATAACGACCAATGATAAACAAAGCTTCGATAAAATACTAAAAAAACTAATAATTATGTTTTCAAATTGATAAACATATTAAAAACAAATACTAGTTTCGGAGTTCAGTGAACTTAGATTATTTTGTGCTCAATTATTTCACAATTTTCTCTCAATATGTGAAAACATGAAAATATTTTACCGACATGTCAATAACTGACTTAACACTGACATTGATAGGTCATATGTCTAACATCCGTACAACGGTAGCGCTCAACTTTACCAAACATGTCAGAACTTGAATCACACACTTTTTTATCATGAACAAACTTGTTCAGAATCTACGTCATTGGTTTATTAACATCCGGAGCACGGCAGCGCTCGTCTCGACCGAATATGTTGGAACATGAACCACAGGCTTTATGGGGCAAGCGATAAATATAGAGATAATGTTGTTTTGCAAACTAATGACCTCCTTTGGGTTTACACGTGTTTTTATACTAATATTATAACGGCTTTTGCATGAGAAAGAGCAAGAATATGTTTGACTATTTTTATTAAAGTAATTTATCAAAGGTTACTACGAACTCAAATAATAAAATAAAATAAAAATAAACTGTTGATCGTACAAACAACAAAATATGCACGTTGAGGTGCCTTATAACTCAAGGAAATAATATTGTTCACCACAGAAACATACATTCATCAGAGGCCTTAAAACAATTAATAGGTGATGTATCCTTCATATTTGTAGTACATGATAATAATAAACAAGTACCTAGTTCTCTTCAGTAACTATTTCTTCTGGAAAAACTGAAATAGACCTACCATGACATACTGTAAATTTGTGGTAGGTAGGGGCCTCCGATATATCAGCTTTAAATTGTCATTCCTTCTTCTACATATATATGCGGTAAATAAGTCTATGTATAACTTATAAATACATTTATATATAAAAACAAAAGTGGAAGCGAGTGACTCACCTTATCGCTCACACCCTCCTTATCAGTGTGTTTCTGATAACAATAACGGCCGCCCGCGTAGCAACCGACCTGCATTGCGTTAACTAAACTTACTTTCTCATTATACTACTAGTGGACGCCCGCGACTTTGCTCGCATTATTTCAGGATAAAAAGTAGCCTATGACAGTCCTAAGCCTTCATACAATACCTACATACCAATAATCGTGATGATCCGTTCATCCGTTTTTGCGTGGTGAGCGTTTAAATAAGCAGAGAAACATACAACATTTCTAGAAATAGTTGGAGCGTGTTTTGCTATCAATTCAAAGTATCTCTAATTTTTTTTTATATTTACAATGGTCAGGCTTTCGATCGTCTTCAGCTTTATTATATGTATAGATAGATATAGATAGTAGACAGATATATCAGACACGGAATAGGCTTACGTTTGACTAATAGCGCCCGCTTTTAACAAGGAATATGGTAGACTACATCTCGCCATATAGCAACGCTAAAATTGTGTATTATTTTGTGATACGATGCCGTAAAGTTTGTTTATAAATAAATTACTATGAACTATGCACTTAGCCAAAGATGTTACGAGCTTCCTCAAAAGAAACCTATTTACTGTGGACTTGAAGGCTCCTGGGTTGTAATTTTCAGACAATATTGCTCCTGGTATTATAGAGTTCTGTAGAGTCGCAGTCCTGTCCAGTAAAATGTTTGGAGCGAAGTTTTGGCACACAGTTTGGGATTTATAAAAGATTTTAATTCTTCCATCAAAACAACTGACTAACGCTTTAATTGGTGGAATTCATCAGGCATTCCTGACGCAGACTGAAACCTTATTATTATTATTCTATCTTTTCATGTTCCTCTCTACTAATATTTCCATATTCATACTTACACATGTTCTTACTATTTGGTGTCTATAGAATGGAATCTTTTAAACAGACTTAGTGCAGATTTTTATTCGCAGAGATAAAATATATTTATGATCCAGAAAAGCTAGTTTAAACATAGCCAAATAAACAACACCATCAAATATTATACAGCATTAAACTACTAAAGCGATTTCGGGATAAACAAAATAATACAGCTATGATAATCGACCAAAATAAACGGCCTTAGAGCATTTGGATCAATATTGGTAGAGCTGGGCAAATACTACCGAGCGCTGGCATTGGCCAAATCAAGCCAATTATAGCTTTATCCACTGATAATAAAGTCGAAAATCGAGCAAAGAACGCCATGGACATGTTTTTCAGTTTTCGAGTAAAATATTTTAGAGTTTTACAGCAAAAGATGCACCTAAAATGTACTGTCGTTTCTATACGATTTAAGGCAACCTAGCGTTTGTTATAGTTCATGAAAACCCTAACAGATGGCGTTAGCTGTTCAGGCGCTGGAAAATTTCTCTTTGAAGCCGACTTAGCAACAGCGTAGGTAATCATTGCTTTTGAAACCGATATTAGTAAAGTATCTTTCGTAATTTCCTTGTAATAGAACTGAATTGTCTTTATGGTCATTGAGTGCATTTATGGAGTCGATAGTGATATCTAAAGTACTACTTACTAGAAGCTACTCTAAAAAGGTTCTATATGTACATTTATTTGTGTTGAGATTGTATTAAGTAGTAAGTACATGCAAGTAGTTTAACTTAGTTAACATATATAAGTAGATAGTTTTCTTAATTAGTTGAAATGAGATAATGACGCTTAGTTTTATTCTAGAAGACTAAGTTTTTTACCTATTTGCCATGTTTGAGAAACATAGTGTTGTTGCTGGTGTCCGCCACATATGAAATATTGCCGGATTAGTATTCCGACCGGTGTCCTAGCGATAGTGCGTGCATATGTATACATAGCCCTATATCTACTCCAGCAGTATGCTGTACTGACACCTAATCGGTATTCGAGTCACGATCGTTGGTACAATCATGTCGTTTGCTGCGGTTAGAAAGCGAACTAACTACCTAACCCTTGTTTTCATAAAATTAAACATTGCATAAAACTTGAATCTGATAAAATCAGCGGCAATCACTAACTCGCCGCTCATTAGAAATTTATACTTACTTTATATGATACTTGCAAATTTTAATTTGCAATTCTAGATGTCAAATCTTTAAATAGAGAATCCATTAACGAGATTTCACCGTCAAGCAATTATTTACTCTATACAGAGGCAGATCAATAAAATAGCGCCTATTTTGGCATGCGTGATTTTAGCAGATGGTAAAAATGGCCGCTGTTGTTAGTCGACTCCATTTTCGTATGTTTAAATTAGTAAGTTTGTCCAGAACCATTCGGTTTTTATTGACGTCGGTATCCCACTTTCGAGGCAATAAAATTTTTTTTCTTCAATTTTTTGTTTTGAAGTTTGAACCTGTTTCGCTTCCGAGATGATGGTTTTAAGTATGTAGTGAAAGAATCTGGCTCGGATCCAAGTTTCTAACTAGTGTAGTTATTGTCGGTGGAGTGTCCACAGTCCATATAAAATCGATTTATAATGAGGCAGTAACGCTTACGTGTAGAAAACTGCGCTGACTGGTTGAGGTAGAACCAAGTAATAAAGGCGAAAGTACGTGTAAAAATATAAGATCATTTGCCCTCATCATGATCAGTTTGCTTATTTAATATATATGATATGATATAAATATATTTGACATGGAGATATGTACCTACTTATAGGTAAGACTGAATAAACACATTGGCTACTTTATAGAGAGCCACGGATACCAGCGCGAGCCATTTCTAGTATTCACTGATCGAACAAAAACTTAATAGGCTGGGGATGTGTTGCACCAATCTGTATGGTTGCGAGGCGATAACCGGTTGTAACCAGTCGAAACCGGCTCGCGAACGATTTATTACCCGGTCTCTCGACTTGTTTTTAGCTAGGTTAACTTTATGTTAATGTATGGAAATTATACGCCGTGGACGCTTTGTTTTTTCTTGTAGTGTCATCTGTTTCGAATTTATAATCGACTTTGTGTTTATTTTGTTTCGTAACTCGCTTTAAATAAGCTCTTTATGAGGCTATATGTGGTACTTAGCTACAGTAGGAAGGTAGGTATGTTGTAGGATGTGTCATGTGTGTGTGTGTTTATACTTTACGCCTATTGTTAGGTGTGGACGGAAAGGATTGGAATTGAAACAATGACTTCCATTATTTGAAACTATGTATTTTTTTTCTTCAATAATTTCTACATTTTCTTTTTACGGTCTATCAAATAAATATCAATTATAAACAATTGATACATTTTATCATTATTGTTAGTTTTGTATATGTTGACATTCCAAGAAGTAAAATATTTTTGTAGCATTTTAAATAGTTTATTGATGAGAGTGACATTCTAGGACTATGATATTGTGCGTTTTAAACACTGGACCCTACAAACATTTAGATTTCGTTAAAAACTGTTAGTCTATTGATTTACATTTAATGTAGTAATTTACACTGGATGAAGAAAATGCATCGGCCTGTAATATGCAGGCCAGTTACAACGTCAATACAAACATGTCCTCCACTGGACTGTGACGCCCTTCGGCGTACTAAACAATCTTACAAAAACATTACAATCTTTATATTAACTTAAATAACTTAATACTTTTAATAACTATAATAATATAACCTGAGATCTTTGCAGTATATCTCGGCCGCCTGCCGCAGCAGCCGGCCGCCTTATTGCCTTCCAACGGTCTCCCTCCAACATATGATACACCTCTCAACTTTATAAATCTGCATTCGTTTTACTCTCATTCATAAAAGTATATTTTTTCTTTTATCTTATTACAAAAGTAGTATCACAAACAAATGTACGAACTAGTACAAATACGACAAACGTACACATATCCGACCTCGTCGGTCGCTCTAATAAATACAATTACATGCATGAAAATACAAACTCTACACAACTTCAGAATAGAATCGAACTCGAAACAAAAAATAATACCTAAGACTAAATCGATCAGGGTA